>OY101440.1:27660966-28011880 GCA_956483585.1 Gymnocheta viridis | reverse complement strand
TGCCGAACTAGAACGTTCGGTCGAACACTAAATGTTTATTTTGCTTTTTCAAAACCCTAAAATATTCTTGCTGATATGTGTAGCAGATTTAACTTTCTCCGCTCCTCATTCCTGATTCCAACCATTTTTCTACACTATTTAAAAAACTAATTATGCGAAAAAGTTGCTAAAATATTGAAATTACGGTAAAACATCATACATTTTTCTGCACCTTCCGTGCAGAATATAACGCAGTCGAATTTTCAAAAAATTTCGATTGTATTGTCACCCATTGTATCTGTAAATATTTATATGCATTTGCATATACAGTACAACCTCGTTAATCCGCACATATGTATATAGTTTGTTCATATTACGGACTTAAGATGACAATTGGTTAAGATAAAAGTAAATAAATAAACATTACAATTTATGTTAATTTAATTTAAAAAAAACGAAACTTGAAATATAAACATTAGGGGTATTCTATTTTTTTAACCTATGTTTTACATGCCCATTCACGATGAGAAACATTAAAAAAATGATAACTGCGTTTTTAGTTTTTTAATTCATTCAAAAAAGTTCACGCACCAAACGATTTTAAAATTTACATGCGTATATACACACAAACATGTACATTTGCATTGGCAATGTAGGGCTGTTGACCGCTTTTGCTATTTGTTTTCGTTTGCTTTTGTTTGGTTATACTTGAAAACGAAAATGAAAAAATTCTTACATTGGAAATATTTTTAATTATTTAATTTGACATTAGAAGAAATAAATTTCAAATTCAAGGTTCGGCCATTTTTACAAAACGGATATAAATCTATCACTTGTTTAATGGCTCGTTCGGCACATATATTTGACCGTTTTAAATTTGGAATGGCTGAATCTTCCTTCACCCAGTGTCTATTTAAACATTGATGTGCAGTTTTGAACGGCTTCACAGATTCTTCCAAGCATTCAAAATCATTGTTGCGAAAACGTTGGTCGGAAAACCATACTTCGTACCATGCACTGCATATAAATGTAATGAATGAATTACTTGGCGCGAAAGCAGTATCACCAAATATTTCCTACGAAATATTTTCAGATATAATAACTGATTTTCAAAATCTGAAACAAAACTTCAAACAAAGCGACAAAAAAATGAAAATTGCTAATATCAAATGGCGCGATGACATGCAGTATTTGTATGACCTTGGACAATACTTTAAGTATTATCAAAAACATAACGTTTTTCCGTTCATTAACTTTCGAGTTTTACCATCGCTCAGTAACGCCCGTTGGAACTCCAGAGCTATTCTTGCATTGCTCACATTTATACTCCTTCCCAATCACAGAGAAAAACTTTTACCACTTTGTCAATTTATATGCAGTGCATGGTACGAAGTATGGTTTTCCGACCAACGTTTTCGCAACAATGATTTTGAATGCTTGGAAGAATTGTGAAGCCGTTCAAAACTGCACATCAATGTTTAAATAGACACTGGGTGAAGGAAGATTCAGCCATTCCAAATTTAAAAACGGTCAAATATATGTGCCGAACGAGCCATTAAACAAGTGATAGATTTATATCCGTTTTGTAAAAATGGCCGAACCTTGAATTTGAAATTTATTTCTTCTAATGTCAAATTAAATAATTAAAAATATTTCCAATGTAAGAATTTTTTCATTTTCGTTTTCAAGTATAACCAAACAAAAGCAAACGAAAACAAATAGCAAAAGCGGTCAACAGCCCTACATTGCCAATGCAAATGTACATGTTTGTGTGTATATGCGCATGTAAATTTTAAAATCGTTTGGTGCGTGAACTTTTTTGAATGAAATAAAAAACTAAAAACGCAGTTATCATTTTTTTAATGTTTCTCATCGTGTACAGCCATGTAAATTTAAAAAAACAAAAAAAAGTCATAATAGAATACCCCTAGTGTACACGTTGCGAGGTATTGTCTACGTTAAGAAAAATGAAAATGATGAGCCCATAAATATACTCTTTCCAGAGGAACTGGAACAGCTTTTTCGTCCTACTAATTTGGCTGAATAGTCTCAAAATTTCAAAATTTACAATAAATTCTTTTTTTATACCAATGTCTTTAACTTTTCTAAAATTTTTTGTTTATGTGACTCCAATTTTATATTTCCTTTTGTTTTCAATACTACTTTTTTTAAACATTATCGATTTTAATTACATGTTGCACACTACAATTTTTGTTTTTATTAGCATTGCACTTCTTAAAACTCGATTTAATGACATTTAACGGTAATGAGCGTGGAAGTTCCAAAGATATAACAATGAATATGGTCCGGATTCTTGCTAATTATAAAAGAGGTCTTAAAGTGGTGCATATAAATGCGCAAAGCATTAATAATAAAGCTGACGAATTTAAATTTATTTTTGAAAACTCTGGTATTGATGTAATTTGTGTTTCGGAAACATGGCTTTCGGAATCGACACCTGATAGCTTAATATGTCCATATGGTTTTAAAGTTTATAGATGTGATAGAGTAAGTCATGGTGGTGGTGTTGCCATATTTGTAAAAAAAAATATTTCATGCAAAATTTGCTGTAAATCTTCACCTGTAATTAATTCAAATGAACTGGGAATTGAGTTTATCTTTATTGAAATTTTATCATTTGGCAAAAAACTCTTAGTGGGTTGTGTATATCGGCCTAATAAAAGAATACAAATATTGCCTTTGTACTCTACACTTGAAATTCTTGCCCCACAATACAATGATATTATCATTACTGGCGACTTTAATTCCAATATATTAATTGAGACGAATCTTACTGATAATATGTTATCATTTGGACTTTTTCCTGTTAATATTGCTAGTCCTACACATCATACATCCACAACTAGTACGCTCATTGACCTTTACTTTGTGTCTAATATGGTAAACATTAATTTATACGATCAGATATCTGCGTCATGTTTTTCCAAACATGACCTTATATTTCTAAATTACAACTTTTTCGTTCATAATGTTGAGCAGAGTTTCAGATACCGTGACTTTAACAGCTTAGTTTTTAGTAATTTATGTGAATATTCATCACACATTTCCTGGAGTAATATCTATTATATGCCAACTATTGATGAGCAGTCTCATTTCTTAGAACACAATATTCAATATCTTTTTGATTTAACAGTACCAATCAAACATAAAAATATTGCACATAAGCATAATCCATGGTTTTCAAACACTATAAAACAAGCTATACAACGGAGGGACCTTGCATATGCCAGGTGGAAAAGGTATAAAACACTTGATCTAAAACTGCAATACACAACTGCTAGAAAAAACGTTAATAAACATATAAGACTAGCTAAAACGGAATATTATTCCACCCGATTCAGTAATGCAATTGATACTCGACAAACCTGGAAAACTGTTCGTGAAATAGGCATTGGCAAGCATTTGAACAACATAGATTTAAATATAGATGCAAACATGCTTAATAAAACGTTCACTAATGCTCCTGTGATCCAAACGAACCCACTTTTTTATAATTTTTCCTCACCCGCGATAAATGCAGACAATGATGTGATGCAAAAATTATTCCATTACCCAAAGAAAATGGTGAATATAGACCAATAGCAATCTTGTGTTTTCTTTCGAAAATACTAGAAAAAATTTTGTATAAGCAAATGATTTCGTACATAAATGTTAACAACATGCTTTCTAGTAAACAATCTGGTTTCCGCGAGAGTCATAGCTGTGTTACGGCTCTTGTTGAAGTAAGTGAACACATACGGCAGGGATTGGAGAATGGGAACATAAATTTCTTGGTACTTCTTGACCACTCCAAGGCATTTGACACTGTGGACCATGCCACATTAATTAACAAATTAAAACACTTTTTCAGATTTTCGGCTACTTCAATTAACCTTATTACATCATACCTCTCGAATCGAACACAATCGGTTCTTGTAAACAATATATGGTCTGATAAACTGACACTTAAAAGGGGAGTACCCCAAGGCTCCATTTTAGGTCCGCTTTTATTTGCAATTTATGCAAATGACTTGCCAGAAATACTTTCAAAGTGTAATGTCCATCTTTATGCAGATGACGTACAACTTACGTTAAGTATCGCTGCCAAAAACATTGCTACAGGCATCTCACAGTTAAATTACGAATTAAATCGAATTTATCTCTGGGCTAGTGCAAATGGGCTTTGTTTGAACCCTAAGAAATCTAAATGTATGGTAATTTGCAAAAAAAGTATAACTCCTTTTATTTCTGAGGATATCGTTTTAAATGGTGAGAAAATTGAAATCGTTAATAGAGCGAAAAATCTAGGTATAATTTTTAATAACCACTTGACATGGACAGATCATGTAAACTCATTGGTTGGTCAGTCGTATTTTAAGTTACGAGCGCTCTGGTCTACGCAATACTTTACACCCTTCAGAATTAGAATCTTGCTTGCCAAGACATACTTGGTTCCTTCCTTACTGTATGGGTGTGAATTATTTGCAAACTGTGACTCTGTTAGTCGAAGAAAACTAAATGTTTTATATAACAATATTATACGGTATGTGTACGGATTGAGAAGATGTGACCATGTTTCCTCTGTTTCTAAAAATCTTTATGAAGTCAGTTTTGATAACCTATTAAAAATCCGCACTCTGGTTTTCTTACACAAAATAATACATACTCAAACTCCCAAATACATATTTGAAAATATTCGTTTTTTTCAATCGCCACGAAACCGAAACATTATAATACCTCGACATCAATACCTAGTCTCCGAGTGGCAATTCTATATCCATGCAGCTAGACTTTGGAATGATCTTCCACTACGTCAACAATTAAACAGCAACGCTAATAGTTTCAAAAAATTTGTAGTTAATTCATTTAAATAAAATTTATAGATAATTATTCTAAATAGGTAACTCTTTTAAATTATATTATTGTATGTGCAATTTTCTAATATACATACGTATGTAGATATATATTTCTGATTTTTATTTTTTCTATTTTATTTGTCTTTTTTTATTTTTTAATAATTGCAAATGTTTACTATGTTTAACGCAACCTGTTTCTGTACTATAAATATAAGATTAAATCTTGTTGTACAGGAAATAAATCAATACATAAATAAATAAATAAATAAATAAATAAATAAATAGGCTTTCTTCTTGAAAACCTTTGTAATGTTTCCTTAAGCAAAGTTAGAAGAGCATTAAACTTTTGAACATTCATTCTTGTTGATTAATCGAAAAAAGATTAATCGAGTGGCTACTCTACTCAATACTTTGCGATCAAAGTCTTTCTGGGTACTTAAGAAAGGTTCTTAATATCAAATAATAAAGAACTTGAAGTGATCGACTTTGTGCCAATTTGTTTAATGGTGTATTCTAATAGAATGGTCAAGAGATTTATTTTCAGAGAGTTAATCATTTTCGAATCAGTAGTTTAAATGCGATAGAACGATTTTTTTACGTCATGTTGTTGGTATTTTTAAGGTTTTCTTAGGGGTTTCAGTTCTTACTCGTTCTTTTTTTATGAGTTCTACTCATGAATCAATCATGAATCGCATTTGCTTTTGTTGGTTTATGTTGTGTTGTGACGTAGACATAGAATATGTGTTGTTAACAAAAGTATATTTGTGTATGGAAAGTTCGCCGAAATGTAAAACTTTTGTAGCTCGAGGAAGCTGTTCTTTAAATAGATTCAAGCCCAAACTTAAAGGTTTTTTTCGAATGCATCTCTTTTTTGTCCATTTAAAATTTTGTTCAAATCAATGCACCCGTTTAGAAGTTATTTAGCTATTTGCAGTTTTGGGGCAAAAATCTCTTACAACAGGTGTGTTCCAGGTAACTTTGGGCAAGTTTGTACTAATGAGAGTAAAGTCATCATTTACTTTCTTAAATTCTAAAAGTTACCCAAAATATCTGGAACGCGAAAAACCACAAATTAGAGCCAAAATATTTCAATAGTGCTAAATTATTATATTTAATTTTAAGCTTGCTATTTTACTCGCTCAAATGTTGTAAGGCAATGTATTTTTAGTGCGAAAAATAAACAAAAAAGAAATATTTTCAGTTCTTCAATTTATTTATTGTTTTTAATAAAGTTTTAAAGTAATTCTTTTGCTGTGTACAAATCTTATTTTTTTCCAAACTTATTTAAACACAAAATAGCAGATAATTTTATTCTTGAAAAAACCTACCCAAAGAAAATGTTGCTGTACAGGAAATGAAATGAAATTACTCTCTCATGAGCGCTCTAACTTGCACAATTTTTGTCATCTGGAACGCTTTTTGTACACGTTTGTGTAACTTTGGGAAAGTTTGTGTGACTTTGTTATCCATCTGGAACGCACCTACTTTTTACAATAAACACTCCTTTGTATTCTATGATGACGTTGATGCGCATTAGAATGTTTTTTGTACGGCTGAGTGCGCAATCTCATTTTCTTGACTCACGGGTTGTACTATAAGTTGAACCTGTAATGTAGCTTTTTTTAATTTATCTCTCTCGCGTTTTTCCTTTCTCCCCCTCACCCTTTTTTTATCTCTTTCTCTCTCTTGTTATGCCCATATCTGATCATACTTCACGTGTACTATAAGTAAATAAAAATTTCAAATCTGCAACCATTTACGTTCATTAAACTATTTAAATTATTTTGAAAAAAATTTCTTTCAAAGCCAAACCGTAAGGAGTAAAATAAAAAGTTCATATATTTGTTTATCATTATCCTGTTTGCCTGACATTTTTATTGCCTTTGTGTCTATGAATTTAAACGCATGTGTGGGTACATATATTTTATGTACTTATGTATAAATGTGTGTGTTTTGTTTGGAACAACTGTGTATTTTGTTAAGTTTGAATTGTTTTGTGTTGTGTTGTGTTGCATTGAATTGAATTGTGTGTGAATTAGTTGTGGTCTCACAAGGATAACAGAATAATAAAAACAACATCGACATTGAGCATAAACAATTGAATTGAATTTTGAGGTTTTATTTTAACACACTTGTGGTAGGTGCAGTATTTCATATGGGAATCAATATTCATAACAAACGTACATTCATGTTTTTGCATGTACTTTAAATGAACAAGTATAATTTTAAATTACTTGATCATAAGTGCACATAATAATGTTTTAAAGTTTGAAAAAATAGTAAAGTTAAGTGTGAATATTAAGAAGTTTGTGTTTCTATATATTTTGTGTTAAAATTTGAGCTCAGCTTTGATAAGCATTGTTTCTGTAGTTTTTATTAACGAACTTTTTTATAATTTGCTTTGCTTTGAAAAAAAAATCTCCTATTTTATTTTATAGATATTGCGAAGAGTTCTTAGCTACCATCCAAAGGAGTAAAAGAAGCGATTATATATTCTAAAGCATAAAATAAATATGCTTGCCTTTTGCTGTATTTTGTGCAAATTACTACGAGAATGACTGCATTTCTTTCTAAAAATTTGATTTACGGGAGGCGCTCTCACGGAAAATGCCTTCTTGTTGTATCCCATTAACTCGATGCCGTTCTTATTTGGCAGAAAAAGATTTTTTCGATGTCATTCTAATTTGGCAGAAAGAGATTTTTTTCACTAAAATTATATCAAAATCTCCCTGATACAAAATTAAATATGTTTTTAAAAATTAAATAAAATTAATTAACCTTAACTTACTTCAGTTTATGTTTTGACTGTTGCGGCAGGACGAGTATTAGCTTATCCTGTTAGTCCAATTTCTATCTCCCGAATGGTTTGAACGATATTAGCCTTAAGGGATTGGGTCGCTTCTGGATTATTCACATAACATCAAGTTTTAAGGGAAGCTCACATGTAAAGGTCTAAAGGGATTGAATCACGGCATAGAGACGTCCAATTGACATCTTCTAGACAACTGAAAATTAAATTTTTAGTTAATTAATCGGCCAAACTTGATGTTCGATAATAAGTTTGCAATGTTTTCCAATGTTATTCAAGCGTGGAGGTATGATATTGACTGATAATGAATATTTCGGACAGAAAAAATCTATCAGTGTCAAATAAGTTATGATTTAAGAATTCTATTTGTCATTGAATTTTAAATAAAATAAACTTTATAAAATATTATATCTTGTAAAAATTTTATTTTATTAAATAGTTAACACAATCATATCACTTGATTAGATGTCAGCCAGTGCACATTTACTTTTAAAAACTCTCCCTTTTCCTTTTTTCTTCTAATATTTTGACGCTGAAAATTAATTTTAAATTTACCGCATCTAGCAGAGAAGCACTTAACTGCAATGCACTACTTATTTTTGTTTTTAGCAAAGATTTAATGGCACTTAGCAAACGAGGGAGTAAGTGAGAGCAAACATAAAATAATAAAGACCAGATATATAAAGGTGGCCACTTAAAGAAAGAGTTTATGTTGTATCAGCACCTGTTTAGAGTTAATTTCCACTTAACTACGTTTAAAATAATACGAACACTGAACATCAACAGCGAGATTGTAGAGAACCTTTGTGCTTTGTTAAGCATTGACGAATCTTTGATGCTCTAAGGGTGGGATATTTTATTCGCACTTAATAAAATGTTGAGTTTTTAAAGTTGACAATTATAAAAAATAATTTCTGTTTCAAATATTTTTATGAGTGAAGTGTACAAAATTTAGCATCCAGTCTTTTTTGTAATCACACCTGCAGGCAAAATATTCCTTGAATTGTATCAACTTTTATACAAAATTCATCTAAGTTATTTGGATTATACTGTTCGATGTATTCGAACATTTTCGGAACACCTTTTTGCTAATAGATTTGGTACATAGGAAAAAAAACTCCTACAATAAATTGTTTGAAATTGTTTTAATGGTTTATTATAATTTTATATGATTTTATACTCTCTTTGTGTATGTTTCTAAAAAACTCTTCTTTGAATTTATATATTATTTTATATTTATTAATCATGGTATATGAAAGTTCGCTCTCGAATTTTAAAGATCTGAATTTTTTAAGAAATCATATAATAAGAATAATTTTGGAGCTTCTCGAGCCATTCTTTAGTCCAAATTTTTCTATTTCTGTTTTCCAATAACTCGTGCGTCATTTCGAAGCGTTTTCTTTAAGAATTTATTTATTCTGATGTTTCCTAACATGCTCTACAGCTTAATAGCGCACACAAGCGCCCAACATGCTCGACAGCATGCTCGACAACATGATCGACATCATGCTCGATTTGTAATAGCCGCTTAAAATATATTTCCCCTGCTTAAAATAGTTCTTTGCAAAAATATACAATTCGCGAATTCGGAAATGTAATATGTCCATCCAATCTGCAGTCAGTTCTGTTTTTTAAAGAATTCGATTAAAGGTAGTTTTTGAAACACATATTATTTTTAAATATATTTTCTCTTCACTTTATTTAAATTTTTTTTGACATTTCCTAGAAAACCATACTTTTACATATTTTTTGTTTCATTTGTAATTTAATCGCTTCGAAATTATTTATTAAATGCGTTGCAAATTTTATGAAAAACTAAATATTTCCTTCCATTCCAAAAATTTCCAGTTAACGCCAAACATGTAAGAAAACTCCAGCGTTTTTATAAAAATAAAAGAAAAAAATAACAACGTGCTACACAGCAAGTAGAAATGGCCACAAAGGTGGCTGACTGGCATTACAGAAGCAGTACTTAAACATCTCTGATTGTCGCCTCTGTCAACACCAAACACACTTGATCCAAAGTAAAACTCTACTACCAAATTGAAGAAGCACCAAGAGCGGGAAATTGCAACGAATTTTCGCCAGCTAAACATGAATTACTTAATAGTGTTTAAGATTGTGTGTATGTGTGTGTTTATAAACACATATGTATGTGTGTGGCGACACATAACACAATACGAGTATGAATAAATAAACCAAAAGCTCTCTCGGAAAGATACTGAAAGTGCTATTGTTTTTTTGGTCGCTCCAAATGTTGAGTAAATAACAAACAGATGCAGGCAATAGAAAGAAAAATATTTACAAAACTAGAATTTTATATTAAATTTAGAGTTATTTAAAAATAACAGAAACTAGAAACCGAAACTATATAAAACTATTTTGCAAAGTTGCTTCTCATGGTGGCATTAGGCAGGGGCTGTTAAACTTTTTTTTACGGAATGTTATTAGTTCTCCGAGCGACCCTCTTGAACACAATTTGAAATGAAATTAAAAAAAATTAATGTAATTTTATTGTTTTAAATTGATATGTTTTTATTGTTTATTTTGGGGGTCGATAACAACCACTTTGTCAACCGCTGATTCAAAGTGTGGATAAAGGTAAAGTTGTATTTTCTAAAAGAAAAATAAAAAGATAAAAATGAAATACAAGCGCTTTAGTGTTTTTATTTCAAGACGTTGTTATTTAATAATTTATGACCATTTGGTAAGAACACATTTTCCAATGATAATGTTGTTAAGTTGCTACCAACGTTGCCAGTTTTATTTAATGTGATTATTTTCCAAACAAATTGGTTGTTAGTAGTTTTTAATCCAAAGTGAGTATTATTTTGGCTTAAGTTCGTAACATTTTTGTAGAAAGAATTGGATATGAGTCAATATTCCAAAGGAACAATAGATAGATTAACATCAATTAATTTCAATTTAAGCGGCAGAACATAAATAACGTTGTTTTTCGGCAGCCGCTACACTCCCATCAACAGTATTCATGTGTGTTTGTTTCCATGTATCCGCCACAGTTTAGGTGTCCAGTTTAAGTTATTTTCAATTTAATTATGCAAACATTGAAGCATTTTCAAATTATAAAACAAAATAATTTGAATAAAGGACATTTTAATGCATGATGCACTATCATACTTCTTAGTTGCTTTTTTATTAGTTAAGGCTATGATTCACTATCCTACACAACCGCACGATCTGCCGACTGAAATGGCAACTGTGTGACAGATTTTTTCCAAGTCGTACGATTTGCCAAATTTTATGCAAATTTTCATAAAATTATAGTTTTCATTCGATCAGAGTAGTATTTATTGTTAACCAGCACCAATGATTATAATATTTTTAAATTTTCTTCAGTCTTTAACATTTTATATTCACTTTTTCTATTTTTAAAAGAACGAAAGCAAAGTATTTTTATAATAATAGATTGCATGTGTATACACAGAACAACAAACAGATGTTTGCGCATCATTTTTCTTTAATAGTGTTGCACCTAAAACGCCATTTCGAAGGGATTTTTCAAAGTCGGTTTGACTTATTGTAAAATTTTCCTGTGAATGAATCGTCCAATCGTGTAGGATAGTGAACCAGGGCCTTTAGAAAATTAAATTTACAGTATTTATAAAAATCAAATATGAATAAAATGTCAATCTGCTACTCCAAAGTGAAGCTTCGAGCAACACAAGGAATATTAACAAATTCACGCTAATGATGTACGAGGGCGGATTGATATTGAGGCAACCTAGCGCTAGATGGCAGCACAAATACAATTTTTTTTTAGAAATCGCGATCTGTCAGCTGTTAAAATTTCACCCAAATTCATCAATTAGTTCATTTGTTGTAGTCGTTTGAAGAAAGCAACTTTTGTGTTTCTTGAAAAATGGAAAAAAGTGAATATCGTGCAGTGATTAAACACTATTATTTGAAAGGGCAAACGGCGAAAGAGACAAAAGAAGAGATCGATAAATATTACGGTGGATCTGCTCCGTCAGATTACATGGTAAAATATTGGATTGCTAAATTCAAACGCGGCCGAACAAGTACTGCAACAATACCATCAGCAGGAAGACCAAAAGAGGTGCTTAATGAAGAAAATATCAAGAAAATCCTCGATATCGTTATGAATGATTGCCGAGTCGGGTTACGTGAGATTGTTGAAATGGTAAACATATCATTTGAACGTGTGTTGAACATTTTCCATGAACATTTATTTGCATATGAAAAAGCTATCGGCGTGATGGGTGCCGCGTTTGCTCAGTGTCGAACAAAAACGAGTTCGTCAGACCACTTCACAGCGGTGTTTGGACATGATAAAACGTAATCCTGTTGATTTTTGGCGTCGATTAATAACTGTTGATGAAACGTGTGTCCACCACTACACACCTGAAACCAAAAATCAATCGAAACAATGGGTGGAAGCTGGTGGAAGTGCTCTGAAGAAGGCGAAGACAGTGAAGGTTATGGCCACTGTATTTTGGGATGAACACGGAATATTGCTCATCGATTATCTTGAAAAAAGATCCACAATCACAGGAAACTATTATAGTGCATTACTGGATCAATTTATTGATGCAATCAAGAAAAAACGACCACATTTAAAGAAGAAAAAAGTGCTCTTTCCTCAAGAAAACGCACCGGTTCGCACTGCATTAGATACGATGCTAAAATTACGTGAAATACACTTCGAATTGGTTGATCATCCACCTTATAGTCCAGATTTGGCTCCTAGTGACTTTATCCTGTTTCCAAACTTGAAAAAATGGCTCGCAGGAAAAAGATTCATCTCAAACGAAGAAGTGATTACCGAAACTAACACGTATTGTTATTATTATATTATTCAGATGGTATAAAAAAGTTGGAATATCGTCTTACTAATTGTATTGAGTTAAAAGGAGACTATGGTTTTTTGATTTTGCTATATTGATTTCCAGTCCCACACGTTGCGTATTTATTTGGAGTCTGGACAATTTCTCTTATATCCTTGAAAGTGTATGCGACATCGTAGATAAGTCATCACCATAGTCAAGATCTTTTAATTGCTGCTTGCATCGCCATTGAATTCCTTCAGGAGCTTCCTTATTTGTTTGAACTATTATGCAGTCTAACAGTAAAAAGAAAAAGGCGGTGATAAAACACATCTTTAGTTTAACAACACACAATAAATTTTACATTTTTTTTAATTTAAATTCAATGTACAATAAAATATATAATTTCATTTTAGTAACAGCACCAGCACCTTAAAGGCATTATTGGGGCAAGTTGGCAGTCTTATAAGCTTATATGTACAAAATTTAAATGTAATTATATTACAACAATATTAAATAGAATATTTAGTATAAAATATGTTTACATATTTATAATAAATTCGCTAGCAACAAGATTATATATATTGTATCAAACTTACAGAAGCGTTTCAATTTTATTAAGCAAATATTCCTTACAAGAAGATTTAAATATTGAGATTCTATTTATTACTTTCAAATTATCAGGTAAATGATTATATTTCATACTACCTGTATAGTCAACACGTTGCTTTGTTCTTTCTAGTCTACATCTTGGAATTCTTAAATTATTTGTATTTCTCTTATTGAAATCTGATTGATTATGCTCAAAACATATGGTTCGATGGCCAACATCGTGTAAATACCTGAAAACATACCTCAAAACCTGGTATTCGTGAACCCCATAAATTGGTAAAAATTTTTTATAAACATTCTTATATAAGGGAATTGTAGGATATAAATTATAGACTAATTTCACAGCTTTGTTTTGCATACGTTGAAGAGATTTCAACAATACATTACTTTTATTATAAGCATATAAAGGGTGTTTTTTTAAGCCCGATAGAACTTGAAATTGTAACAAATAACACAAAAAATTAAATTGTAATCAAATTTTTTTTTTATTCGAAAGATCAATACGTGACATTAATATTTGAAAATGATTTCGGGCATATGGGCACCGCGGCTGTTCTTGACGAAGCGCATTCTGGACGTCCAATTTTGGGCCACTTTTTCGAGCACTGCTGGCCGTATGTCACGAATAACACGAACAATGCTGGCCTCCAAGGCGTCAATTGTTGCTGGTTTATCAGCATAAACCAGTGACTTCACGTAGCCTCACAGGAAATAATCGAGAGGTGTCAAATCGCACGACCTTGGAGGCCAATTGACAGGTCCATTTCTCGAAATCAACTTATCGCCAAATTTTGATTTCAATAAGTCGATGGTTGCGTTCGCCATATGGCACGTAGCGCCATCCTGTTGAAACCACATCTCCTCCGGATCAATGTCATCCATATTTTCAAACAAAAAATCATTGATCATGGTGCGGTAACGATCTCCATTGACCGTAACGCGAGCTCCGGCCTCATTTTTGAAGAAATAAGGTCCGATGATGCCACCAGCGTGAAAACCGCACCAAACGGTGCATTTTTCTGCATGTAATGGAGTCTGTAGGGTCTCTTTTGGATTGGTCTCACTCCATATGCGGCAATTTTGCTTATTAACAAACCCGTTAAGCCAAAAATGCGCCTCATCGCTGAACACAATTCGTCGTCTCTAAGTTGTGCGAATCGACGACTGATTTTCAAAGTAAATTTGGATAATTTCGTAGCGTTGTTCAAGCGTGAGTCTATTCATGATGATTTGTCAGAGTATACTGAAACAAATAAAAAAAAATGTTTCATCAAAATTTAATTTTTTGTGTTACTTTTTACAATTTAAAGTTCTATCTAGCTTAAAAAAACACCCTTTATGACTCCCATATAACTTAAATGCGACTGTATTAGGGACTGATATATTATCAATTTAGCATTTATACTTAGTTTGTGTTTGAACTTATATACAATCCCAACTCCTGGAGCAATCTTTCTTTTAAGGTCTAATATGTGCAAATCCCATGAAAGGTTACTTTGCAGTGTGATTCCAAGATACCTTACTGAAAATATTTCCTTGAGGGTTGTACCATCAATTTGTAACGTAAAGTTATTAGAACGGAACGAGCTCGGTCTAAAACGAATTAGTTTTGTCTTGTCTGGATTAAGTATAAGACGATTTAAGCGCGCAAATTCAAAAATCAAAGTCATATCTCGTTCAATTTGTGTTCGTAAAATTGAGTCATACTTAAATGGATAAAATAGGCAGACATCATCCGCAAATATAAAAATTTTTCCAGTTAAATTGATATTTTTTATATCATTTATATATATTGAAAATAGTAATGGCCCTAGTCAACTTCCCTGAGGTACTCCAAAATCCACAGCACCAATAAAACTTCTATCTTCATTCACCTGAACATATTGTTTTCTATTTGAAAAATAACTTTTAAACAGTAGCAGCTCATTTCCTTTAACACCATATAACGACAATTTGTCGAGCAATATTTGATGGTCAACAAGATCAAACGCTTTAGAAAAATCTAAGAAGATACCTGCAACTCCACTATAACCATCATCCAAGCCTTTACAAATATATTGAACTACATTTAAAACTGCATCCTTAGCACCACAACCTTTCCTAAAGCCAAATTGAAAGTCATATATTAAATTGTTTTCTTCCATGTAATGTGATAGTCTCTCATAAATAATCTTTTCAAAAATTTTATCTATCGTCGAAAGTAACGCAATTGGACGATAATTTTCAACAGTACAGGCATTATCCATTTTCGGTATCGGAACAATTTTGTGTATTTTAAGTATGTCAGGGTACACCGTGGTTTGCAATATTTTATTAAAAATTTCGCAGGCGCAATTTCTTCAGCGCAATTCTTAACAAATTTTGGTGATATATTATCATAGACAGGGCTCTTATTTTCTTTGATATTAGCAATAATATTCAAAATATCATTTACGCTGACATTTCCAAGTTGGAAGCGATAAGGTAATTGATGCAAAGTTCTTAAAAAATTAAATGTATCACCTGGATATGTCCTAATTTTCTTCTTAAGATTTTCTACAGATGTTAAAAAATAGTCGTTAAAACAATTAGCTTTATTTCGATCTGAATGTATTTTTTTACCTTGAGTGTCATTCAAATTAATCTTATTACTTTATCTTAAAAAGTTGCAAACTCTAACAATGTATCAAATAAAACTCTGAACAGCCAGTTTTTGGTTTACCTTGTTATGCATCATGACACACGTCTCACTTACAATAATAAATCGGGAAGAAATACAATAGATTTTGATTAGGATTTAATTAAACGTTTTGTATTTTCTTCGGTTTTATTAATTAGCAGCAGCAGGTGGACTGTTTAAAATTATTTCGTTTGTTGACATAAAAAAGAAAAATTATTCATGTGTATTAATACTAATAAGATTCTCTATTTCAAATAAGATGTTTCATATAAAAAAACTTCTTACATTGAGCTCTATGTATTTTATAAATTATTTATTTGCTGTTGGCAAGGAAAATTCATAGCTGGTAGAATCGCGTTAATTCACTTTGAAAAATTTAATGGTTTCTGTTAACTTATTTTATTTAATTTTTGTTTAATATAATTTTTGACAAGGGGTTAGACTTTACACAAACAAAAATTCCTTTTTTTTTGTTGTATTGTTGTAGTTGTAGCCCTAATAATGCCACCTGTTTATTTCAAAATGGAAAAATACCTGCTTGCTTTGTCAAAATCAACGGTAAACACTATATATAAATCAAACATAAAATAATTTTGACAAACAAAACAGATCAATATGCAAGG
Source organism: Gymnocheta viridis (assembly GCA_956483585.1). Lineage (NCBI taxonomy): Eukaryota > Metazoa > Arthropoda > Insecta > Diptera > Tachinidae > Gymnocheta > Gymnocheta viridis. The sequence goes on along the minus strand of OY101440.1, from coordinate 27,995,537 downwards.
AGATACAAGGAGAAAAAAATAATCAGCTGAGCTGTCGAGACTAAGTGTTATGAATTCGCCGTGGCTGATGTATTACTAGAAACCAGCGTGCCACCAATGCTGACATGGTTGCAGCTGTTGGAGCTGCTTCTGCCACCTGTGTTTCTAACAAATTGACGTGATTTATTGGGAACACATTCCGCACTAATTGTGTATTTGCAGATATGGTTGGTGATGCCGCATAGAGTCCAGTTATCTTTAGCCATTTTTATATCCATATATTCCCAAGACATACATAAATACATACATGTACTAATTTTTTTTTATTTTTTGTAATATTTTTATTTTCTCATTAATTACTCAACCGTTTTTGACACATCTGTTCAAAATTTCAGGATGACTTCGGATGAGACTACCTGTTGTGAATCTGCCTTGGACAAAATCAATTAATTTCTCTTTTTTATTTTGGCATTTGACATCCGACATTTGAAAAACATTGGAAAAATTGCGCAAGGCGAATTCATACCAGATGAAGCACAGCTTACTCATTGTGTTGTATAATTATCCATTGTAAAATTATGATTTCTGGTACATTTTTCTGGTTTTAAATCCGCCTTGAACAGTTTATTTTGACATTCAAAATGATATTACCCAAGGCGAATTCTATTGCGACTACCTATAAGCATTTGCCACGGTGTTGCAAAAATATTTTTGATAGAGTTACGAACATTATTTTAAAATCGTTATAAAATTTATTGACATTCAACTCTCCGACAATAGCTTGTATGATTATAAGAAAAAAAGCTCTAAAAAAATTTAAATTCTTAAAGAGATTTCAGTATTGTTTGTATGTGTTTTTATATCGCGGTTATTATTATATCAAAGAAAATTGTGTTAAATCTACTTAACTTGAGAAGTAAATAAAATTAGTTATTAAAGTGTGTTGATAGACAATGAAAAAGCACGTACAAGTCTATAGCATTAGAGCCTTTAATGGTGGCGGGAACTTAAACGTGCCGTAATATCTGAATATTTCAGAAAACCTCTCGTTTTTTTAATTTGAACAAAAAATAAAATTTTGTAATATTTATTTACAATATTTTAACAACTGTGTCGATTCAGGTACGTCATATATATATAGTTCAATTCAGGAAGTAATATTAACTCTAATTCTTAGTTATAAGTAATTGGCTCTTTTGAATTTCTCTTGAAAAAATTTTTTTTGCTCGTTTTCCTCTTCAAACTTTGGCAACAGTGGCTGCTACACTCAAAGAAAAAAGTTGGTAAGAAAGTTTAAAGCACTGCGATAAATCAGTCTTATTAGGAGAATATCTGTTTATGTAAGTTCTGATATATAAATACCAAAAGGATATCGACGCCAGCAAAGGTAATATTCGCTATACTGTAAATATTGTTTTCCATTTCAATTTCTGTTAAAAAGATTGCACTGACACCATCAACAGTCAGATTTTAGTACAATGAATACATGGACAAATTTAGCAAATCCTTTCCCCAAGCTGGAGTTACTAGGATACTTTCAGGTGCGGAATAAAAGTCTTTGGTTGCATTTGTGTTGGAAAACTCAAGGTATCTAATAGAAATTAATGCGAGAATGCAGGACCATCGCTGGCAACACAATTTTAAATGACTTGATCTGTCCTTGACTCCTTAAATCGAGTCGATAAAAACTGAGTAAAAGAAATTCAGGTTCCCATAAGTTTTATATACTTTTTTTCTTTATCATCAATATACCAATTTGTATTTATATGTTTGTGACATGATAAAAGGATTTGTGCTCATGGTTTTGGACCATGATAATGTTTTGGTGAAAAGAATTTACGACTCCCAAAGTCTTTTCAATTGGTCAAACGTAAATTACTTATCGGCTATAGGTTATATTAATTAATATCCTCCATCTTTTATTGTAAATACATCACTTCGTTGTGAGTTTTATGATAGGGCTACTCCTGCTACTCACAGGGGATAACGATGTATATATTTATATTTTGTTTTATCTTTTAAAATACTACGAGTAGATTTAAGTTTAAGTTTGGTTTAAAGTTATTTTTAAGAACGTTTTGGAGTGATATTTAGAACTTGCTCTAAATACGAAAGTTTCTGCAGCAAGAGCGTGCAGACTTGTTATAACTTCTATCATTTAATTAATTATTTTCTGTCAAGCTTGGTACTGAATACTTTTTATAAATTAAGATATTACATTATAGTCTTAAGTATTTTTTCGCTTCTAATATTTTAATAATATTAATTATTTTTTTTTTCATAAAAAAATTATAAAAAAGGCTCAATTATTGTTAAACTTAAATTAATACTAATCGAATGAGAATGGCTGAAAAGTAATTTTTCTAAGTGCACACTTCTCTTTCAAAAACTCTGTGAATAATTTTTTCAAGTCTGCTTATTTTTTTATTTTTTTTTTCCTTTTCCATGTCTCCTGTTAAGCGTAACATTCATTTTTTACTTCAGCTTGTACTACGAAAGCAAAATAATAAAAAAAAAACTAAAAATCAAAAAAAGGCATAATTCGCCTTCAAGTTACGCTTGGCCGCAGCTTCAGACACAACTGCCGTATACTTGTTAAATATTTTATAGCTGGAATGTTTCTTACTACTCACAATCCATAGTAAGTATTTATACTACTACAAACGCAAACTTGCTTTGCAATTTGATTTTCATTGTAAAAGTGATAGAAAAAATTGATAGAACCATTTGGTCGTTTTATATTTTTCTTTTCTACACTCGTCTGGATTTTTTTTCGTGCTGCTAAAATATAAAACTTTCGACTGTATCCGAAGTTAACGATGTAGAAACTTGAAGAAAGTTATGTTATCAATTCCATGACAACAAATAAATTTAAATTTATCGCTTGCTTAAAAACAGAGAGAAGATATTAATGTTTCTTCCTTTTTTTTCTTTTCCTTGCAAATTAAGCAGCGGTCAGGGAGAAATAGATATAATGTATTTTTTTTAAATATATTATGCCATTTTAAAACAATTTATTTAGTTTTATAGATGTGAAAACATTGCTCCCAAAGGCGATGATTAGCTTGACTGCAAGGAATAAAAAGTTTGTAAAAAAGTTTTGTGAAAAACTTTACTTGAATTATAAAATATTTTAATAGGGGGGATAAATGAGAGTATTTGTTGTTTAATTTCTTATGTTCGGATGTTATGGTTTTACATGCCAGACACAGTGCCACTGTTAGCTTTGCTGGTTAGCAACAGATGCAACAGCCAGACAATTTCGGAATATTAACACTCCAAATGCCACGAAATTTCTATCCTTTTTTATGATTCAAAAATATCTGACGAATATAATATACGAAATTGTTTTGTCAGACACTTTGACCTGGCAAAGAGCTATTCAAAAACGGCCTTGTCACACATTCTTTGAATATATTTCAATACATATACGGTCATTATAGACAGATCGAGAAAAACCTTGAATATGGAACTGAACATTTCTGAGAAGATTACCGTAGAATGAGCGCAACTACAAAAAATCATTGCGGTTGCTGAGAAAATTTTAATAATTTTCATTGTCGCTGTTTTGTCCCGCTATGTGTCGAGCCTTTTTAACTGACGCGGCAGTTAGAGTGTTAAATGTTAATTTTTTTAATTATTCAAACTTAAATTAATTCAATATCAATTCAATTCAAATGAATTGGAAATGAATTGCAATTCATTTGACAAATTCATTTGAATTGACTCAAATTTCATTCAATTAATTTTTTTGTGAAAAGAAGTAATTTAAAATTTGCTAATTCAGTGCATGAATGATTTGCGAATTAATTCAAAAATTATTGATTCATTCACAGCTCTGATTCATAGCAATCATTGCAATCTACTCATTTATTTAATTTAACAACATTTACCTGTTTGCACTTTAAAACAGACAATGAAACCAATTAAAAACGATTTACGATTTATTTCTCTTAAAACCCAACCTCCTCTGCTCTACAACACACTTGTCCACCTTGCAACACACAAACTTACCAAAACAAATAGCGCTCACTGATTGAGTCATAGCTTGGCATTTGCGAGTGTGTATCTATGTGTGCGTGTGCAAATATGAATGCATGCAGTAAGTGCCACCCAAATTTTGAAACTTCACGCCACAATAGCAACAACATCAGTAACACCAGAACAACAACAACAATTATAACGACAGTAACGTAAACACAAACAATTTCAACAACCGTTTACTAGTTTTAAAACACCATAAACCATCTGCAAAACGTGTCTCAATAAGAAATCAATTTCCGTTAACGATTTTAATTTCCGTTTGTAATAATTATTCAATGTCAGCATTAAAGTTATAGCTGCTGAGTAGTCGTAAACTTTACTTCCATACAACATTTTTTTATGGAGATGAAAAAACAAATAAAGTTCTATTTATTACATGTTCTTCTTTTACATGAAGAAGAGAAAAACTATTGCACTTTAGTTGCCATTCTGGCATACAGATTTTGGAATTAATTTGCTCTTGAAGAGGTTGGCTTAATGAATTCAGGATATAAGGAAGCTAAAGGTGGACAATAAATGCGACACAGCAATTTTTTGTTTGGCTTTGCCAAAAACATTAATGCATTTGGGAAATGATTTATGAAAGAAGTTTATTGTTACTTGTTAGTAATGATTGCGTGTTTTAAGTATGTTTGTGCTTTGTAGTGGCAGGGCTTTCCAATAAGTGCAGGTCGATTTTGAAAGTACGGCAGACACATTAATGGAGCTGCAGATATCTTCTATGTTAACAAAGAAAACTGTCTAAGGGACGGTATTCAGCGTCAAAAGTTAAATTTGGGGGCAATGCAGCGTCAACGACAAACCGCTATAGATAGATGATTCCAATATAGCGATATCAATGTGAAGTGTATGTGGAACCAGCAGGACATGTCATCACCGAATGCCACAATATACATCCGATTCCAGCAAAAACTTTGATGGGGAATGCTAACAAACTTATGAATTACGTATTTTCACTGCTTCTATTTTGGCATTTTTAATAATTTTTTTAACCTGGCGATGTCATTAAAGGCAAGTACTTGCCACCTCGGATTACAAATACTGACTTAAAAATTTGTATACTTAAATGTCCTTGAATACAAAAAAATACAGTAAAAATTAAATTTATTATGTCAGCATTAAACTAATTTTGTTTACTTTTACTTGTTTAATTATTGGTAAGCGGTTATATAATTACTGTGAAGTAGTACAGACATTATGTAGTTTGTGTGGAAAAGTATGTTATTCTTAGTAGAAATCATTACCAGGTCTTTATTGCGAAATAAACGATTTGAGGGCATGTTTATGTCTTGTGAATGTGCCGTGCATCCTTTCGAAAAACAATAAGAAATCTTAGGAGAATATTGAAGTGTACAATTTTTTAATTTTGGTTTTGTACGAGTAAGTAATTAATTAAATCTGGAATAGTAATCAAGTAAAGGTTTTAAGATTTAAACATTACGTGAAAGCTTGGTTCAAAGGCACAAATGCAATCGAAGTTCCATATAATGATTTACATTTTTTGAAAGCGATTGCTGATTATGCTTTGATTGATGAGGTTGTGTCGCAAAGGTTGTGGAAAAGATTCTCTGGACATCTTTGGTAGCTCAGCGGAGAAGCTGTTTCTCTCGCATTATTTGATAGATATGTCCCCTACGACACAAAACGTAAAATGGCGAACCGCAATTCGTGCATTTGGGAATGAACAGTATAGGAAACACGAAGACAGCGAGGAAGAAGACGATGTGACTGATATCTTGGCAGAAGAGGGCGATAGTAACATGGACCATTGGGGCAGCAGTGTCAATTCAGATCGTTCAGCACATATTTTTGGTTTCAAAATCGTGAAAAGAATTAGCGTTGAGTCAACACAAATAAATGATTTAAGCCAATACGTAACACCTAAAACAGCCAATTTTTTCGTGCGCTTTGGACTGTCATTGGACTTTATAGATACCTACCCAGAAAAACGCAGAGATTACCAGCAAGCGACAGAAATATTGCGAAAATTACATGTGTATATGACGCTGCCGAAAGAGGAGTAAAGTTAATAGAAGAATACAACAACATACTGTGCCGCAACGAGGAAGAAAAATTTTTTTTGCTTCAAGTTGTCTGCGAAAATAGGAAAAAGTATCCTTCTCATAATAAAAACGATTTAATTTAATTATCATAATAATCAGTATTATTCAATAACAAAATATGTTTTTTTTAATACAAATTTTTTTTTAATTTTGTATAGGGGCCACCCTAATGACTAAAGATGGACTCTAGGCATGTTTTGAAAGAATGCTGGAGTAGCAAAAATAATAGTCGGTCATACATTTGGCCCATCCACGAGCACTCTGGAGCTAGTTAGGGCGGTGGGGCTAATTTTATAAAAAAATAGGACTTTCTATGGGAACCTCCTTAAGGAGGCTAAATATGTGTTAGGTATGTTGAAAAAAAATATAGGATGGCTAATATTAGTGGGAGTCTGTCTTATATTTTACCCCACTAAGAGGAAGAGTTGTTGAGATTTTCGTGGATTTTTCTAGTTTTCCCCTACTGTTGACCACGATGAGGAGCCATTTACCCCCATCCCACTTCCCTAATTTTTTGGCTCATGCATATTTTTCCAAACCCCACAAAACTGAGGGTCCGCGCGTGTCCAAATCTTGTTACTAAGGATTTCCATGCAACACTATTCCACACCTATTGTGCATGTGTGTTTGTCCAATTTACTTTTGCAATAAGAGAGTGAGAGAGAGAGAGCTAAGTAAGAGAGCTTATATGTTTTTTATTTGGAACGTTTTATGCTTTTGAATTTTATGGTATTTATTAAGGCAAATGATTAATATTTAGTTCTAGAATATGGCTGATTGTGTCGACCATAGGAAATACTAATTTATTTTATGGCTTTAAGGCTGCTGAATTTTTTCTGGGCCATGTAATGGCCTTATAGTGCTGTCGTGCCGAGACGTAAGGTGTTGTTTGTTGCTGGGAGTATCAGTATTTCTATGTCTGTTGGAACAGATAACCTATTTGCGCATTTATAAATACGAGAAACACTTTGAATAATATTAGCTTAAGACGACAAACAAATTGGTTCGTACAAAACACGTCTCATATCAATTATAGTTTCAACGGACAACAATGGCAAACTGAAGCTGTAGTAAAAATTTAATGAATTCAATCAGCTAGAAATCTCAAAAATATTTAATTTGCTAAGAAACCAATTTTATTCGATTAACCCTCTAACTGTTAAAAATTGTGCAATTATTCGTTACGCGAAATATGCTATTTAAAAATATTTTCGATCTAATAGTAAAAATTAAAATAAAATTCTTCTATGATAAGCTAAAGAACGATTAATAGAGTGGACACACTAGAAAATATAAGCAAAGTTTTTGCTTATTTGCTGCTTGTTATACCTTGAGAATTTTGGTGGTAGAAACAAAATCTCAAAAAATAACTTAATTTCAAAACCATTAATTATTTTGACCGTTCCAAATTAGAAATTGTTTACACTTTATATTTCAAACAAAAAAAATATATATAGTTAATGAATAAAAGCTTTTATTTAATCACTTTAAGTTAATTTATAATTACGAATACAAATCTTGTTTGTGTTTACATTTGAAGAAAAATAATTGCGATTGCTTTACTCAAGACACTTTTGCCAACAAAGACTGATAAATATCTGTAATTCTCGCAATTATTCAAACACCTTTTCCTGTTTTTAGAAAAAAAGAGGTGAACTTACTAATACACATGCAAAAAAAAACACTTCAAATAGTAAAAGCCAGCACAAAAGAAAACGGAATAGAAGAAAAAGAACGACAGTGGTTTGAAACTGATGGCATTGAAAATGAACATTCAATGAATATTTTACTGACTTGAGCAATAAATTTATCTGGAAATATGGAGAAAAAGTTGCTCAAAAACAGCTATAAAATTATTATGATTAATTATTCTATAAAAACTACATTTTGTTGCATGAATAATCGTGCAAGGAAGAATTTCCTATACACTAATATACACATATTTATATAAAAACTTTTTGTTGGCAACTTTAAAGGATATTAGAATAAAAATACTTTATTAAGCAACACTCTTATTAAGAATTGGGGATAGATTTTATTAGTCGAAATTATCCTTTTTAATTTGATCGTCAGATAACTCGAAAGTATTAAACAAGAATGTTAGACATGAAATTTTAATCTGTAAGCAACATTTCATATTTTTGAAAGTGTAACTTCTCTTCTTAAAACAAGTGCGGAGTTAATTGGAATATCTCGATAGCATATATTTTTTTCCGGGTATCTTAAAAATGTGTGTTTTTCTCGTTGATATGCCATGATGTGAAGATGTGCTTTATTCTGGGCTGGTTATCAGGTTATATTTTTTTATATTGTATTGTTGTCGATATAATCATATATGCAAATAATCTGATCGCCAGCCTACCATGAATACCCACCCTATTTAAGAATTAAAGTTTGAATTGCGTGATGATTTAAATTTAGCTTCCTTGTACTATTTCCTATTTCCAAATTTGAAAAGAATGGCTAGGATGTAGAACATTCGCAAACAGTGATGAGTGTGAGCAGTGTTGCCATGAGATGGAACAAAAAAAAACTAAATCAACCAAAAATAAAAGCTTTAAGAAAAGGAAAAAAATACAATAAAATTTATTAAAAAAATTCGCTTCAAGTATATAAAAAATATAAATAAAAGTCTACATATTTTTAAATTCATGAAAATCAATACAAGACTTCAATTCAGTATTGAATGAAAAATATAAGATAATATTTGTATTTAGGCATAAAATATTAAATTCGAGTACGTCGCTCAACTGAGGATATTGCTGTTGTAGCCCATAGTGTTGGGGAAATCCCAGGTTTGTCCATTTCTCATCGATCTTTAGAATTGGACATTCCAAAAATGACGCGTGAAAAGTTTCCTGAGCGTGTTAGTTCTCAAAGAGGCGGTCACAACGGTCCACTAAGATCTTGTGATTTGAACTATTATATTTTTTTATTTGGAGCTACGTGAAAGATATAGTCTATCCCAATGGTACACAATCAATTCAAGCCCACAAAGATGCATTCATGACCCTATCGAAGACACTCAGCAAGAAAATTTCATGAGAAGAACATGGCCCGACAGTCTTAGCCATCGCGGTCATTTGACTGATATTGTTTTTCATTATGAATGGGATACCGTCCTCTTTAAAATTAAATAAACATGCGATATTTTCGCTTAAAAATGTTTTTTTTACCTATTCAAATGAAACTTCTTATCGGAAGACCCTCTAGATGGCTAAATACTAGATTAACCAAATCAAGAAATTCATTTCTTTTGCAGCATGTTCTTAATTTGTCACACCAAAACCCAGAACTCAACTGATGACCCAACGTTTGTCCATTTCTAACATACTAGTGTATGCAGCGGCAGAATAAATCGATCGCATCGTAGAAATTTATATTAAACATTCACATAAATACAAACGATAAAATACAAAAACCAAAAACATTCTAAATAAACAACTTAAAACTCTGTTTCATTTCTACTAGTCTACTAGGCTGCCCTCATGCACACTTTGTTTATTTTTCAACTGGAAGCTGATACATGAATGTGTTAGTAGCAAATTTAAACGCTTATAACTCTCTAAATATCGTACCGATTTAAATAAAATTCAGATTGTGCACAGCATTACGGCCATCTAATAAAACGTGTTTTAATAATTTATATAGATAAACTATAGCAATTGGATTTAAATCAATATAATTTTGTCTTCAGTGTACTTACGTTTGTACATTGGATTAATTTTTTAATGTTTCAAGATGATTTTACGAATTCAGTAGAGAATAAAAATTTAGTCCTTTTGAGGCTAAATTTAAAATAAAAAAGGTTAAAAAACATAAAGCTAAGGCGTATCTTTCGAGGCTCAAAAACAAGAAAAAAGGGTAAATCTAGCCTCGAAAAGGATAAACTGGCACCGCTGATTATGAGGTTCATATTTTTTTTAAGGGGTTATGCAGATCTAACTATAAACATGTAAAAAAATAACTAATGAATGTCTTTGGGAAAGGTGTATTCAACTAAAATAAGCTGATGATGAGAAATAAATAACATTTTTGCCAGATATGTGGTGTTTTCTTTGTTTGGTTAGCTAATTTTGGGACCACCCTCGTAAGTTTATTATATGATTGTGTTTGTATTTTGAAAAACAAGAAAAAAAAATTATTTGGAAGATGCTAGATTGATTGCTTTAATAGTAATTATTTATTTATGTATAATTGTTAGATAGTCAAAAATATAGAAACCGTAAATTTATATTGTTTGTTAACATTGATTCTTTGATTTTTGGTAGTTTGAACTTTTATCATTTTGAATCCTTGGATATTTGAATTTTTTCTAAAGTCCCATAAGTTTTAAATACATCAGTAAATATCGTTAAATGCACCAAAGATGGGTTGAAATACATCCGTGTTTTTTTTATTAAATATTTGGCCCACGATGTCGAACGAATTCTTTCTTTAATAAAATTACGTTCAAAACAAAATCGTATTCAATAATTTTGTTTATGGTTTTAATTTTATTGTACGAAAGAGCAAATAAGTCTGAAATCGTGGGACTGGCAGTCAATTAAACAATTTCCAAACAAACGCAGTCAAATCGGCTGTCACCAAAAATTTATTACCAACTATCCGATAGTTCAATATTAATATGGCAATTTCTTGCCATCAACGATGAAGCTTAAAGTGCGTTGAATTCCTAAATTTAATTTTGTGTTGTCTATTAAATGCTTTCAAAATCACTGTTCTTACAGTAAAACATCATAAGGAATAAAAAAAGGAAGTAAAATACCCAACGTCTCCCTCAGAACCATTTACTACGAACATTTCAATGTAATTCTTGTACAATACTAGAAAGTGAATGAAAATATTCGAGCAAACAGGGATTTTTTACTTGTCAAGTAGTAAAGTTAATCCAAACCTATCAAAATCAAATGAATGCTAAGAAAAACAACAAGATAACTAAATGTTCACAGACAGTCGGTACACAGGTGCAATTAAACGAGACTGGTAAAACTTGGTTGGGTAAAAAGTATGTAGTATGTTTGTATGTATGTATGTACATACCAATATGATATACATGTTGTGTGTGTATGAATTTCAGATTGTATTTATTTCATACACCCCATTTTTAGCTTAGAGGTGTTAAATTTGTAATTTCATTTGAGAAACGCGAATTATATATTGTGGCAGGATACATAAAACGAGTCTAACGGTAAAACCTTTTAATACTTTGCCAGTGTGTGTGTGTGTATGTGTCTGTGTTTGCTCTTTTTTTCTTGCTTTACATTCATGCAATTATTTATTTGTGCTTAAGGCTAAAAAGGTTTTAATTGCACGATTATTTGTCTTCTTTATAAAACTTAACACGCAAATCCAATCGGTTTAACTGAAATCGCAAATAAAGTGTTGGATACAATTTTAGTTATTTTATTTTATCTTGATATATTTGCAAGGAAAAAATATTTGAAAGGAAAAAATCTCTACTAATATTACAAAATTAAATTTTGCAATTAAACAACTAAATAAGGGGTCAGGGAAAGTTTTAAATGCTGTTACTTAAATTTAAATATTTTACAAAGTTAAATTTGTTAATTTGGAATTCACGGTGGCTATCACTCGCGGACACGATGTGAGTTAAACGCTGAGATAGTGGAATTTAACTACGCTGAAATCCTTTATTATGGTGTTCTCTCAGTTAGGTCTTTGCCAAAAAGAAAAGTGGACTATCTCTCAAATTTATTTAGGCGTATTTTTTGCTTTTCGTCTTGAGCAGTTGCAGCGTACTTTGCGAAGAATATATTAAAAATGAGACTAAGTGAACATGACCCCGTTTATGGTTATTCGTTCTGAAGCCAATTTAATAAGCATCCCAGAAAAAACTTGGTTTTGACAATCATTTAAAATAATTTTCCATGTAAAGTACCATCGGCAATACGTTGGATTAGTTCTAGAATTTCTTATTTACAATTTATTATCTGAATGCAACGAAGGAGTATGTTATTTTTTCCGTGTATGTGTGTTGGTGAAAACAATTTTACAGCGCGTTATAAAATAATTGTGCAATAGAAAAGTGAGTAAAATTACTTGATATCAAACAGAACAATACCTTTACATTATTGTGTATTCAGGGACTTTTAAGTTTTAACATTTTCAAGTCGTTATTTGTAATCCGAGATTGTAAGTAGTTGTCTCCAATGACAGTGCCTTTTTAAAGTAATGAGTGGAAATGACCAAGTAGAAGTTGTACTTCATATGTTCATTGGTATCTTAAATAATTCTTTCGCCATAATTGTTTTGGTTGGGTTGTTTGTCTGCATGATTTTTTAGATTATGTGTATTTGCAAAATCATACTATAACAAAAAAATACTATTATAAATTTCTTATTTATTTTAATTAATATCATAAAAGAAAATAAAATTTTAATTAAAACTTAACTGGCAGAAATTATTTAACCTAAAAACTCTCTTATTGTATCCATCGCTATAAATTAAATTCGATAAAAATTTCTCGTAAAAAGGCCATAAATTATGTCTTTAGCAAAACGTTAGTACAAAAAAAGGAAGGAAATCGGGGTGTTTCTTAAGAAAAACGATAGAAAGCAAAAGAGGTGAACAATTAAAAGAACATATATATTTTTTTTTGCTCCACAAATTGAAACATGCAAAGCAAAAACTCTTAAGTTGAACCTAAACATACAAGCAGGTTAATTCTAGGCCAAGAATTTAACAGCCAGCAAAACAACACAAAACTCTGGTTAATATAAAAAAATATAGCATTTACTCAAACATGGCACACAAAAGTTAAATACATACATGTTGGCTAGAAAATATAAAATGTAAAACAAAAAAAAATAGTTTTTTGTTCTTTGTTCTTGCCTTCAGAGAGAATGAAGCAATTACACAGATACACAAATAGAATAATTTAAACTTTAGTCAGAGTTTTTAAAAAATAAATAATCACCATTTTATTGTTTGAAATTACGAAAAGAAACCAGAGCAAAATTTTGAAAAGTCAGTGCAGCCGAGGTCGTTTAATTTTTCGAGCAAAACTTTCAAATGTTGTAAATGAGATTATAAAACCAATTATGTTTTTATTTTATATTTTTTATTTAATGGTTTATTGTTCTGCTATTGTTCTTATTTTTATTAATAATTTATTGTTATTCCATTAATAAAAAACTTCATAGAGATCTGCGATTAATCAATTATTAAAGAATATCCGACTAATCACGGTCTGATTAATCGATTATTTGATTAGTTGAAAAATTTCATTATTCATTTTTTCAAAAGAATAACCAACTAATTTTGATTAGAATTATTTAAAATCATGATTATTCGACTAATCAGAATATTTAATAATTTTTTTTATCATCTTATTTATTTATCGAATCTTTATGTTATAAAGTAACATTAGGTATACAAATCTTAATGCTAAAAATAATTTTTATTCATGTCCAGCCAATGCTAGACAATAGTTATATTAATGCTTGTATACTGAGAGAAAAACTGCGGGCTAAAAATAAGGAGGGTCGTTCTTGTTTTAATAGCATCTTGTTTTAATTTCTGGGCTTGTGGGTTAAAAAAGTACATTCGAATTTTGAATTTGGAAAAGCATATAATCAAGAACAAATATTCTTAAAATAGGATTTATCATTCTTAGATTAATCGTGAGTTAGACCTGAAATAAGATTACGTGAAGTTTATTACAAGAATGCAAAACTCTTAAAATGGGATTTTTATTCTTAAAAGAAGAATGAAGAAACTTAAAAATTAGCTTAAGAATTGCCATTCTAAAATTAAGAACATCGGCATGATTTTAACTTTTTCGACCTTAACGGACTTTTATGACATTTTCGGCTTGTTTTGAGTCCGTTTTGCTTAATATTAGCTTATATTTCCCCTCGCTCTAAGAGCGACTTATAACCCAACCACAGACGAAGGCTCAATCAATGCTATAAACATTGACTAAACCACAGCCAGCAAATAAATAATGACTGCAAACTTGATAAAATAATAATCATCTGTATTGCGTTCTGATGGAAGCAAAAGTGTCTTTCCTTCTGAACCGAGTATGGCCGCTAAAGTTAAGGATGTTTCGCGATAGTGGGCTTGGATGAAGTTCTATTTTGCTGATATACCTTGACGCCATTACCAAGCCTGCCTTTGTGAATTCATGAGTAATTGAACGCAACTGAATTTTTTCAATGTTTGATGCTGAGGCGGTGCCTCATAATTTTACTCCATAATACCATATATTCTATATAATAGCGTTGTATAGCAAAAGTTTCCAATTTAAGCTTAAGGAGGATTTTCTGCCGATACTTTAACTAAATTATACTACTTTTATTTTCATCTGAGTCAGTTTATCATCAATGTGAGAATAATTGAATGAATACTTTTTCCCGTTTGGTTATTAGTGTTTGCTTTTTGTTCTGTTTATTTTTTCTTTATTTCATTCCTTCTTGTTTGTTTGTATAAATTTTGATTTCTTTAAAATATTTCTATTTTCTCTTTTTGTATAGAATTATTCAAATTTGAAAGAACAACATAAATTTACATTATTTGATTAATCAACATTTTGTTTTATAAGGGGGCAAATCACGGCATTCGATATCGATTAAAATCGTATAAAAAATTTTTTGAATTTGTATGGAATATTCGCTCGATATCGAATGCTGTGATTTGTCCCCAGAACTCTTGTTACATTCATTAATTTATTAATTTGTATTTTGATTAACCAAAACGTTTGATTGATCGATTAATCGCACATCCTTAAAATTTTTCAAATTCTATATTTGAATGTTTTTAACAATATTTTGTTATGCATTTGTAATGCAGGTGATATTTGCCTCCTTTTAAAAATTTATAACTAGAACATACAACGTTGCGTTCTAACTGCTTACACGTTTTTAAGTTAAAACGAAGTATAGTTCTAACATTTTGGACGTACCTTAAATTCTACTCATATTTTAAATTTTAATTTCAACTAAAAAATACCAACTACAGCAAACAAGTAAAATAATAACACTATTTATTAACAATTCGAACTTGCAAACCTGCTGACTCCTTCTTCATTTTTCTTGTTAACTATTTTACAAAAATAAGCATTTAACATGTGCTTAAATATCGCAATGTGTGTGGATTGCTATAATCAACTGCTGACTCAGTTTTTTAAACTTTATTTGTAACAAAACGCACTCACATCAAAACAAGAACAAATACAGCAAAAACACACACAAAAGTTGGTTTTGTAACAACTAGACAATGAAAGTGTACTCTTGCAACAGCAATGAAAAATTGAGCTAAGGCAGCGGTTAATACTAACAAAAAAAATCACCAACATCCACACACACACACACACACATATACACTTAAACATGGTAACCACTACATGAGACATGGATCAAGGTAAAAGTTTAGTGCGTGACTACAGGCATTTAAAGGCGCCGGAAGCAGTTCCAATTTAAGTTTAGCGCCCACGGAATATATATTCTAGACATAGTAAACATTTATTACATCTATGCATGATAACACACTTATGTTTCTAGTAGTATATGTGTTTGCATAGATGTGTTGGTAAAAAGTACCCGTACAAACTAAATTAAAAATATATATATGCACCAAATAGAGTAGTTTTTCTTATTTAACAATAGAATAAAAAGAAATCAAAATAGAAAAATGTTAAACTTTAATCTAAGGGTTGCTGTTGGCATTTGGTTTTGTTAAAATTTAGTGGGTGCAGCGATTTGTATTTTGTTAGGGAAATAATCCTTGCAGAAGCAGTTGAAATTAAAAAAATTAAAAAAAATATATGAAAAATAATTGAACTTACAGGTCATCTATGAAATTTTTTGCTAATTGAACGGTAAAACGCCAATTAGCTAAACATTTTCTATCTCTCCAGATTTTAAATACTAAAATAAAACAAATTTTCGTACCATTCCACACGAATCATATACATAGATTGTATAACATTTAACCCAGTTTGCAAATGCCTAAAGGAAGAATAGTTAAATTTTTTTTCAAAAATCTTTGCTGTTGCACTAAATTTTTCAAAATTGTTTTAGAAAAACTGATAACATTTTTGTTTACTCCGGAGCTAAGTTATATCATGTGAAATCAATAATAAATCAATATTTTTTTTACAAAAGAGACACATTTTGATTATTTTTACATGTCTGAGGTTCGAGACATGAAATAGTTTTCAAATTGGCGTTATTTCCACTTTGAAAGGGAACTAATGACTATGAAAATTAATCAAAATTTGAGAAACAGATAATACTTATAGAAATTGTTGGCCTCAAGGTGTGCTAAGTGGGATTTGCTCTGAATACCAGTAATAATAAGAAAAAGGCATTTCTCCTGTGGATGTGTTGAATAATTGTTTCGTTAAGTCAATATTATCTCCTTAGCCTGCATTTGCCGAGTCATGAGCCTCTTTGACAGGCAGACTGGGCTACAAAATATTTAACTAGCTAAGCTTTTATGCGATATACCCTGAGGAGAAACCCCTTAAGTCAGATCGAAAGTAAACTATGCAAACACCATTTTTTCATTGACCTTATTCAATTTTCGATTGAAACTATAGCAAGCCAAGTTTCAGTTGATATTCGATATCTCTATATTACTTGTTTTTCTTTTATTTGAAATTTTAACGTCAAAAAGTACTGTTTAATAATTATCTGAAAACAAATGAAAACAAATTTAATTAAGGTCACCGAAAACTTAAAAACAAAGAGAGTTCAATTATTTCTTTAAGTTATGGCGTGTTCTTTTCTAGAAAAAAGTGAAACATTTTTTGCCCTTTTTATTGAAAATTTGCAATATAATAATTTTTTTGAAATAGTGAGCTTATTAGAAATTATTGTATGATCACTTACGAGGCAAAATTTTTGTCGTAAGAAAACTTTAAATTGTTATTTTTTCTATAAAAAGTAAAAGAAATGTAAAATTTTTTTAATAACAAAACGGCAATACTGGTTTAAAATAAAAAGGATTTTCAAAAACTATTCGAAAGATTAAAAAAAATATAATTAAATTCAGACTGTAAGTAAATTTTCGTGAATTTTTTCTTTAATTAAATATCCAAAGTGGCCAATTTGATGTTCCCAATTCCCAGTCGAACGTTGCAAAGCTGTTAAAATTTCTTCGCGTTTACGACCTACCGAATAAATAACCAAAATAAAAAAATTTAAGTCTTCACAGTATTGTGGGCTGTGTGAGCACTATTCAGTCTGATCTTTGCAAATTTCAATTATACATCGGAATTTGTGCAAAGACTGTTGCGTACTTTTTTAGATAAAGAAAATTGTAACGCAGTGCGAATGAGTGACATGCAAACGCGTTAATATAACACACGTGGTACATTAATTAAGCGAAGAACATAACAGCGTACTTCTGTGTTTTTTGCACATCAAACGAATAATTGTATATGATTGTTTGATTTTGCTATTCTCTATTGTATTTTTTGTTTTCATAAATGGGTGGTTGAAGCTTTGAATCAGGCTTGTTAGAAACTCATGGTTAGGTTAGGTTAATGGGGCAGCCACCATTCAAATGGTGGTGAAGGAGTAAGCCATCAAGCGGATCTTTTCAAGAAGAACTTTTATTTTCTGAAGCAAAATAAAATAAAAAATTTAGATGAAGATGATTAAAATTTTTGTTGTATAACGAAGAAAAAACTTCGGCAATTATAAATAAAAATGATATCTGGTCAATTTCCACCACTATCACGCTGACAGATGTCAATTCTTTCATCAAAATTTTTAATTATTTTTTTTTGGGAAAATGGCGGCTCTATTTAGTTAATCACATCACGGATTTTGATTCTTATGGTTGCAGTCGATTTGATTGGCTCCGTATAGACTCTGTCCTTAACGTAGCCTCACAAAAAATAATCCAGTGGTGTTAAAACACACGATCTGTTTGGCCACTTAACAATTGATTTTTTTGAAATTATGGGATCGGGAAATTTGGTTTGCAATAAATTGATCGTTTCATTGGTTGCGTGACCGTCCTGTTGAAACTACATGCCAGTGATACCCACGTCATCAATATTAGGCCAAAATTGAGTTGTTAGCATCGCGATAGCGTGATCCATTGACCGTTGCCGCATTTTCATTCTCGTCTTAGAAAAAATGTCCCAATTACACCTCCAGACCACATATTGCACCATAAAGTGACAGGTTGTGCATGCGAACGAAGGCTTCTCACTAATCGCTCTACGATTTTCAGAAGCCCAAATACGGTAATTTTGCTTGTTGACGTACCCTGACAAGTAAAAGTGGGCTTCGTCTGAAAAAAGTATTTTTTCAGAAAAACCAGCGGGTTGTTCCTGCATAAACTGAGCGAATGTACGGTGATGTGAATGGTCGCTCGGAATTAATTCCTGCATCAATTGAATAATGTAAGGCTTCAAAGCCAAATCATTACGCAAAATTCGCCATGTGATGGTTTTGGATAATCCCAACTGTTGAGAACGTCAAGGAATTGATAAATTTGGATCTTCTTCAACACTGTGGCTTACGGCTGCGATGTTTTCAGTTGAACGACCCGGTCGAACACGTGTTCGTATTGGCACATTTTGTATCGAGCCTGTTGACTCAAATTTAATGACCAAATTCTTAATAGCGGTCTCAGAAGGACGATTATGTTGTCCGTAAATAACACGAATTTTACGATATGTAACTATAACAGAACCACCATTTTCATAGTGGATTTTAATTATTTTAATGCGATTTTAAAGCAAAATTTATTTCATTGTAACAATTGCTAATGCATCTAATACGAATACGTCAAAAAATTAATTGCAAAAACTATCATGGTGTTCAAAAACAATGTCCTTTTTGAAAGCCGCTTTACTAAAAATTAAATTTTTAATTCGGTATTACTGAAGCATTATTTAAAAATATGAAATTGTCTGGAACCATTTTTGTTCAGAATTCTTCTCATGGCAGTAATAAACATTGCAAAAAATACACTTCATTACCAGATATCAGCTAAAGAATAAAATACTCATACCAAATTCAACAGAAAGAAAGTTCCAAGTTTACTTAAGTTAAAGTTTTCAGTTAAAAGTATTTCAAATAAGTTAAATGCGCAGTTATTCGAAAAATCATCTTTAAGTTTTTGATATACAACCAGAGCTGAGCTATGTCGTGGATGATGCGTTAAATTGAACGTTGAATTGTTTCAGTTCATAAAAATTTGCTTAAGAAACAATCACAAAAACGTATTTGAATTGTACATTATTCTGTTGATTATGCTTAAGTTAAGTATTTCAAGGGCTTTTAGTTATTATCTATATTTATATTGTAGTATCAGTGAACGAAACATACTCACACAATCATAATGACTGTTGTGTTGTAACATATAATAACCTGGTGTAACCACTTTATAGACGCATTTTAGTTTCCTCTACCAATAAAGAGAAAAAAATCTTTTTGTAGCACTGCCACTACTATTGGCTGCCTGTTACTACTCCCTCTAATAAAGCGTCAAAAAAACTTTATTTCATTTTCTTTAATACAAACACTTTATCATGAAAAGTTTGGTAAAGTGGTGGTCTGAGCTGCGCGTATAACGGGCAAAATGCATGGGGAATTGCAAGATGAGATTTAGTAAAATAAAACTAAAAACTTTTTCCACATTTTATATTTGATACTTTGATGTGATGTTATCATATACTTTGATTGAGATGAATGTGATGTAGTTTGTAACAACGAGCGGCAAGTTTGTTAATTGGCTTATAGCGGAGAAGGCAGCTTAAATAGTCACGACATTAGCTTTAAGGAAATATATTATTTTATTGCTGGTCTTTTTTTTCGATTTTTAAACTATGAAAAATTTTGTATTAAATATAAAAGAATAAAATAGAAATCGGGTTAAATAATTGCTATTTCTAGTCATTAATATTCAACGTCAAGAATTGAACAAAGAACGCTGATGAGATGGTGTAGTGACCCCGAAAACAGTACTGATCCATTCTGCTAAGTCTAATGACTAAATTGTTCCAATATTATCTTCTTAATAAAAATAATTTGAATTTATCAAAAAACTTCTTAAATTAAATTTAAGAACAAATACTTGCGCACTTTATTATTGCGTACCTTGGAAGAGCTTCCGAGGATACGTAAAAAGAAGGAAGATATTTTATAATAGTTTTTCCAACAAAAAATAATAGTAAATACAAAAGTGCACACTACTTGAATTTTTGTTGTTGAATGTGTTTATATCAGGAACAGTTTAACCGTGGTAGAACAGGATAAAACTGGACACAATAAGTCGATGATACATGATTTTGGAGCATTTTTAATGCTTCCAACGAAATGCAGTTTTATGTTTAAAAAAAGCTTTTAAATGGGACATCTCAAACAAAAATCGTGTTTTCTGCAAATGTATTTTGAAACAGAATGTACAACAATAACCAACAACTCCCGCCTGATAGCCTGCTTCCGGCGAATCAGTGATTCCTACTGGGTAGTTTTCTAGCATGTTAAATCCTTAATTTTCTTTTCAATTCTGCCACTTTATGACATGCTCCTTCTAAACTTAATCTAAGAACTAACACTCAACAAAGCCCATCTTATATACATCTAAATAAATGTGCCTAACTTTCATTATAATTTGCATGCAGTGCCTGAGTATTTGCCATCATTTCATCTTAAATCATCATCACCATCAGCAGCTACGAAAGTACGTCTTCAGCATATGTTAAGTAGACTTTCAGGAATATCCTTCAAGTACCTCAAGGGTATGTTGAGTAAATGGAAATAAGTTTTTTATGTCAGTTTTATGGTAAATTTTACACGCCCGCTTGCATTGAACGTTTTTAACGATTTATTATCCCAAAAGTATACTATATTTTTATCTACTTTTTTCTTCCTTTCATCGCACCCGTAAGTATTGCCAACTGTTTTGTTGTTTTTTCGGCAACAATTTGAATTATTTTATGACATCAACACATCAGGTTACATGGCGAATGAGGGCGAAAAAATATGTATGAATGATCTTTGTGCTGCTGCTAAGAAACACATGATGCTGATGCAGATAGTGTTGTAGTTGTTGTTTCTTTTTTTATATTTATTATCACCATTCAACTGCCGTTGTCGGAATTGCGGATGATGATGCTGTTGATGTTGATGTTGATGACTTAAAATGATGGTTATAAAATCACCTTGTAATTTTTCGTTTAAAACAAATGTTTGCACTATAAGTTTAAGTTGAAGTTTATGTAGTCTATAGTTAAAATATATGTTGATGCATACATTTGTCCCTGTGTAGGTTTGCGTGTAGAAATAATTGCAGTTATACCCAGTGGTAAAAAGGATAAGGCATTCACTAAATAGGCCTTTTTGAAGATATTCTTAAGCTCATATACTCATTTATCGGTGGCATTTCAGGAACATCTTCTAAAAGGCCCCTCTACATTGTTTAAAAAAATCGATACTCATTCTTGTTCGAAAGTGTGTTCATAGCAAAAATTAGCTACGCTAACCACAATATGAGAACAAAATTTAATTCCAATGAAAAATATTAAAGGAGAAAAGAACGAAGAAGAGAAATGAAGACAAAAATAATTGATATTTAAATAAGTTTGCTTGAAGTATTGTAGAGAGCACTTGTGAGCATTTTGTGAGAAACAATTTTTAATAATTACTACACATTTATATATTAATATATGTGCAACATTAATTTTCTTATTATATTTAAAGACATATTGAACTCTAAATTAACTTAATGTGTAATAAAAAAAACACCTTCTTTTAATCCTGCTGAAATAGGCCTTTCATCAGGCCTGCTATGGCAGGGAGCTTGAAAAGCCTTTTGTATGAATTCGCGTTTTGAAACACATTGTTCAGAATGCGTGCTTCTCTAAAATAAACCCGTATTAAAGGCCTTTAGTGTTCTCCTTTTTACCCACTGCGTAGGTCTGATATCCTTGAGAGTGCTAAACTGGTGATGCAATTTTATGATCTAACAATTAGGTTGTAAAAGCTTTTCTTGTTTGTTTTTGCCATAAATGTTTTCAAATAAAGCCAATTTATTTATTCAAGCAGCATATAATTATATGCTTGCATAACTTTACAGAATAAAACTTTTATTGAGCTTTTAAAAGTTTAGCATTAATTTGCGAATAACATACTCTTAACTTACTTTAAAATTCTTAATTTCTTCACGAATCTTTTGTTCAGTATTTAAAGATATTTAACTTTAATTGCTGCAGATGACGTTATATATGAAAAATTATAATTAATTATTGAGCGAAGTTACGAACAGCATAATGGGAACAAATAGCAATTACATGGGTACAACTTTGCTATCAGACACATATCTAATGATTTTAAAATTATTGGTGGTCATTTTTTACCAAAAAGGTTCCCACAACACAATTTTAGATAAGGTGTTACACTGCAAAAAAGTATTTTAGTAAGAATCAGAATTTTACTGTTAAATTTTGTACAAAATATGTCGATAATAAAGAAACAAAGGTTTTTGAAAATCTTTGAAAAAATATATCGATTAATAAATTTATAAAAAATATGTTGATAATATTTATTTATTTATTTATTCATTTATTTATTTATTTAATTTCATCTACCGAACTCCAATCTTACAGATTATGTCAAATTTAAATTTATTTGTAATATTTAAACAGCGTAAACGTAAAAACATCATACTTTAAATTTCGACGACTCTAATGAGACATGTTAAGAAGCTAGAAAAATTGGAGGAGTTAAAAAATTTTAATATAATGGCAGTGCAAAAGAATGAAGGTGTTCTTGGGCGTACGGAATTATCGTTTCGGCGTAGAGGGAAATAAATTTAGACAACTTCTTTAATTATTTGAAGTTGATGTCGCATACACGCGTTTTACACAGAACGATTCACAGTCGAGGACCGCAAGGATAATACCAATAAGTTTAGATCTTCTAAATAACAGATATGCTTACAAAGTCTTTAGCTTTCAGAAAATCAATAGCTCAACTGTCCTCTTAGAATACACAAAGAGCTACAGGATGTCAAAGTTAATCAAATTTGGTTATACAAACATTTTTAGGACTGTACATTTTACAAGTATGAAACTATTTCGATGATAAAAATTTTTAATAAATTGGGAAAAATATGTACACCCTAAAGCTATCGGTCTCAGGAAGTTTTTGGGATTTCCAAGACTTTATAACTTTCCATGAAACGGAAATTAAAAAAATTCTATTTCTGGGAATCATAATATTTTTAAATTACGGTAACTGAAAATTAAAAAAAAATTCATTGTTTATTAAAATTATCAATTTTTTAAATTTAAATTAATAAACTTATAATTGAGGATTAAAAATTTCAAAATTTGTTTCAAGGAATTTAGGCATGTGAACTTTCTGGATCACAAAATTTTAGAAATGGTTTTTGTTTTGAATGTAATTTCACAAAAGAACGATATCGCTTGACGTCGTGTGCCAGGCAGTAAGTATTAGGTTTTCCTTAAGTAAAATAACATGTAGGAGATATTTGAACACTTTTTTCGTAAATATTTAGTTAAACATTTAACTTTAACAACTTTAAAGCTTTTAGAAAAATACTTGCCATTCAGTTTATGAATTTTGTAGCTAAATTTCCAGCGATGGAAAAAAAGTTTGAATACCAATGTAACAAATCTTTTCTTTGTAAGTTTTTTTCCTAGCTTGATTGATTTTTTTAAACTTTTTTGAACTTACGCATAGGCTATCAGCAAATTCGAATCATAAGACTTAAAGTCCTTACACCATCTTTAAAAGAGCTTAGAGATTTCCATAAATATTCCAAAGTGGTATTTGTTTGTTTGCTTTCATTTAGCATGTAATTAAAGAATCTTAGTCACATAACAGTATTTATAACTATTCTGGTATCGTGAACTAAACTATTTCAATCATATTCAACTGTCATGTATTTTTCGACACAAGCAATTTTAAGCAGAGTTTTCTGAAATGTATTTATAGTTCTTCTTGTACAATGAAATGTGCATTTTTGCATCATAAATAAATATTGGAAATCTGATCGATTTTATATACTATTTTTTAAATCCTTGAAAAAAGATATGGAGACCTGTCTCTAATAAGAAATATAGTAATTACTTAATTTCATTTGAATCACTTAGTTTCTTGTAATGCTTTCTAAAATTTGATTTGTAGTCCCGGCGGGTAAAGATCGATTTCAAAACCCTTAAACTTGACTTGTTTTCCTGAAATATATTCAACACAAAAATTCTTGAAAAAGCAGTCCATTATATATAATGAGTTCTTAAATAGTAATCAAAAAGTTTGTTTTAATTGTGTTTATTCATCTTGTCATGAAAAAAAACAAATTTAAGTTGTTGACATTAGATGTGTTTCTCCTACGTTTTTTATTCTAACAAATAATCGATATTCAATTTTAAATGTGTAACAAATGTTCAATAGATAAAATACATGGTTATATTTTTTGACACTTTCACCTTTTTCTGAGAACTTCTGCCAGAACTAGAGATATTGCTCGGCCAAACAAATCTTGGTTTGCTTTTTTTGGTTTCGCTTTTTGGAGATGATGTCGAAAAATTGTTTAAAAAAATTTTCTAGAAAATATACGTTGAAATCATAAATAATTTTGAGTTGTATGAAAATTATGATTTAACAGACTTGACAAGTGGTGAAATACATGGAATACAATTGAACAACGATAATGGAGATTGTTGTGTCCTCCGAAAGTAACGTCCTGTTCTATCGGTGTAGGTTAAAATTGATTGACTTAATGTTTATTTAATGTGTATTTATTTCTGAAATATTATTTCACGTTAATTTCTTCTTGATTAAAAACATTATGAACCTTAAATAATATCAATTTCACTTAGGATTGATAAGCAAAATAGACAGACGGTCTTATTCAGTACACCACAAGAAATACAAATAACACAATTTAAAATAATAAATTGTATTAATACCAGATTCAAGGTATATTCATTAATAAGTACACTCACTACGTCAGCTACTTGGTAATTGATCGCACTTGAATTGTAAAATTTTATTTTAAATTTTATACAAAAGTCAAACCAATTACACTGGCCTACATTAATTTTGTTGCCTAAGATTTTAGACCTGATTTTGAAAATATCAGTCAGATTTTTTTATCAACTCTCGCTTATAAGAAAGAATAAAAACACACATTAAAACAAATTATATTAATATTTATATATAAAATTATGTATAAAATTTATTTGGAAATTATACATCATAAATATTTTTTTCGAGTGATTTTCTTGAGTGAAATTGTCTTAAATTATGCTCATGATGATCAGTATGATCATGGAGGCAGTGCACTTTCAAGCTCATATTACAGCCCAAATTTTTAGATGTCTGAATGAGGAATAGGTCTTACAGCTGAAGGGATGGTGGCGTTCTTCCACTTGCTGTGGTTTTTTTTTTGTTAATGCCCGTTACACTCGTCATACAAAAATAATAATCGTCATGATGATTTTTTTGTTCTTGCCAAATCATAGGCATCCCAATATTAAAAAATTTCACGTTCCTTTTTCCCATGGCCGCAAATGTTCAATGCAAAATTTACAGACAATGTGTGGAACACACACTTTATCTTGATTGCCAATTTAAGTACCATTCATCGGTTTCCGTTGATTTTTCATGACGTATTCACAACCACATCTGTAACAAAACATATCAGGATGGTTATTGCAACGTCTCAACTTACTTTCCATAATAAATTTTTACTATTAATGTCATAAAAGTGATTTTGAATAAAACCGGAAAAAACTTATTTAAGAATTATAGTTAACCGGAGCTGTCAGCTGACATCTAGTAGCAGCAATACAGTTTTTACTAGCTACTTTATCAACTACATAAACGAACAGAGCTGCACCAAACCAAAATTTTTTTTTGTCGGCCAGTGTTATTGAACATTACACAGTACAACACATGATTTTGGGACTCAATTCTGAGAATTACAAGTAAAAGAAGCACCAAAAATAAGAACTTCTGCACATTCGTTTGTGTCAAGTTGGCTGCATTGGTGTTTAAATTGAAAATTTAGAAGAAATAGCAAAAACTAAATTTTAGGTGTTTTTGTTGACTTATAACTGGGGCTTTTAATGCATGTTTGACCTTTATAATAAAATATTTTATTCGATTTTCTGACGCTTTATATCGTGCGATCCATAGATTATTAACTTGGCTGTTAATAATTTTTGGAAATCATATGGTTTAAATTTTTGTGATTTTCAGAACAAGGCCGAGAGTTTTAAATAAAAGTCAGATTGAAACAGTTAAACAATATGATTTTTCTGTGCCATTATATTGACTTTCTCCCGTATACATATTTAAATAAATCTCAATAGAATTGCACTAAATATACCAATTATTTTAAAAATGGAAGGACTTTGTCTGATTACCTGTGAAGTATGCCACTGTGCGTTAGTGTTCTGGTCAACTTAGTAGTTCTAGTTACTTAGTAGGCATTTAATTACAAAATTATATAATTTGTTTGTAAAACAAAACAATATGCAGTTTATTCAGTTGCTCAAAAAAATTAACAATGATAACACATTTGATTATATAAAAAAAGCATTCTAAAATAAATCAATCCAATTCAAGTTTTCAATAGAGCAAATATAAAGTTTATGTAAAACACTCTACAAAATTAAAGTATTTTGCACATAAACAGTTTAACAGCATGCACTTTTTAGCAAACTAGTGCAACAGCAATAAAGTTGTGGTACAACTTTGATGAATGGAATGTGATTGGTATTCCGAATCAATGCCTAACATCTAGCATTGATGTCTATACGAATTTTAGGGCTCGCTATGAAAAAAGTGCTTTGCAAGCTAACATATGTAATACGAAATACAAACAACCACATGGTTAAACCGAGAAAGAGCAAACACTTGTTCATATATACACACATACACGACTACTCAAGCAATCAAATAAAAACTTTAAAAAATGCTTTGCCATGAGGACTAAGATAGATCACTACAAGCAGTAAACAATATACATTTATCAAATATAAAGCTTTATTTTAAAAGAAGTCTTTCTAGGTGTTTAGAGAAGTTAAGCTTTACCAAAGACAAAACTAAACTCTCTTAACTCGAACTTAACTCAGTTTTGTCCTTATGCTTAATTTAAAATTTAACAGCAACAGCCATGGTACATTTGCTAAAGATCTTCAAATCAAATGAAATTTTCTTTCTCATTTTTATTTTTCAAATAATTTTTCTTTTTCGTTGGCTGTTATTTCCATCATATCAGGAAAACTTAAAAATTTTATTTACTTTTCAAATCACAAATGCTTGTGATATTTTCTTCTATACTTTTTACGACAAAAATACGTAAATTTTATTTTTCGCAAATGAATTTAATGAATTTTGTAGGCAGGTACGAGTATGTAGTCTAATTTCATTTAGATGTTTTATTTCTTTCATGTTTATTTTTCCAAATGTACTTGAAGAAAAAAGTGTTTATTTTTCCGTTGATATCAGCCAAGTATTAAGAAAAAAATGTAATACAACTGCAATAAAAAGACAGCAAAATCACATTTTATTTGCACACTTGAACAGAAAAGACAATTTCAATTCTATTGTATGGTTCATTTTATATTCATGGTAAATTCGTCATCAGCAGCCTGCTGTGCTCTTGCTGGCTGTCACCTTTTTAAATATTCCAATTTGAACATTCGTCTTATATTTTCTGATTTTTATTTTTTTATTGTCTTTTAAGGGTACACACACTTTCTCACCATACGAAATAGTTTACAAACGCTTAAGTTGCAATAAACTAAATGAAGTTGGCACCCCAAAGTACGGGTGTATAAAACAGATGGGTTGAAAAAAATAGCGCAGTTTATATACTTAAGTATTTGTTAATTCGACTTTTGGTATTCTTGGAATAATCTTTTAAATAGTTCTGTTGTTATGATCTTGCTCCATGAATCGTGCAACTTGAAGAACCCAATTAGTTCAAGTAATTTTTGTTTGTTTCAATAAAAGCATAAATAATCAAATAACAATGTATTCATTTTAAGATTGATGACAAACTGTCATCAGAATTGTGATATCAATGTCATGACAAATGTCATCAATAAGACAACAACTAACACCGCGCGAATGACGAATGTCATCAAAGAATTTTTTCATAGTTTAGGTGTCACAATTTGTATTTTATTTAAAATTAAAATGTGTTAAAAAAGGAAATTCAAATTGTGTTGTAAAGTTTTTAATTTGTATTTTTATATCAGATTAAATGTTTTATTTAAGATATTTGTTGTTTAAAAAAATGGCCTCTCCTTGAAGAACTACATTAGCATTAATATGACAATCATTTTAATTAAATCCAAAATAATTTTTAAGAACAGAGACATTACAGGCAACATGCACAGACAAAACTCTTTAGCGAACGAGAATATCAAATCTCGTCTTCATGTTGATGATAATTAGTGATTATAAATGACATCATTATCACAAAAAAAAGTGCAAAGAGAGTTAAGTGCCAAGTATATCATACAAAGGGCGGGTTTTTAAGAGCTTTCGGATTTGATTAAAAAAAATCATGTAAAATTTAGAGAAATGTATGAAATCTTTATTTGAGTCGATCGAACGATATATATGATTCAATGTTTAAAGAGGATTTCATGTAAATGTTGACCGCGGGTACACCTCAAATAGTTCATACGCTGGGCCCAATTTTTGCATATTCTGCCCAACATATCGCGCGGTAATTTAAGAATAAATTCTTCAATATTGGCAGTACAGTACGTTAATTATTGAGGACTCGTCCTTCTAGACATAAGCCTTAACAGAGTCCCACAAAAAATAATCTAAAGGCGTTTCATCGCAGGACCTATGCGAACTCGTCTCTCAGTTGGGCCATTGTTTTGCGCACTGTGGAGGGCTGTAGTACCGTCTTATTAAAACCACATATCAGCCAAGTCCAGCCCGTTTATTTTCGGTAAAATGAAAATTGTGATCATCGCATCATCGGTTCCGAACCGATAACTCAAGGTCACCAACAACACTGGCGAATGACGATGGTTTAATGTCCAATAATGTAATTTTCATGCGCAATTTAGTCACAAGATTCTGAATAGCCGGCTCAGAAAGTCGCCGAAACTGACCATAAACTGAAAGAAGTGCACGATGCACTTTCTTAACCAAACATGAATTTTGATAATAAAATTCATAAATCTGCAAGCGTCGTTTGTTTGTAAGTCGATTTATGGTTGAATTGTAGACCAAACTGAACATGTTTAATACTAACATGTTGCACAAAAAAAGCTGTGCTGATAAAAAGAGTGTTGCCAAAAAGAAATTTGCTACAAAATCACCCTTTATGACATGAGAATAAATACAGTAAAGTGATAAATAATCCACACGAACGTATCACGTTTCAGATATTGATTACATTGCTGTCAATATTTGAGAGGGGCTTTGGTTGAGATGGTCAGTTCTTTGACTGATTAGTTAACGGCCTAAGGTTCAATCCCAATTAGTTTGAGACAACAGAAACTAAAATAGAAAATTGTAATTAAGAAAATTAAATTAAAAATATAAAATTATATATGTTTCAGCATAAAGTTAATATAAATAAAATTTCCTAAGAAGAGCAAAAGTTCCTTATATTTTTTTTCATTGAACTTAAATAATTAAATAGATTAATAATATCTTTGCTGTTGGTGTGTCATTCCAATAATGACACAATTGTCATCATTCCTATTATTGACAACATGAACAAATGTTGTAGGGGGCGGCATTGCAATGATGACTTTTAGTTTCCCAAAAAATTCACGAAAATTTCCGACTTTATATTTTTGCTGTAACTTCTAAAGTACTTCTTGTGCACAAAATATTGAAACGTAAAAACACAGATAAAATTAATTCAAATCGAATAATTTATCTGTTTAAGACCACAAAATAAAACTTTTTTTATGTTTATTATTATTATTTTTATAAAAGTTGACACAAAAATACCCTTTCACTTAAATTAAAAGTAAGTGATTTCGAAAGTATTGGATTAAAAATATTTTGTAAGTTTTCTGTTATTTTCTTTTTTCTTTGTCTTATCTAAATACATGAAACCACTTATGATGCAGTTTATATTTATACTAGTCCCATTAACTATTTTTTACAGGACAGGCAATTAACTGAACTACTTAGATAAAGACTAGCAAGGATATTTCTTTATTTTCATAGGAAATTTTTTTTAAATCTTCAGCATAGGACCGGGGTTTTTTTTGAAACCTGGGGGCAAAAAGCAACATTTGACATTGAACGAAATCCCATACAAAAATTTTTAAATTTGTATAAAAATTTGTATATAAAATTCGATATCGAATGCCGTAATTTGCCAATTAACTTCAAAGATGAGTAATTGTAGAGACCGAAAAACAAATTACGACATTCGATATCGAACGAAATCCAATACAAAATTGTTTATATTTTTATAGAAATTTCTTTCGTATCGAATGCCGTAATTTGCTCCTGACTTCATAAATGAGTACTTGGAGAGACTGAAAAACAAATCATTTACTGAGGAGATGTCCAGTTTTGTTCCCCAGCTCTTCATTTGTTTTTTTTAATTTGTTATACTCTGTATTGTTATACTTTGTTTTGTTATACTTTGTTTTGTTTAGCTCAGTAGAAGGAATACTTCCTTAAGGTTTATATTTTATCTTTCCAAACTGTATTTGTACGATACAGTCTGGTAATTTTTAAAGTAAAACAACCAATTATACAATTTATTTGCAAACTCTTTTGTTTCTAATTTCAATATATTTTAATATGTCATCTGACAAATTTAAATAAAGAGTAAACGTGTGAAGTACTTTAATTAGTTTCATTTTGACTTTCAGTCGAGTAAATCAGCAAGTAAATCTTTTTAAATTATTGATTGAAAACTTGAATATTCCCTCCAACACATTTAATGTGGATGAGTCTTTGCTGAGCAACATTAAGTGGCCGTAAGATATTGCGCAACCTTGATAACACCACTATTCCCTTGTTTATAGAGCCAGTTATGCGATACGCATATTTAATTATCCAAAAAAATTTGTAGTTTAATCTGTTTGATTATTGGAAATAAGAAGAAAATGTTAGAAGTTAAACGAGTGATCAAGTAATGCAAGTATATATTATTTAATCAATTAGAGTTCTAAGAAAATATATAACTGTATTGAAAAAGAAAAATTTACTCAGAAATTATATTAAATCTATTCAAATTGAGGTATAATACAATCCTTTTAATATAGATTGTTCAACCTTCGCTGTTTTTAATACAAAAGGTTTTCACGAAAACTGAAAAATTTTCATTCTATTGTTATCATTCAATTGATATCTATTCATATGATCTCTTGTGTCTTCAACATTTTCCATATATAAGAATGTATATTTGTTTGTTTGAATTTCCAAATGAGAGTTAAAACAAAAGAAATTTCTGCAAACTTAAATCCAATCTACGTGTACAAGAAAATTGTACTTACTTAGCGAGATTTGAAGCTTAAACTTCTTCGTTGCCGTTAAACCGTAAATTTAAAAAGAAAAAAAAAACAAGAGTTCTAAAAACAAAAACAAAATAAAAACAGTTCGAATAAGAATTCTATATTTTTATTTATTTTTTGCTTTAAAAGAGATGAGGAAAAACTTTGAAGAGCCTACGTGACGCAAAAGATTTAAAGTTGCCTCATTTTGTCTTGACATAAAGTGCACCCCGCCCGCCATCACTCTTTTCCACATTCATGGAATTTTATATTAGTTTTCTCTTTACACCTTACTTTGTCTTATAAATGGAATAAGGTATTTAGCTTGTAAAAAAGTACTTTTGGTTGTACTTTGGGAAAAATAGGTTTCAAATAACTGCAGGAAAAGTCATATAAATTCTTGGGTGCTCCTTATGTGTGTAAAAAACTTTCATCGTTTTATTATAATCTTAAAAACCTTAAATACTGCTCAAATGCAGCAAAGGGACTCCCTCAACTAGTTCCGTGTTCTCTTAAAAAAAAATATAAAAAAACAAAACAATAAATCTACGTGTCAGCTTCAAGTTTATTTGCTGTTCCTCTTTTTATTGTCTACTATTTTCTTTTTGCTTCTAATTTTGTTCAAACCTGACCAGAACATTTTAAGTCGTTTCTATTTTAAAAAAATATTTTTTTTGCAATATTTCCAAGAGATTCTCTTTTAATGGTGCAAAACTACAAACGCTTCTTGTCATTCTGTCATACTGTTTATACAGAAAGTTTATTCAATGCGATTATTGGATTTAGGTTTGGATTTAAAACTGAGACTATAATGCTTTTAATTTGTTTTAATTTGACAAGTTTCTCTTAGTTTTTATTTGCAAAATTTCTTTGCAGAGGTACGAAAATTTAAAATTTATAATAAAACTGCATTAATTTGTATTCAATGAAGTGATTGTCTAGAGGAAAATACAAATGTGTATGTGTTATTTGTTTTTGGATAAGGATTCATTCTAGCCTTCTGAAGGTGTTTTTATTGTATAAAATAGTACATTGTTGTTTTTCTGTTAGAAGTTTTAATGTGATTGAAATCTACTCCAACGGTCTCAATTATGTTTTGGATTTTCTTTAATACATCAGTTCCAGTGGCTGAAACATTTTTGTTTCCAAAATAAATATAATTTAACTAAAAATAAGTTGTTTGGCAATGTCTCAACTTTGAAGCCGATAAATTGTTTTGTAAGCCAAAAAAATATATTTTCAATAGGCACAAGTTTGTTTTTTGTTATTCAGAAAAACAATTAGTTGAATGAACATTGGCCTACACTCCAATTAATAAAGAAAATGTTAACTGGATTGATTTCAGCACATGCAGAACAAAACAACGTTTTTTGTCTGGAATACGCATCAATGTTAATGTTGTTTCATGTTTTTCACGACTTGTCAGGTGGGGCTGGTTGTAAGTATTTCTTTTATTTGTGTTTTATATTTTTATAAACATATTTAAACTGCTTAGACTTTTTTTATTAGTTTGTAAAAATAATTAGAATATTGGCACGAATCGAGCCTGCAACCACCAAACTAAAAGAGTAAAACACTATTAACAAGTCCATAAGAGAGCACTCATAGATTTAAGGCTTTGAATAAAATGTGTTCGAAATGTATTGCTATTTAAAATTAAGTAGTACTCGAAAATTACTACAAAAGTTTAATTTAATTTTAATGCACAATTTCTTACAATCTTTATGTGCTAAAGTTTTTTTAACTATTGTTCGTAATTAAGGAATTTTATTTATAGTTAACAATATTCAGTATCATATCACTTTGGTGAACACTAAAAAATTCTACTACTAAAGACGAAAATAAAGTAAACATAAATGGATAATTGCTTGATCCTAGCAGCCATTAGCGCTGGAAAAAGTACGAAAGTATTAATTTATGGAATAATTAATCATCGGAGATGGGAACGCAGTACTAACCGAAACTTATTTAACTTTTGAAAATCAATAGAAACAATATTTGTTTAAATAGTTTACATTTCTAGTCACTAGTATCCACCGATAAAAATTATAAAATCAAGCAAATAACGCTGATGTGCTGGTGAAGCGACTTTGAAATCAGTACGGTGATTCATTCTGCTTGTCTGATAAATCAATGTTTTAGTATTACTTTTTTAATAAAAGTACTTTGAAGGTATCGAAACTTTCCTAAATATAAATAGAAATTGGTACTTCAGCCAAACAATACCTTTTAACATAAATATTCATTACCATTCAATATTTTTTCTCGGGCATTCTCTATTTCCTTGTGATTGCTTTTGAAGCACTTGTTTTACTCTAATGTTCAATAAAGAGAAAGGGTTGCAAAATTTGATCAATCAGAGCTTGAATTGCTTCCCTGTGGGTTGATTATGACGTCCATTAAATGGGCGTAATTTACGAAACGCATTTCTTCCACAGCACACATTTCGATAGTAAAATTCAATGACTTGCAAACATTGTTGATTTGTTAGTATATTCATAAAGAAGTAGCAAACCTAAATGAGTATTTTATACTGAAACCCCAAATAGCAAAACAATTTACTTATTCCATGTTATTGAATAAATTCAAATGCCAAATATGCAACCCTATTTGATGAATATACGAGGGCGGATTGATATTAAAGCTACCTAGCGCTAGATGACAGCACAAGCACAAAAACTTTTTTTTATAAATTGCGATCTGTCAAACGTCAGCTGTTAAAATTTCACCCAAATTCATCGATTACTTTATTTGTTGTAGTCGTTTGAATTAATAAACTTTTGTGTTTTTTTTGAAAAATGGAAAAAAGTGAATTTCGTGCAGTGATTAAACACTATTATTTGAAAGGGAAAACAGCAAAAGAGACAAAAGAAAAGCTCGATAAACATTACGGTGAGTCTGTTCCGTGAGATTATATGGCAAAATATTGGATTGCTGAATTTAAATTTGGCCGAACAAGCACTGCAACAATACCATCAACAGGAAGGCCAAAAGAGATGGTTAATGAAGAAAATATGAAGAAAATCCTCGATATCGTTATGGATGATCGCCGAGTCAAGTTACGTGAGATTGTTGAAATGGTAAACATATCATTTGAACGTGTGTTCAACATTTTGCATGAACATTTGCATATGAAAAAGTTATCGGCAAGATGGGTGCCGCGTTTGCTCTCAATTGACCATAAACGTAGACGTGTGGCGTGCGCAGTCTCAATGGCAAAGCTCTATGAATTTGGCTACGAATTGGTACCTCATCCGCCATATTCTCCGCATTAAGGCGCTGGTGACTACTTCCTTCTTCTAAACCTAAAGAAATGGCTCGGTGGAAAGAGATTTAGATCCAACGATGAAGTTATTGATTAAACAAATGCCTATTTTAAGGACCTCAAAAAATTTTATTTTTTGGAAGGGATACAAAAACTGGAGAAACGACTTAGAGTACTGATCTAAAAGGAGACTATGTTGAGAAATAAATGATTTTTGAAAGAAATAATGTTTTTTTCCTACTTAGGTAGCTTCAATATAAATCCGCCCTCGTAGTTCTGAAACTATTCTTCAGCGTAGTTTAACGATTCAGCAACTATAAGAACTTCAATGCTGCATTTGTAGCCCTTTGATTTGCTTAGGGGTGCCTAATTATGTTCTTTTATTAAAGTGAATTCACCCTTCTTGTTTCGGACAAGATATTTGACTGTACAAAATTTTCTTGACTGAGTCTTCTGCAACATGATCCAATAATTTAAAGAAAATGTTTAGGAAAATCAGTGATATCATATGGAATATGTAAATAAAAGATAAAAATTATTGACACATTGTGTAGAAAAATGAATATTAAAGTGTCTCTGTTAATATCTAATCAACTTAACAAAGCCAAATTGTTAGAAAAATAGCTGCAATTACCTCTTTCGAATACGATAATATAGAAACATATTGTAATTTTGTCCGAACTAAACTTGAAACTAATTTAATTTAACGTGAAAGTTGTCCGGTCAAAATAAATTCTCTCTGTCACTTATTCCACTTATTCAGAAAAATATTAATTGTTTTATTAAACTGATTACCCACAGAAAAAATACATCAATGTGAAATCAAAATAATACAATATTAATTTCATGTCATGTAATTTTTTACAAAAATATTGACTTTGTTGAAAGCCAACATATATTCATATTGACTCAATGTGTAAAACTTTAAATTTGCAAATAGTAGATTGAATATTTTTGGAAGTTAAAATAAAATTGTGTAGTGTTGAATTTACACAGCTCAGCTACGTAGTAAAATAAAAAAATTATTACGTTAAGTTAACTTTGGATTTGAGAAAATCAACATTGAGTAGTGTAAAGACAACATTATTTTTGTTTAAAGCAACATTGCTAATAAGTATTCTACGAATTTCAATAAGAATTTTAAAAATTACAAAAGTATAAGAAATAAGAAAAAAGAAGTTTTTGTTTAAGATAAGAGATTTGAAACATTTAAAAAATATGGTTTAAGATATGCTGATGATTTATCCTTAGCACCAAATGTATATAAATTAAATAAATATTAAAAAAGTATATATATAATAGAAATCATTTTTATTAATTTTTTTACGGGTTATTTAATTAAGGCCATCATTTTGAACCAACAGGCATTTAGTGTTATTTTAATATGAGTATCGTTGAAATTTTAAAAGAATTTCGTATTAGATCAATCATTGAATCGTATTAACTCAATATTATAATTAAATGAATTTCATGCTGAATGAATATGTTCTTTCAGTATGTAATTTATGTTGTTTCAAACACATGAACACTGATGAAGGGAGTGTAGCTTCTCTCGAAAAACAACGTTGTTTCTGTTCTGCCGTGTAAGTTGAAATTAATTAGTGTTAAAATTTTTCCCTGTTCCTTTGGAAAATTGTCTCATGTCCAATTTTTTCTGACTAAAAACGTTACGGACATTAGCCAAAAAATAATAATCATTTTGGATTAAAAACTACTAACAACCAATTTGTTCGAAAAATAATCACTTTAAGTAAAATCAAACTTGTTTTCGCTGGTTTTACATTGTGTATCTTTCTATATGCATATCTTGCTAAAAGATTATATCGCTACTTTATTGCAACGTAGTCATATCTCAAAGAAAACTCGTTCGTCAGAAAAGGAGTTTGAAGTTTTTAATTTACACACACATCAATTGAAAAATACAAAAGTATTCACCCCTCAAGAGGTGAGTAAACAAAATATTTGTATACATTGTTTACACAAAATGAAGAGCGATACGACGAATATTTCTGTATTCTTAACTCAAAGATCACTTTTTTTAAGTTATAACTACGTTGCATTAAAGTAGCTATATGTTGTTAATACATTACATTTTATCTAAAACGGGCTCTGCATTATTTATTGAGTTTCGTTATATATTTTTTTTTCTTAAAAAAATTCAATGTCTTAAAGAAGAACCCTATTAAATTTTTTGTTAGCACTTTTACGTTTTTAGTATGAGTATTGCATAAAACACACAACTTTTGGAAATAAAATGTTGATCACAACCATGTCCTTCTAAGAAGCAGTCCTTTAATATATTTAAAAAATTTTCAATAAACTATTCTGAGAAAAAATATGCTGAGAACTTTAGTATTTGGAAGCACGTATTTTTTCTAAATTTTGTTAAATGTACATTCTTAGATGTGCAAACCGTAGACTAATTAATATTTTAATAACGTAAAGTACCGCAAAATTAGAAAAGTTTTAATTACTCAAAATAATGTTTGGCAGGCAGCCAAAGTATTTTTCTTTAATATGCTACAAGCGTTTCTTTTTGTATTGAGTATGTTTAACTTGTACATTTCGCTTATATCAATATAATACTTATAACAGAAAATATGCCGAGTTTGCAGTGGTAAAAAAATTTACAGTCATAGACATACTTTTGACATATTGCCTTAAATCTACAAAAGATAATGGTTATATAAAAATTGTTGAAGGTCCTTTTTGCTTTTGTATGGTTTCTCATATTTTGTGCTTTTTTATCCATCTCTAGTTGACCATTATTTGAAATTATTTACAAAACTAGTCAAGTGCTAGACAGACAAAAAGAGGAGCATGTTGTTAAATAAACTTAAAGTCACAATGTGTACACATTCGCTAGAACCATTGACATACATACGTATACGTATATGTTGTATATGTAGAGTATTACTTTTTTTTTATTGAAAATATAAAGCATAAGCTCTTATACTTACATACACAAATGATGTTACATACTTGAAAGCTGTATAAATATGGTATAAAATCGTTTGATAGAGTGTATATACACATACATGTGCTTGTACTCAAGTACGTTATTAAATTTATGCTTGTGAGCATGTGTGTTAGTGTGTGTGTGTATGTGTGTGTGTGACCGGGTAACTATTTTCTAATCTCATGTTATTATGGTACCTTTCTGAGAATATCGTGTATGTATAAAATCTACTTGTTATATGACTGACAGTGTAGTTTATGCTTGTAGTATCTTTATGTGTGTTTTCGTTTAGAAATTTGTAATATTGTGTTGTCTATATTATGGCTTAGGTTTCTAAAAGATATTATTAAAATGCAGTGAAGACTTGAACTGGTCAGCAGACAGCAATATGTAGAAAATAGTGATAAGATAGCAGCAAATGAAATATAAAAATCCCGCCAAAGGACAAACACCAAACCATATTAATGGTAAATAACTCAAAATGTTTCAAATAACATTTTATGAATTTTTAATACCCTACACAAAGCTGATAATAGATTGATTAAAATTATATTATTCGTACTTGAAATAATTAAAAAAACGCATATCAAGTTTGTTAAAAAATAAAGATTTTTAAATCATCATTAAGTAAAATCATAAACTTTGTAAATATATTTTGTTTATTATAATGCAAAAGACGTTTCTTGGGAAAATTTTAAATCTTTTTTCTGTCCATTAAAAATGCATTGATGTTCCTCGATTCTCCAGCTGGCGAGCAAAGAGTCTCAAGAAATGACTTCCAACGGTCTCGGTTGTGGGCTGCTGTTAATGCCTCGTTCCATGAAAACCCTGCAGTAATCAGCTCACGTACAGTTGCGATGCGGCAAGTTGTATTTAGCTGTCAACGGCGCCGAGAACCTTGTGGGTTTTACTGTAGCGCTGCCTTGGCTACCTCGTTATTGGATTCCAGTGTATGACAGATCCATCCAAATTTTCTTTTCAGATTTTTGTACGAGATTGGTTGTTGGTTCGTCCCTCGAAGCTGCTCAGCGTTTGTTATTGTGTTGTTCCAAAAACGTCCAATAATCCCTTTTAAGCAACGGTTAGTGAAAACTTGCAGTCATCGTACGTCGCTTCTGGATAGACCCCAAATTTCGCACTCGTATAGGAGTATGGGTTTCACACATATGCTAAATACTTTAGTCTTCAGTTGTGTAGATATCTCGGAAGATACCTATACCTTTTTTAAACAATGCAGGGCATGACGAGACTTGTTCATTCGCACAGAACCATTTTCGTTTGCACGGCTATTCGTGGTGATTGTGGAAAGATTTTACATCTTCTATGATGTTTAAGCGTTATACAGGTGGAATTGGTGTTGTTTTTTCTTATAAGTTTGAGTTTCTGCAAGCTTTTTTGTAAACCAACTTCGACAGGGTTTTTATAGACAGCCTTCAGTTTCTTCTCTATATGCTCGAAACTAAATATGAATACAGAAATCATTTCAATCACTTGAAAAGTAATTTATCGAATATTTTCTTTTTTTTATATTCTAATTCTTATTCGCCAAATTCATGCAAAAATTACGCGAATATTAACATTTCCAAAAATACATAAAATATGAAAATGAATATTATTAGTTTCTAATAATTTAGTAATTTCCCTAAAAAAACAATATTTTCTTATAATTTATTAAGTTTTAACGTGTTAAATTTTTATATTGCAGCAAACGTTAATACAATTTGTAAATATATGCCGTCAAACTGTACTATTAAATTGAATGCAAGAAATCTTAATTAAAATGTAAGAACATATTTTACAATTTGTAGCAAAAAGCCAAAAAAAAGTGCAACACATTTTATATGCTCAATTGTAGTGCTTCGTATATGTCCTGGTTAACATCAAAGTCAACATTATTCTTAACATTGTCATGGTAAAAGGGGACTTCCTTATACATTTTATATTACGAGTATATATCGTATGATAGTGTTTCTTTTGTCATATTATAAATATATGCATGTTTGTAATATTATAACAACTCGAAAGTTATGCTCGTATTAAAAATAATTTTTAAAGCTTTAATCATTATGAGTTTAAGAGTAATTCTACTTTCATGCATAGTAAGATAACGATTACATAAACACAAATACACATGAATATGGGTCAATGTATAAGTTTTAATGTCCCAGAAATGAAGTTGAAAATGATTTTAAATCCAACTCCAAAACTTAACATGCTCAGTTTATTTATGTTAAGCTTTTCGCAGAATTTTAAAGCTTGATTCTTTAAAAACAATTAGAAATATTTTTTAAACTTACTTACTCACTTACTTAGATGTCTATTAAAAACCATTTAGGTCTGTAGCCTGATTCAGAATAGTTTTCAATCCGCATCGATATAATGAGCTTGTCCTCCATTTTCTAGCATCAAATTTTGCAAGATCTTCTTCAGCTTGATCCTTTCTCTTCTACGGCAGCCTTCGGGTTCATATTCGAATGATTTCTTCGGTGGAGCACTCTCACTAATACGTATTACGTGCTTTAGCCAGCACAATCGTTATATTTTGATGCGGTTAACTATGTGAGATCTTCGTACAGCTCGTGACTCATTCGATGTGACACCATCCGTCGATGCATGTGTATATTTCCACATATTTTAAGAAGTATATTTCTCTCAAACATCAAAGAAGAGGTTCATCTCCTTGTGGAAGAACCAACGCTTAAACTTTATATATGTATGTAGTAGCACGGGTAGTACATATAATGACTTCATTAGTTTTTACTTTTCGTTGCCGTTCTGTGCCGTTCTTTTCTGTAGAAAATATATCTTACTTACATATTATGTGTCTGAACTTTCGGATGTGGACGATGTAATTATAGGAATGAATTTTCCAAATGTTTGCAAAATGTTTTTCTATTTTTATTTATAGTATATAAATCTTTAAAATTTGATTTAAAATACAATTTTCTGACTTTTAATACAAAATGTGTAATATTTCACACCACAAAAAACAAATACATACAAACTCTTGGCTGTCACTTAACGTTAAATTCTATTTTCTACAGAATAGTCTGCAAGAGAACAGAACGAAATAGTAACAAAAAACCACACATACATTTTTTTAATTAAACAGAAACAAAAAAGCTGATCCGTAACAGAACAGAACGTACAAAATAATTCTGCCTTAAATGTTTTATAGAGTGTAATTTTTGTTTTTTGGGAGAGGTTTTTATTTTTAAACTGCTCGCTTAGCCCGAAATAGCATCTGTTGTTGTTTGTTTTGCTTATGGCGGTAGCGAGATAGATAAAACTATTCACTACCTCGAACTTATAATCACCAACGTTCACATATTGGCCCAGGCTTTATTGCTCTCGCAACATCTACTAATGCAAGAGGAGCACATTTTCTCCCTGTCCAACAAGTGAAACATCAATTTGAATATGTAAGGATCTCTAAAAAAAACAATTTGACAGCTGTCAGTTCAGTGTTTTAATATATGCAGCATTACAAGAAAAAATGTCCTTTCATTTCATTGAAAAATATCTGAAAAATAATAAAAAAAACTGAAAACTTTGTTTTCTATTTAATTCAAAGCTTGCGCTAATTTCGGGACACCCTTTATTTATACGTAATTAGTTGAACTGTTTACGTTTAAATTGTTGTGTGGCTCAAGTTCAAATCTGACTTTGCCCATTTTTTTGTAATTTAAGAAATTAAAAAAAAATTTAATTTATTTATATTCTTCTTCCAGTTGAGCTTGAAGTCACTTTTTTATAAAAAAAAAACATTCAAATTTATTCTTTCTCAATATTTTGTTACCATTTGGAAGAAGAAATCATTAAACAATTTAAATAGCAAAAAATTAACAAATTACAAATCAACAATTACTTTTGCGTTTTTGTATTAAAAATTGCTTGTCAATTGAAAAATTTGTTTGAAAAATTATTGTTTTATTTTTATTTAGCAAATAATATTGAAACAGAGTTTTTCGGACTTAAACAGAAATTTCTTGAGGTCGGGGGGCAAATCACGGCATTCCATACAAATGCAAAATAATTTGTATGGGGTTTTATTCGATATCGAATGCCATAATTTGCCCCCTGATAAAAATTTAAAGGTCACATTTGAAATTAAATTATTAAGAGGATTATTTCGAAAAAATTAAAATTTTGTATGGAAAAGTTTTAATATTAGAATAATTTCAGACTGAAGCATCTAGAAATGTTTAGTTTTGCAAACTGAAGTTTTAAACATTTGGGCCGTTCGTAAGCTGTTGAACTCAACTGTTGTGAAACTGTTGCAACTGTTAAGCCCAAC
This sequence comes from Gymnocheta viridis, assembly GCA_956483585.1. Taxonomy (NCBI): domain Eukaryota; kingdom Metazoa; phylum Arthropoda; class Insecta; order Diptera; family Tachinidae; genus Gymnocheta; species Gymnocheta viridis. The sequence continues at coordinate 27,953,465 of OY101440.1, read as the reverse complement.
TGTTACGTCTTGGAAACTGGTCAATGAATATACCCCAAAATGAACAGCTGGCGAAAGAAAACAATTGAAAGGGAATAAAAGAGGTCAAAGGAAATAATTTAAATTTGCTAAATTAGTTAGATTGGCTCGTACTAAAAATTATGGACAAGACAGAATTTGCACCACGAAATAAATATCCTGTGTTTGCGTAATAAAAAAAGAACACTGCAACATATGATAAAACTGCACCGATAATATTAAAATTGCATCGCTAAGCCGATACTGTGTTCAAAAAATCTTTAAAACTTATATTGAACTAAATATGTAGTTCATGTAAATCACCATTAAGGATAAGACACACAGAATCTGTCGAACGTTATACGTCGCTTTTGTCAAGTGACAAAAAAGTTGAGATAGAGGTTTTCCTGTTAGCTTTATACGCAAATTACTAAAGTTGGGCAAATTTTAACTTTTAAAGTACCGTTGAGTAATTTGACAAAAATCGTTTTTTGTTTGCTTTGTTTTTATTAAGCTTTTTGTGTTGTGTGGTGGCAAAATTAAATTAAATGAAAATTAAAAATAAAATGAAATCCAGAATATCCTCGAATTCCATTGAAAATGTGTACTTTAATCAAATGAAGCTGATTTAATGTCCATCAACAAAGTACTCATTGTGCCAACCTCCTCCGCCGATACTTTAATGTCAGTTGAAAAAAGCAACGTATAACGTACGACCGATTCTACGTGCCGGGGCCTTAATAAACCTACGAATATTTAATGAAATCAGTATATTAATTTAATTTTTTTATTTCGGTACTTTATCGCATTTGTAATTCAAAATTTATTTGCAGCCGCCTCCTAACAAAGCGGCGTTGCATTAGAGCAGTGCTATTCAACCTTTTTGGCTCGTGTACCACTAAATTCACGACAAACTTTTCGCGTACCACCAAAAAAAATATAATGTACTGAAAAAATAATTAGATCAATAAATACCAAACAATTTTAAAATTTTGTTGAACGAATATTTTACTTTGCTCATTCGTTTATTGGTATGGTTACCATTCGCTTACATTTGTTATTTTTTATTAAATGTATGTAGATGAGAGTGTTACTTAAATTTAAAAATTCAAAATTTTACAAAAAAGGTATACTTTTATGATGATTTTTCTTTTTGTTTCCAATTGCAAAATAGAAATCGTAAAAATTTTAAAAGATTTCGCGCACCACCTGGAAATTTTTCGCGTACCACCAAGTGGTACGCGTACCATAGGTTGAATGGCACTGCATTAGAGCATTGATGCGCAGCCCATACCGCAATTGTGGAAATTACCTCAAACCCATTCTTTACAGATATTATTATGATCTTCATTTAGTCGTCGATGATATATATTTTTTTTATTAATAGTTATCCAGGAAATACTCGTGTTTTATTTTAAATTGATGATATGCGAAAAATATGTTATTATAAACAATTCTTTTGGTAACATATAAGTCCTCTTATATTATAAAATATTCTTTAATTGAGCAATATAATTGAGCATTTATAATTTTTAATCATTATAATTTTAAAAGTTTCAAACTTGTATGAAAAGTAACTCAAACGCGTTTCAAAATTAATTTTTTCATAAAAATTACAAAACAAAAAAAGCGCGTTTGTGTATACAAAATCTGACCCTGACTTTACGATAAAAAAATAATAATAAAAAATAATTCGTATTTATAGTAAAAAATAGGAAAATAACAAGTTGTAATTAATATGATAAGAAGCTTTTTTTTTAATTTGAAGGCTTAAAGTATTCCATAAGAAAATATAATACGGCATCATATTTCAAACGCTTAACTTTGTGCTGGGAAAACACAATAGCACAATCACAGTTTAAATTTTGCCCATCACTGCATTAGAGTATAAAAGCGTACAACTCTCTCCGATCAACTGTGGAGGGTAAGCACTATATGTTGACTATGAGTAGCGAAAGAAATTTATGATGGATAATATAGCAGCAAATACTCAACTGTTGTGTGGAGCGGAATTACTCAACTCTGCGTTTCTAAGACAAACAATCTTATGATGGCGACCAAAGATATTTCAAAGGATTATGCTGTTGTTTGTTGGGATATTTGAGTACTACTTATTTATATATATATTATATGTATAATAACATCTGTTTGATTTTTTAATGGATTCTATAAAAATGACAAAGTTAAAGGTTTTGTGCTACAGAGAAATATTTGATTTTTTTAATTTATTACTTTGATAGTTAGAATACTTGTCTAGAAACAGGTTCCTTTTTAGTTATCATTTACTTTGTATTGAAAAAGATTTTCAAGTTTCACTGGACAAGGTAGAGTTTTTGTAAGCGTCTAAAGGTACGGTCACATTGGGGAAACATTTCATTTAAATATGTTGGATTTTGTTTAACCAAAATGTTTTTAACTCAGTACACAATTTGTTTTCTGGTCACACTACGCACATTTTTTCGTCACTGTTTATTTATCAAACAGCTTTCGAATAACGTTAAGTACAAACATGAGAAAATATTTTTTCACTGTGGTCACATTAAAATTAATTTTCTATGATTCGAAACATTTGATCTAATATTTGACAAAACATTCGACGAAGAAGAACAAGCACTATGTAAATTCTGTCACACTTCTCTCATATTTATACTCTTTGAATATGACATAACAAAAAAAATATTTCAAAAGCCACCGCACAGTGGCTCCAATTAGAAAAAATTAATTAATTGATCTTATGTCCTCTGTTCGTGAAAAAAAAAATTAAAGTCAAGTTTTTAATTGAGAGTAAAAAATGACAAAATTTTTACTAAAATAGAACTTGATTGTTCGACGTTTTTCTCCAAATTTTTTTCAAAACCAAAATTTTTCTTTTTCATTATTTCAAAAGATTAGACATGAAAAAAGACTGCAGTAGAAATTTTAAGGCGATTAATGCTGCATGCTATATCCGGCATTGGACGAATATTGAGAATTTTTTAACGAAATTCTAAGTTATTCGCTTAAGAAAAAATAACGCCCATTGAGTTTTTAATTTTTTATAATTTACAGTAGATATATTTAATACAATTTATCTGGCTTTTAATTGTTGTTATTATTAATTGAAATTATGTTTAAAAAATTTCAACGGTGTATTAAATGGAAATTGAACAATAAAAATTGTATTTTTAATGCGATTATGGCGGAAATAAATATGATGTGACTGTATATACAGTTAGTTGATTTTGTTTTTTTTATACAGTTTTTTCTTACAAAAAGCAGCAAAAATAAAAAAAAATTAAGTTTTATCATTCTTTTTCCTCTTAAATACATTTGTGTCCATAATTTTTAAAGTGCTCTAAGTCATATTTAAGTTCGTCGGAATATTTCATGGTTTATGTTTGAATAAATTTAGAAAGAAAGAAAATACATATAATGCTGGCACACTTTCTAATGTTTCATGTTTGTCAATATGGTAAAAAGTGCTTTCAATTCATTAAGTTTAAAATAATGCGTTATGGAATAACGCACTTTCAAAATTTTGGGAACACATGGGTAGAGGCGGAAAACCAAACAAATTTAAAGCAGACATTGCGGTCCTGTATGCATTGAAGCGATCTGATATATTTACGGACATCAACATTTTAAATACTTCAAATACTCCAAGAGCACAAAAAGTCATAAAAAACAAATGACCGACTATATTTTAACATACACTTCCATATAAGAATAATAAGCAATACAAGTATGCATATGTGTCCTAATATACAAATGAAAATATATGTCAAAGCGTAGTTTTTTTACACATTTTCATAAAAATAATTGCTTAAAATGTTAAAATATTATTTATGCCTTGAACACTACCCAGCAAAAATATCGAAAATGTGTGTCAAGCAGTGATGCCATGAGTAGGGAATTCTTCCTTTTTGAAGGGAATTCATTGGAATATTTCAAGGGAAGGGGAAAAAGTACAAATTTTTCATTTTGAGGAAAATGTAGGGAATTTTTAAAACTTTATTTTTCTGTCTTTTATAATGCGGTGTAATTGCGTAAAACATCCCACAAAAATGATAATACATATCAAAATTTAAATTTCAAATTTTGTTACAGTATTACGCGCGATATTTCACACAGACAGAAAACATCTTTTGGTAAATAATATATAGAGACAACGAAAGGCAAATAAATGTCCGATTTTTTGGGAAAACAAATTGTATGAAAAATAAAAACAATTTTTAAAATTTTGTAATATTTTTTTTTGTTTTCATATATAAGTTAAGACTTTTTAAAAATATATAAGAGTATTAAACTATTTTAAATATTCAAATGCACTGTTAAAAACAAAATAAAAAATTAACGTTCATTCTTTCCATTCTGGTCACAAATTTTTTTAAGTTGGATAAAATTTTATTAAGAATTCAGAATTAAGATTTTGATTACCTTCTAAGATCTCCAAATTTTAAAAATTCAAGAAATCTTTGAATGCGGCGAATTATAGAAAGGGTGCAATAACTCTTAAGTTATTTCATAGACTTCCCTTAAAAATTAAATAATTTTTGATGAAATGTAATTAGTAGAATCGCTTGAGAACTATGTTGGCACAAATGATGGAGGTTGTTAAAATTTCAAATTTATGTTATTTTATATTATTATTTAATTCTTTGTCTGGCGATATAAATATATACAATTTTAAGAACCTAAATATAATGTTTTTTTTTCCTAACTCTGCTGCCAAACGCAGGGTGAAGTAGTTGCACGCAATTTTAAAGCAATTTCATTTTTCTAGATGCCATCATCAAGAAAACAGCTTCAAATAGTTGCTCTATATATCATACAACATGATAACATTAATTTTATTCACAAATATATTTGATTATTTGATTTTAATTAGTAGTTTTGAATTGCTGCAGAATATTTGTAAAGAACAAACCTAAAAATGTTTTCTTGACAGTAAATTTAAACATTTGATGGAAAGAGAATTTCCAAAGCAAGTTCGTGTCAAGTTTTAAAAGAATGAGTGTATTAGTAAAAGAGTGTAAGTATATTGAGACTTGATAGATAAAACTTGATCGTGTAACCCCTAAGTAACACCAATTAATTTTTAGAGTGGGAAAAATGTGGGAAAGTTTTGTTTTGTGTGAAGGGAAAAAGTGAGAAATTTTTTGAGACATTTAGGGATTTTGTTAAATTTCTGCTGGCATCAGTAATATCAAGTTCGACTAGTGAATTTAATATTATTATTATTATATCATTTCATAGAAAAGACTACGTAGTATAAAACCATAGAAATGTTTAGTTTTTCTGAACATTTCTTACCTTTTCTATGCTGTAAACGCTTGTAGTAGAAAACTGATTAAATCGTTCAGTCACGTGACAAACGCGCATTAAGTTTTTTATTTTCTAAAGTTGATCTTACCCAAATGTACTCGTAAAAGAGTGTTGAAAAATATACAATTCAGTTATAGGATTTCTAAATGTGTGTTGAACAAATAAAAATATACATTCAATTTTTAGTAAACTATACGTATGCTGAAAAATAATATATTAGCGTTCAATACGCTTATTACTAAACGCGGTGAGTTCGGTTATTTATCAGACGCGTTCAGTGAAGTAAATAAAAAAACATTTAAATATTTTTAATTTATTTATTAATATTTTTCATATTTTGTAACACTTACTTATACATGTAATTTCAGAAAGTTTTGTTTGTTGAGGGGTTTTTAGCCAAAACATCAGTAGATCTTAAACCATATTCTTCAAGATTTTCAAACCTCTTATCTTATACAAAAAACGGTTAAAAACTCAATGAGAATTTTAAAAATTATAAAAATATAAGTTGCCATATAATATTTTTACTATGCTGCGTTCAGTATTTTTAAACGTTTTTTACTTTTTATAAGCAAATAATTTGAATGTTGAATGAAACATTTTACATTTTCTATGGGAAAAATGACTAATGTGCTGTTCATAGAATCCAACCAATCGAATTGAGTGAAAAATTTGTATGAAACCCACTCAGGTATTCAAGTGGTTTCCATACATATTTTCTACTCAAGTCGATTGCTTGGATTCTATGAACAGCACATAACTGCTTGCTGTTATAAAATGAAAACAAAATTTTGAGTGAGAATTTATATTGAAAACAAAAACAATTTTTCGTATTTTCGTTGTTTTCAATATTAATTCTCACTCACAATTTTGTTTTCATTTTATTTAAATAGGCAGTAAATATTCCATTCAGTTTTTCCGAATGACAGTTCAGCCAAAAATTAAGTAGATACTCGTAGTTATAAAATATCTGAATAAAACATTTAGTTCGCGTATAAAATACTTTTTACGGTCAGTAGAAACCAAATTTATATTTACGCTCTGAACGCTGCGTAACAAAAAGCAACATATGCGTTCGGTCTTAAAATATTTGAATGCATTTCTAAAGGGCCTCTAGGAATTCAGTTTGAGTTTTTCTGAATATTGCGTTTAGCTCATTTTCTTTTTTCTGTGTTATCAGCAAAATATAATAGTGACAACCTATTAAAAGCAAACCATTCAGCTTTTTGGATCTCTTCCGTTCCATGACAACCAATTGTTAAATTCATTGAAGTTGCACCAGCAACAGATGATTTGACTAATGAAGGGCATGCTCATGTTTTGCTGGGAATTGTTTTAAAAAATAATTTTGTGTAAACTTTTACCATTATGACGTTTAATGATATTAAATAAGTATATACATAGCTAAAGACCCGATAGGAAAATTATGTCTATAATGAAACAAAAAACAGGTATTTCAAGCTGCGAGAAAATTAAGCCAAATGCTTGACTCATACTAAAGCCAGATCCATCGAGGTAATATGGGTAAAATCTAGCGGCTTTTTGGTCTTCCAGAAATTGTTTACTATGTAATGAATGAGTAAATAGCAAAAAGTTGATGGCAGTGGATAGACTATTGCCACCATATTATGGTTGATGTACTTTAAAAAAATTCACCACGAGGCATGAAATTTTATTAAAAAAAATGCAATAGCACTTAATTTTAGTTGGGGCATACATTATATGTATATATTGCAATGAGTTGGATATTGTTACTCTGGAATTTGTACTATTGCTGCAAAAAACAGGACAGCAAAATAATTACCTAACCATATACATACGTACATGTTTGCACGTACAATACGATATATTTATATGGTTTTTAAAATGTGGCCATAAAATAAATAGCTACATACAGGTTAAGCATGTACATTAGGGATATAACCATAATGAAGGTATTTAATTATGGTATGGACAATGCTGTTACTGGTTAAACATTGTAATCACAAGTTATTTTGGTCGGTTCGTCGGTATTAATTGTAATTTCCAAAAAACAACCATACAATATTTTTATATATATTTTTAATTTTGTTATACCCGCCAATAAACCATAAAAAAATCAATTATAATATTGCAATACGAATATTTGTCTTGAACATATCATACCTCTTTCCACCGATTGCATTAATGATGATTCTTCCAACTGATTTTTTCTTATTGTTTTATAAATATTAATTAGTCGACATTCACAAAAATGTCAACTAAATTGAAAGACGGTTAAGAAGTAAGCGTTTATTATTTTTAAGCTAGAAGAAGCCTCCTTCGTTAACTTTTTTTTAATGTGAAATGTTTTTTGTTTAAAAATAAAAAACAAATTAATTTTTAATAAAGTTATGCTTTATTTACTTAATAAAGCTAGATTCATAAATATAAAATAATACCCCGACTTTAATAAGCCGGTCATTATGACCCAACCCCCATGTCCCTGTCCTTAAAATTCATCACCCCCGACACCGGATTAAAGCAACATTTAAACGACATTGCTAAAGAATAAAAAAACAGCCATGCATTTTTTTAATTTAATTAAAAAATATTAATACTCGATTTCAAAAAATACGTTCATCGTGGAAAATTTTGGATCTTTATAAAAAAACTGCAAATTGTTATCTCCCTAATTTATATATGAATATATTAAGGATACCTGTTTTTTACACATATTATTAATAAAAATCTTTGTTCAGCCAGGACTATGGCAAACAAACAGATTTTTCTATGTTGGAAGCTCTACAGGATTTTATAGAGATTTTTTAATTTTTAAATTGATGCTTGAAAGGTGAACATTATTTTATTGCTTTGGGGTGGCCGAAGGACATACATATTAATAATTTTTTTTTAAGCATGATAAGTTAAATTTTAAATGAGTGCTTAAATTTTGTAGATAAAACTTTAATGTATTTTATGAAAAAACGTGATAACATTATGAATAATAAAATTGCTTTTGAAATGTTTTGTTTGCAGAAAATGCTGTTCAACTTATTAACTGTATATTTTATTTTCCTATGTTAATGTTTTTCGAAATTAAACTTTATAACTGTTGAAATAGGTACACCATGCTCCATGTAATGATCTGAAAATCATGACTAATCAAAACTCACTTTCCGTGAAGTGGAATATGAACGCCCCATCGACATCTGCAATAAATAAAATTACTGTAATGCAGCTCAGTGTCGTTGAAGCCAAAGTAATGTGGGCTTAAGGTATTTTTTATTTTCTATATTTTTACTTTTTTAACTTGCGTGCTTGCCATGTTGTTATGTTATCTAAGTTACGCAAATATTTTAATTATTTAATAGTTACAAGAAAAATAAAATGAGTTATTTATTAATATCTAGTGTACTGTACTGGTTGGATAGTTTTAATAAATTTTCATTATGGTGTTGTCTTCAATATGTTGTAGAGAGTTCGCGCAAATCTAGTGATTTCCTATGAACGCTATATCGTTCTTGAATAGAAATTCCATTTAATTGTGTTCACCATGGCGTATGTAAAATGAATTTTTTTGTGTACTTGCATTGTGGCAAGTATACGTCTTTATACGATCATAGTATGTATGTGTGTTTGTGGCATTGTGTTTAGTTTCGGTTTGTATGTGTTTGTTCAAATATACTTGAAAGTAGAGACATCTATAAATTGTGTACATTACGAGTGCTCGTATTTCAATGAGACTCATTTAACATTCTAAAGCAGTAATTTATGCAAGTTGTCTTTAAATTGAATCATTAAATCATGATTCTATAAAACATATATTTATGGAATTTATGGTATTTATGCATGTGTATAGGTATATTGTATGTGTATTAGAACATTGAATTTTTTTTTGATTATAGTTGTTGCTTCTACTGGAACTCCACCCATTTTGTGTTGGCAAATAATTAATGCATTTAGGTCAAATTAATTTCAATTAAATTCTTTAGTGGGTGTTAAGTTTGGGATACAAATACAGTGAAATGTAATAGGAATAAGATGATAATCGAAAGAAAAAATAATTTTATGAATACCTAACTTAAATAAAAATTGAACAAAGCTTTAATAAGTTTGGAGTAAAGGACTCTTCAGCCGAGCGTAGAAATCGTATATGTATCGTAAATGTAAAAGTTTGTGTACTTATAGAATACAGTACAACCTCCCTAATCCAAGCACTCGCTAATTCGGACTATCCAGTAATCCCGACATATAAATCTTTCAGACAGTTTAGAAATTTTTCCTCCATAGTCTGGACAAGTGTTCATATTTCTCAGTAAAATTTGCGTGGCAAATTGTTTTTAAAAGCTATTTTATGGGCTGAACAAACCAAAGCGACATATAAGGTTATTTTATTGTAAAAGAAAATTTAGCTGAGAAATGACATTAAAATTCTTATTTTTCAAAATGAATATTTTTGTTCACTTTTGGTATGTTTCTTTACGTTTTCTGTAAATAAATTATATACAAATGAATTCTTATTTTTCATTTCGCTAATAAAAATATATTATATATACGATTATGTACATATATGTATTGCGTTTAAAATTTTATTTTAACTGTACTCCGGACGATCCACTAATCCGGACAGCAGCTGAAACTTTATCTGTCCGGATTATGGCACTTGTACTGTATTTAAAATAGTATCATGTGTTTTTGACGTATACAAAAAAAAATCATTTATTCATACAATGATGGGTTTTAATATGTCCCAAGTACTTCAAATTGTGTGGAAAAAGTACGAAAGCTATTTAAATAGTACCAAAACATTATTTTATACTTCTTAGATTGAATTTTAGCTTTGTTTTTTATAACTGTTGTTGGTATTATTACTGCCGTATCCATAAAAAATAATTTAGGTTTGAAATGTATTTAAACAAAATTTGTATGGAAAATATGGCTTAAAATACATTACAAATACAAACTATTTTTTATGAATACGGCACATAATATCTAAAAATATTTTTTTGTGCCCTTGTTTGTATGTATGTGCGTATGTAAATAAGTATATATACATATATTTAATATTGACACTAAAAATGTGAAAAAATAAGTACATAAGATTGGCAATCTCTTGTAAAATTATATAAATAAGAATTAATTAACTCTGGGGCCACACTTTCAATTTTTGCATTTCAATTCCTTTCAATTTGTAGTACACTCACACTTTTTTTACTAACACAGTCAAACTTTTTTAATTGAAAACTAAATTGCTATAAATTTCACCTATCCCTTTATCTGGCAATTTTATGTTCACTTTCAAATTAATTTTTGTGCTTCCTTTCAAAAATATACAAAAAAATTGTGTTTTAAAAAATCTTGTTTTTTATAATTTTTCGGTTTGTTTTTTACAATTATGCTGAAGCAATTTAAAATTTCTAATTAAAATAAAATATTAAAATATATTTGTGAATAAAAATAATTAATGTAATGATGATGCGATGAACTTTGAAGGTGTTTTCTTGACGATGACATCTTGAAAAATAAAATTGCTATCAATTAAATGAATTTTTATAAGCAGTATGTGTGAAAAACTTGTCAGAAAAACTTGAACGTATGGCTGCAGAGTAAGAAAACTAAATTTCTTCAATATACACCATGTATGTATTCAAATTTATCAATTAACATGGTTCGAATATCAAATAAAAAAAGTGCCAAAAAAGGTCTACTGTGACACACTCATACTCATCACTGTCTACTTTTTTCACGTAAAATCGTAAAAATTTATATTTTCTACAGGTTGGTACGTTATGGCCAAGTGACATTTCGGTCAGTTAAGCATTTTTATAGCTTTTTCATGTAACAGATACGAGACCTTAATACTTGTCCAGCCTGTTTAAAATTACAAAAAATCGATCTTTTACCGCAATAAAGAAGTTTAACTTCAACATATTTTATTATTTGAAATCGATCATTTTAATCTTTTGTGCAATAGCTCTTCATGCATTCATGATTGAATGCGAATTATAGATGTTCCTTAAATAAAAATTAAATTAATGTAAAAAAAGAATTATAGCCTATTTCTGATTTAAGAAATTAAACTTAAGCGAATGAAAGCCACTCGCTCGAATTCGAACCAAATTTGGATTTCTCATTGGCAATCACTTTCATTCTCATAAGCTTACGTATGTACGAGTACATATGTCAATAACATAAATAAAAATAAATTAATAAAAATTTTTTTAAATATTTTCTTCCTTATTGTTGATTTAACTAATACATTTAAACCTGAACCTGTTGTTTCAAAGGCGGTAGGCATCCTCTTTGCTGATTCAGTTTGCACACCCATTCTTTTTAAAGAGTTAGCTTTTTCTGTACCTGAAAAGCATTCATTGTAACATATGTATGTACTTATGTACTCGTATGTATGTAGTTTATTTTGGTGCTGGGAAGTTTCCGGGTTTGTTTTTGGTATAACCACTACAACAACTTTAATGCACCTAGCTGGTGACTCCACCAGTGAGAAAAACAATCATCAATTGATTGTGGCTTTACACCAAATACTTTGCCCCGGGTGCTACAAGTGACGATAGAAATAGCGGCTTGTAAAAGCCTGTTTCTCTAAGGCTCTTTTGGTTTTCCCTATTTTTTTAGTCCGTGACTTTAAATCTGCCCGGGTCTAGAGTAAGTTCGGGTAATGTGGTATTCCTTGATTTTGTTAGCTTCTAGTTTTTAGTTTTCGGGAAAACTTACTCACATTACCTATACCACATACGCCTATACCACAAGAGCTGAACGTACTCTATAGATAAAAAGTTCAACAGGTTTTTTCTATAGCACACAAACAAACGTACTAGTCTTTTTCCATTCACAAATAGTACGAGTGGGAGCCCCAAGCGAATTTGACATGTTGGAATGCTTTTTCAAGCTAATTTTTGACTTATAATTATTTTTATTAAATCCTTAAATTTTGTTACGAAAGCAAAACCACAAGTGACTGATTTTAAAATTTCATTCTCAATGTTAACGACACATTCGTAGCAGAGAAATCGGATTTTATATGAAAATATTTACGTTTTCATTCGAGTTGTATTTCGAGTCACTTTTCGTTTAGAAATAATGTAGAGAAATCGAAATCAATGTTCTTTCTCATAGAATGCGAATGAAAGTGTTCTTTCTTAAATCAGAAATAGGCTATTAGTTAAAGAAAAGTGGTAGGCTTGCGGTCTGTTTCTTTTACTTAGTAAATGAAAAGTAAAAAAATAATACTTTATATTTATTAAACAAAAGAGAAAAGTCTTAAACCTAATATTTAATTAACTCAATAATTATAAAAACTTTACCTCATCACAATACTTTAAAAATTATTATTTGACAGAATTCTTCTAATATAAACTTTATTTGAACCTAAAATAATAATATTTTTGAAGTAATCTAAAAAGCTAACCAAAATCATGTCATGTCAAATTAATAATCAAGCCTCCATAGAGGAATATGAAAGGATTGTATGGTATGTAAATGACTGTCTCGCTTTGAACATTTGATGTTGATGCGATCGTGGCGACTCCTTTTTCCAAACTGATCATAAGCGTTGAATTAGATTTTTTGAAAGAGGTTTTTATTTATTAACTTGAAAGTTGCCTTGAGTTCACATCATCATGAATTTATGAATGCTGTCATTATATTATGAAGAATTTTTAATACATTCAAATTACTTTTATTAAGAAAATTGTATTTTTTATTTCGAGGTTGCTGCACCATCGCGTCAGCGTTATTTCTAAGTTTGTACCATTTATCATAGAAGGAATATCAGCTATTCAACAAAATGGAAAACATACAAGTAGAAAATTGTTTTAATCCAATTGTACAAATTTGTTATATATTTTTTTATTATTTTTAACAAATTTTGTATACATAAATTGTCACGCTCACAATTAAATCTTATAGTTCATAATTTCAAAATTATTACAATAACAGGTTTAACCTTGATAAAGTATAATTGTAATTAGGTCTATACAACTTTTATTTCAATTACATTGTTTTACAAAATCTCGCTTGCGGTCATTTTATGGGAAGGGAACGATATATAAAAGAAGTTTATAATTGTGCTAGTTTCACCATTTAAAAAAGTCAACGGTATTTGGTACCCTTTCGCACATTCTAAATTTTTTCACGATGGTTTTTCTAGTAAAATAATTATTTGGAAAAGAAGCATCATCGTCGCCGTCAGTTTCACTTGTATTCATCAGTAGGGTCAGAGTGTCTTTCATAGATTGGCGTGTCCATTTTTAAATTTTACTTAGAGAGCATGAAGATGTTTGACCGTCTTTAAGATGTGCTATAATATCTTTAATTATGATTTATTTAAACGTGTTTCCATATGTTCTAATAACAACACTTTGTAACTAAAATTCCAAACAGAAGGTGAAAAAAATCAATGTGAAAGTATGCAAGTTTCGAAAAATCTTTATTGTCTGTAGATTACTATAAGCGAGTGATGATTAATTCAAATTCAGTCTAACTTTGAAATATTTAATTCCGTAAACATTAAAATCGAGCCATAAAATAGCATGTCGAAATTTAAAATTAAATGCTTTCACTCGTATTAAAAAATTATAATTGCTGCATTAGTAATCTGGATACATGTCTATATTTGGCTAGTTAACTTCTATTTAAAAAAATAAAATTTAATCTTTAATTTTAAAAATAAAATATATTTTCCTATGAAGGGCAACGGGAAAAACGAAAAAAAACGATTCCAAAAATTGATTATATATAGTCTCATATATATTTCATAACTATATATTTTATACATATTCATATGTAATTACAGATATGATGATATCTGTAGACATGTATGAAATGCACATGGAATATATTTGGGCCATATACTCTCCAATTTTCGCGTCCAATGATTCCTACATGACTTTTTTACAGTCTTACAGAATATCATTCATGCCTTTGAACAATGTCAACCAGGAATTAAAATTTACATAAATACTTTGTAACCATATGAGCAATTTCAAATAAAATGAGAAGAAATGTTAAAGTTAATCTTATTACATGCATACACAAACAAGAGCAAAAGAAAATTGTAAGAAGAAAAGTCAACAGACGCGAATGTAAAAAGGAAAATAAAAAAAAGAAAACACCACATGGTTTTAACATGAGAAAATAGTTTCAAAAAAAAAAAAGAAACAAACACAAAATAACAAACGAATGCCACTCATTTTAATGCAATGCCACCAAAATATTAACTTTGGATGTAATTTTTGTGGAATTCCTTTTGTGCCCAAGTAAGTGTGCGTAAACATACAAACGCATTTATGCAAAACCGTTAAATGCAAGTGAAATTTTGTATAAATCCATAAACGAGTATGGAACAAAAAGTAAAGAAGTCGTGGTAGAGTTAAAAAGTCAACAATTTTCATGCCATTTGCATAAAGTTTGTTTGTCTTTGATTAACAGATGGTACAAAAGGAAATAATGCATTACTGCTTCCCAATGGCGTATGTAGAGTTGGTCTAAGGAAATATACACAATTTTTTATAATGCTATTAAATTTGTAATTTATCAAGAATTTAATTGCAATTTGAAAATTTTTGAGTATTTACTCGTAGTTATCGTACGGACTGTAAGGCAAATGAGGAATTTTTTAAGTGCTTGAGCTAGAAATATCGCCTGACCACACCAATCGGCAAAATTAAGAGATCTGGCTTAACATAGTACGAGAAGATTCGCTTAACGGTCAACCGATTAATACCTCCCGAGTAACTGTTCCATTTATTTGAAATTTACTATTTTTGATTAAAAACTAAAACAGTTAATTTCGGTCGTTTAACCGCTTAACCGATTAAACAAAACATATCTCTTTATATGTTTAGTTTAATTTTAAATGTAATACATTTCAAATTGTAGCCTGAAATCATATAAAACTAAACTTTATAATAACATAAGTTCTCTTGTAGGCAAATGCAATTTTAAGATCGCATTTTCCAAACATTTTTAGATAAAACTTTATACATTTTTATGCGAATATTAGAAACTTTGCAGTATTTTATAACAGACTAAAATGTTGCCGAAGTACAATTATATTAAATATAACCAGTCGATAGTTCCGATAGTTTTAAGTCTGTTATTTTTAGTCCCTCATTTTTTCCGGGGCTTTCTTACCGAAATTTGCTGAAATGCTATCTCTTGATGGACCAACTTATTTAATCAATTTTACGCCTTCACAAAGCTTATTTTGTACATATAAAGTGACAAGTCGTTACCGATAACCCAAAATGAAATAAACATTTGAAATAAGCAACATTTACGATCAAATATTCCTCTTAAATTAAGCAAGAAGTAATAACTGCTGAAATCACTATACAGTGCCATATTTCAACTTAAATTACAGCGGAAATCACTTATAACGCAAAGCGGTTATAACGAATCCTAATTTATAGTAAAAATTTTCTCCGGTCTCAACAACTCTTTAATATTTCTACACGAATTCATTTTTTAAAAAATAAAAATTTTAAAGAGATCAGATTTCTAATTAATTATGCTGACGCTTACAAATATTTAAAAATAAAACTAAAAATGTGATTTCTACTTAACAATAAAAATATTAATTCGTTTGTTGAAGAATAATAAATTTCAATACAGCGACGTGCAAGAGTAGACATACTCGTACACTACAATTTACATCTGTACGGCTATAATGAATTTCGGTGACAGCAAGTTTTCACTTATATCGAAGCCTTTTTAATTACCCAAAATAAAAATTCATGAAAATTTTAACTCTTAACATGAGCAAAAGCTAATCGCTGATTTCTAATAGAGATGTCATCTTGAGTGACTTTTCACTTACGCTCATGCACGCTCACGATTTTTTTATTAACCGAAACTATTAAAAGTGAGAAGAACTTGAAAAAAATCAAACAAATGGAAGATTTTAAATTTTAGAGAAAAGCAGAATAATGATCGAGAAAGTCAATATTCACCTTAAAATAACCTGTACATGATTACTTTACATTAAAGCAGTTTTTATTTGAGTAGAATTATATCGCTTTATGTTTCAGGATAGCTCATCTTTATTGTAAGGATGCTCAGAATCATGGTTTTTCACATTAGTTCTTAAAACTTTGAAAACCCACAAAATCATTTGTGACATTCTAGTTTATATTATTGAGGAAAGAGCTTCACATATTAACAAATTTTCTACATGTTTAAAATAGTACGAATAACCTTTTCCTTTACATATTTTTACAAGAAGTGCACAAATGAAATGCATGTATTTAGACTGGCTAAAAATCCTCAACAAACAAAACTTTTTGAAATTCTCTGAAATAAGATATCGATCAAGACTTGTCTCGAATAATAAATTTCATAATATTTTTACAATTTAGTTTTTACAAAATATTTTCTTACACGACGACTTTACTTGTCTGCTTGTCCCATCTTGCTCACTAAGTTCTCCATTATTGGCTCAAATTTGCACTTTGTTCGAGTTTTCAAAACTTTTGTAAAACGGTAATCATGAACATCTTGGGTAGCGTTTGAAACGGAAAGTAATTTTTTTAATAACACGGTACAACATTTTTCAGCTCATTGATTTGAAACTCAATTCTGAGAATTGTACGTGAAAGTAGACCCAATAATTTGTTTTGTAAAAAATAAATTCGGATGGCCATTAAATTATTAATGCAACTAATTTGATAAAACGAATGATGTAGAAGGTCTTTTTTTGGGACTACGTTCACGTGCAATTCTCAGGATTGAGTTCCAAAATTATATGTAGTACTGTGTAAGTTATATATCGAAAACTAAAAGTGCTAGATAAAAATTAATGTCGTTTTCGCAATCAACAGCTAAAAATACATAAAAGGTTGTTATTTTGAACTCAGAAAATAAAAAAAAGTTTTAAGGACTACCCCGAAAACATAAGACAAAGGGATCATAATTACTTTGGACCCAAGTGGGCTGGTACTCTTTCTTAATTTCTCCACTGGCAACCTGTTAACCTACCCCGAAAACATGCAGTTTTTAAAATCCTCGAAATAACAATAAGAAATCCCGAAATACAAAACAATATCTCTATACAGTGATAAAAACGATTTTTGTATGGTTCAATGATTCATGAGGTATTTTATGATTTGGATGACCGTTCGTGAAGTATTAAGATAGCAATACCAAATCATATCTTTGAAACTGAAGCAGAAAAACTAATCACACTATTTTTATTCTAGAATATATAAAAGGTTTCTCATTAAGAATGCAATTTTTCATTTTTCAATGAACACACGTATTTTTTTTAAATAGTTGTGATAATTATCCATGACTTTTTCATCGATCACGCGTTGGATTTTGGATTTGAGCTCAGGAAATGTACATGGCTTATACGCATAAGCCCGAGATTTTATGAAACCCTAAAGAGAAAAAAATGGCAAGTAGTTAAGTCGTATGAACTAGTTGGCCAGTTGACATCAGAAATTTTTAAGATTATTCTTGAGGTACTTTGCCCCACTTTGTCAATATCTGTAGCATAAATAAAATTAAGTAAGTATTAAAATTATCAATGCAGGAACTTTTGTTTGTTGAGGATTTTTTGAGTTTTTGAAAATCTTTAAAAAAAGATATCTCGATTAGCATATACTCGCAAAATAGTAATTAAATAAAATATATAAGTAAGAAACAGTTTCTAAGCTTAACAGCACGTGACACGATTTTTACACCAAAGGTACATAATCTCTTTGACTATTTCTTATTGTTGCACGAACAACAATAGCCAATTTTTGCAGCAAAGACGAGTGATCATACAAATAGCATTGACAGTAAGCAGATAGTACTAGACCCTCTTTATATTGAGTAATAAATCTAATATTCTAGCAATGCGAAAAGGCTAAAGATTTGGAGTGAAATGGTAAGTGGTTTGAACGAGTGACAAAAGTGCCTAAATATTTTTGCATGATAAAAGAAAAGATGGAATTATATGGCATTTGATTTTACTTACAGTAGTTCGTAATTAAGTGATTCTAGGCCGCGCTACAAGAATCATACAATTCGTTCATTTAGATTATTGTCACATCAACCAAATATATTATAGCTTTATTAAAAAATTAGCAGACAGGACAGCGCTCAGCAGCGAAACGCCGTATTTGGTTACTTCAAAGCTTTAAGATTTTCTAATTTGTTTGCATGCGCCTGCTTTTGCAAAATGGCCAGTGCCAGTAAGAATTTCTTGCAGGTACAAATGGTGAAAGAATATTAATGATCATTCTGGTCAAGCTTTAATGCATATACATAATTATAACCTTATTCACAAACGATTAATAAAGTTAATGTGATCATTAAAGCAGGAATTCCCATATAAAAATCCAACATTAAGCCTAGTATGACTTTATTAATGGTTTGTGAATAAGATCATTGATCAATGGTTTTTAGCGAATTTATTAGCCAATACGTCGATGTTCAAACAGTATTTCTTGTGAACACGACCGTTTCACAGAGGAATCTCGTTTATATTATATATATTTACATATTTATATTATATATATTTACAATTTTTTTTGGAAAAATAGATACTGCATTCTGTCCATTGTGTTTACAAGCGCATAACATACGAAATAATAAACTGATTAGGTCCTCGTCTTATGTGTGCTGTTAATAAAGATAACAAAAAAGTTTGAATACAGCTGCTTAAATATAAATACAAATGCATTTCGTAACTGGTTGTACAAAATTGTTTAAAGATCTTTGTGCGCTATCAAAAAGTAAAGAAAACCCATAAACTCAAAAATTAATGGAAATTCAGGGCGATGCAATTCATTGTTTAAGTTTTCTTATGGATGCTACTGAGTTGTTTAACTGCTATTCATGCAGAAAACGCAGGAAACCAAATGTACGCAAACACATACCAAAGTACATATCGTCACATAAAATGCGAAACTCTGAAAATATAAATAATTTGAGAGTAGAAGCCAAACTCATAATAAAATTAAATATATTATGATTAGAGGGGCTCAGAGCTGAAATGAAATGAACCAAATCATAAAAACACAATTCAAAGATATTTTGAGTTTCAGTAAATCAACTGCCATTAATTTCTAGAAAATGAGAGGCATTGACTTGGGATTTTTAGCATTACTTTAGGAACGAAACACCTTTTTACTTAGTCCGTTACAGAACTAGTTTTGAAATTTTCCATATTTTAGACTTGGTTCACATTAGCTCTGATCCTTTCACTTCTAATTCAACTTCTTTAATGCAATATAAAATACTATGACAAATTTTTATTCGATAAAATTTGATTATTTTATGATGACATATTTTGTTGAAACAACAAGGAATTAATAAAAAGTTTATTTGAGAATATGATAGCCTGCTTGTTTTGCGTTTTAAGTGACGATATGTTCTCTCATAAGAGTCTTTCATTGCTACATCAACTCCTGCGCTGATATTGTCATCGCACACAATGTTGTTACAAATTTAATATGCTGTTATCATTATCGCGATTGCAATATGTTACCAAGTGTTTGTACAAGGATTAAGAGCAAGAACATTGCAATACATGGTGAAGAAAATATTAAGTGAAGTGTAGTGTGCAGTGCTGATATTCTCAGAAAAAAACATATTTGTTGGCAGTTTTCAACGTAAAACTTAGTGGCTTAAAGATTTTTTATTTAATTATTTGTTTATATTTGTTTACCCTGAACATTGTCGTTTATAACTGAGTTCCAAAACTTTCGCTTTAATTGAATGGACTTACTTTCAAATTAATCGCGTTTGGTTGTTTATATTTTTAAATTAAAATATCAGACTGTCCATTTCTTCCTCTGTTTTGGATTCGATTATTATTAATTGTTAATTCAGAAAAAAGGGGTATCTCTTAATTTAAAGCATAGCTGATGATGGCCCTGGTAGCTAGCCCTTTCTTTCTCTTCCTTATATTGTTCTTAAATTAAATAAATAAATACATAATTTAAAGCAATTCAACATCGATTAATTGATAGGTCAATCTGTGTTAGAATAAATCAAATTGGTTTATGAATGACTTAGATAAAGTTGGAAGCCGATTTTATCTTTCGCATGTGGTGGAAGGTGCATAAGATTCTGCAAAGCCGGATAAAGCGCTATAACTTTTTGTTAATAAAAAATAAATAAAAAGTAGTCCCGATAAACATCTTCAGTTTAAATATACTTTTAATTGTTTCATTTAATTATGTCATGATGCTATTAATAATTGTTTCAACCGCTTTCTCGATAATCATTTCATCTGTTATATTATTGTAAAAATTTCTTCAATATCAAGTAATTTACTAAATAGCTTGGTTCTGTAAACTCTAGTTCAAGTCCCTGATTTATATTTCAAGTAGTTTTTGCTTGAATCTAGTATTTTTTAAATTATGTATAAGAAAAAATTTAATCAAATCAAATTAATAGTAAAACAGTCATTTTGTTTCGTTAAGTTAATAGATTATTGAATAAATATTTCAGAAAATTATTTAACAAACATTTCATTGCATTAAACTTCTACTATCGGTGCAGTATATTTTATGATTGCCACATCAACTAATCACCAAAGTGTTTTGTTTTTTGTTAAATAGAGAAGCTTGTTTTGAAGAACTTCAAAATTTTTCGCCGAATATCCTCTAAAAAAGGAAATTTGAATACAAATATTTTTAATTTTCTTTCTTAAGTCTATGAACTTACAATTCTTACAGAGTAGATACAACATCTTTTTTACAAATGTATACAGAGTAAACAAAATATATTACAAGTTTTCAATTATTTAAAAAGTACAATATATTACGTTTTATAACATTATTATTTACAGCGAAATCAACATAACAATAAAGTTTATTGCAATCCCTGCAACTTCTAATAAGAGGATCAGAATTGGCATAATTTGTTCTAGTGGTTTTTATTGCAAGAGAAGAGTAGTAGCGAGTAGGTCGTTGCGGAACTTGAGTTATTCGATTTGTCGAGAGAAATAATTCGGAATTGAGTGTTTTTATTTGATTTTCGATTAATCGTTCAAACACTATTCGTTGATTATACGACAATATAAATAAGAATGTGCTTAAATGAGTTTTTGTAAAGGTTTCGTGATCCGTTCGTTTTACAAGGTTGTTATCAATTTCACCTTGATTTGTTTTCTTTTGGTTTAAAAGTTTTGCTTGTCATGAAAAGCAATTTTTTTTTTTTAAGTGACACAAGCTGACACAAAAGTTGTCAGCCGCTGCTCTTTTATTGTAACATTTTTAATTAGAAGTGACACATAAGCAATTAATATGGCTACAAAACAGAAGATGTGTTTTATTCTTTTGGAAAGGGATAGTGAAAGAGGACATATTGTGAAAATCGAAAGCTTAATGGTATTTTGACAACTCTGATATTTCAGTTTATATTAGTTTTTAGATCAGTGTTGCAGCGCCTCTGCTGTCAAGTAGGTTCATGGCTGTGTAAATTTTATAAATTATTTTACTTCGCCGACGATTCTGCTCCATTCCCAACGACGAACTTTTAATCAAAACAATTATTTTGGGTTTATGTTGAATATGCCGACCCATGTCTCGTTAACGTGAATTTTGTATTTATTAACTTCACCGAGCAGAAGTGACATTTAACGATATTTGCAAAATTTTCGAGAGATTAAAGCGAAAGATCACTTACAGTATATCATGATTATACAGGGTGGCGTAATATTAACGTTATGGTGCAAATAGTTTTCTTTTCTCCATTACCTCTACTGAGAGCATATGGCTTTCACAAAGCAAAGCATCTCCATCTCATAGTCCTGGTAGACATAGGATTTGTATACTACAATAGAACGGTATACTACATATGAGTCAAGCTAAACTATAATTAAATCATCGATCAAAGTGGTATAAAACTGCTTCGTATACTCTGAAAGTATACATAATATAAATGTGGTATCTCATTAAACAAAGATTTTTGCTGTCTTCAATAAGAACTGTGGCTGCCCAGTCAACTATGCACCTCTAGGCGCATCAATAAGGTAGTAGCACTACAATACCTGACTAGACTGAGTACATAAAAATTCTGTGAAGTTTTTGCATGTACAATAGTCGGCATAAGTATTTTGATGAAATAAAAATCGTACATTTTTAAGTTTGATTTTAAACGGCTTTCTTAAAAATTTTTGTTTATTTTTTTCCTTTTTATTTATAACTCATGCAAACTTAAAAAAAGCAAACAAATATAATATCATAGAAACTTAAAAAGATGTAAATTAATTTGTAATTTTATGTGTTGACATAACTATTTTGACAAAAATGTAATACTGAGATAACAGTGTTTAAACTTAACAAAAGCAAAGAAAAGAAGAAATTAGTAAAATATATATCGAGCTTTGGCTTCAATAACTTTTTGAAGGCGTCTTGGTACTGAATCCACTAAATTTTTAAGAATCTCTGGAGATATCTCTTCCCATAGGGAAGTGGCCTCAAAAATTGTCTATTCTGTGGTTTTATTTAACGAAACTGTTCTTTTGCGTTTCAAAAGAGAACACACGTTTTCTATAATATATAAATCTGGACTTTGAGATGGCCAGTCTACGGTATCAACACCAACATCCTACAAAAACTTAGTAATCATCCGGGCTTTGTGACACGCGACATTATACTGTTGCAGGATAAATGATTCCCCAAAAACCTTTTCACCAGAAGGAAAGGCATTTTCATTTAGTATATTCAAACAATGGTTTTGGTTAATCGAGCCGGTGACAGGAATCAAATACCCGGCCCATTACACGCAACACATCCCCAGAACATGACAGAGCTTGCACCATGGCTCCTTTTTTTGACAAGCTGGTTGTTTCGTTTGACGTACTACCTTTGGCAATCTTACTAAAAATTTGTTTTTGGATGAGTTATACTCAAAGGAGCTTTCATCTGTCCATTGAACGCTTAGATACGCTACGTTCAACAGTCAGAAAAATGTTTCGTCAAAATCCTTATGCCGACTAGTGTAGATGATATACTCACTCATATCATACCTTATTTGAAACTATCAAACACTGTATTCCGTTTTATATTCCACTTGACATTTTCTTCAATCTTCATCTGTGCCGACAGTGTACCAGGTATTTGTTACAACAAATTTTGTATTGTTATAGAAACTAACCTGTGTTTTTAAATACATTATCAAATGCAAAAACCAATATTATAGTACACATACTACAAGTCTGTTACACTAAAACAGTATATAAATCGGTAGTACTCGTATGTGTACTATGGTAATGTAAACCACATGTCTATCAGGGGTACTACACGACTTTGTGCAGCTGTTTTTGCGTCTTTCCATGTAAGACCGCAATGTCCTAGCTCTTGGAGTCTCGTGGGTCTTCATGTATTCTTTGGCCGACCGCGGCTTCTTGAGCCTTCAGAATTCCACTTTAGCGCCATCATTGTTATACTGTCAGAATTCTTTTTGATTGTATGTCCGATCCAACTCCATTTTTTATGTTTTATTTGTGTTATTATGGTTATCAATAGCATTTTGTTTGTATATTATTTTTATGTTACCGCTCACATTTTAGTGGGCGGAATGGATCCTTAGTGTCAACACAAAATCGGCAGGTGTTCACTTTTCGTCAACACGGTGCGGTGACGAGTATCACTGGCACCGGAAGATTACGTACGGTGCACACTGGGCAACAAAGTCCACAACCATCAAGCAGTAGACCTTGTGCACTGACTCATCTTAAACTTCTGTACTATTGCATTTTAAATTTCCCGAGTCTGCTTTGCACAAATCGTAAAAAAAAGAAAAAACAATAATTGTTAAATCAACAGTAAAGAATTTTCACTATACCGTAAATTTTGCTCCACCTAGATCCTTATACCAATACATTCACAAAAGTAATATTTAAGTTAATGAAGGCGCCACCAACAAAGATAAGGATCATTTATTAAAATATTTTTTATAAAATTTAATGTTTTTTCATGATATTTTTTTTGCCTTTTAAATTTTATTTTCCCCTAATAACACAGTTACTATTATTTGAACATCCTGTTGTTTAATGTCATATGTTGTTGTTGTTGTTGTTGTTAGTGGATGGTGGTTTTGTGTGCTATTTTTCTATGCTCAATTTGTTGCAAGCTGCCGTATTTGTGTGTTATGCGTACTTGTTCATTGTAACCATACCACTTTAAATCTTACACATGGTGCTGATACTGCTGATATTTATTGTTTAATTTTTCTATTTTTTTTTCTATAGCATTTTTTTTTTCTGCTTTATATTCTTTTCCTTTTGGCTGAGAGCTGCACATAACAGTTGGCTGGTTACTTTTGTTGTTTCCTATTGTGCGGTATGGCGTTATCTGTCTGGGAAGCCATTAATTTTTCAAGATTGATCCGGTATGCAAATTACTTGCTACACATATATGTCGGTTATATGAAAAAGTCTTAACTACAATTTGCGTATGTACTTAAATTTTCCTTATTTCTTCTGTATTTTATCTAATGCATAATAATTTCTTGCAAAAAAGAACTTGTTTAAATAGAAGTAATGAAAGTGAGCTTTATTAAAAAGAATTTTACACATTTTCAGAAAAGCCATTATGTATGTATGTATGTATTTGGTTGCTAGATGCCAATGCTATTGTTATTAAATCTAGTTGCTACTATACATACATACGTGGCATATATGTATGTATGCATACATACGAACACAACTTGTGTGCTTAAAACAGCAATTGAGTAATTTCGCCAGCAGCAAATTTATCATTTGTATTATGATATGAACATGGATGCGGTGTAGTAAGAAGACGTAAACATTAATGTTTAACGAAATAAAGGTGGCGCTTAGTTTGAGTTTATGAACTTTACATTTTAGGAAAGTGGGCTATAATTTAAATTTACTTTAATTTAATTTTACTTCCAAAGTAGCTGATTTTATATATAAAACATTAAAAATATCAAATAAATGTTAACACAAAGTCAATACTATGCTGTCTTTTTTTCTAAAAAAATTAAACTTTAATATTAATTTTTATCAAAAAGTTTGATATTTAAAAGTCAGCATATACCATGGAATAGAGATGAGCACCAATTACACGATTAGCGTGAATCATGCATTATTGTGATTAGGTTTTTGTTTTCATCACGTGATTATTCGTCTGTGACGGTGAGTGACGATTTTTTTGCTTTATTTAAATTTTTTTCATATAAATTCTTATTTTTTTTTAAATTATTTTGGTTTTTTTTTGTGAGTGTGCATTTTTATGATTGTGACTTCATTGGTCACTTCATGCTATGGTGAAGGGTATCAAAGATTCGGTACAGCTGAACATACGATAAAATCTTAAATCAGAAAACTTGTTTTAAAATACTCATAGGAGTAGTAATTTTGAATTAAATGCGAACAGCGTATTGTCTCTCACTAGTTCTTCGGCTAGGCGGCTTTTCCACAGCCAAAGTTTACTTTGCAAAGTTTTAATTCAGCTGGGAGAAAGACAGGGAGATGAATATTTTCTTATTCTGTTTTTCTCGCAGCTGAATTAAACTTTGTAAAGTAAACTTCGACTGTGGAAAATCTGCGCTATTTTAAAAGTCAATTCATGTGTGTTTTTGTTAACATTTTGCTGTCGATATTGTAGATGTTGATATGGCTGAATTAGTGAAAGCGTTGCCTAATAAGAATGCTCTGCATTTACGTTTGATCCTTGTGACAAAGAAGAAAATTTAATTTGATATCACTAATGGGCCTTTCACACTATTAATACTTTGTATTAAGACTTGTCAAAAACTGTAATAATACGTGCAAGTGTGATAGTCTGAAAGCAAAATCTTATTAAAATGACAAATAATACGATAATAAATTTGACATACCATAAGACTTTGCCATTTTAAAAAATTTTTCGAAATGATAAGATTTTTCATTTGATGAGGGTTTGATTTTTATAAAAGCAAATTGAACAGTCGATTGTTACGGCACCGATAGCGTGCCGTCTCTGATGGTTTTTTTTGTCATACACAAACTCAAAATTTGGAATGTGTTTTGTGTAATTTAATGTTGTACTTGGATATATATACTTTAACTGCTATACATTTTAAAGGGCCGGCTATATGAAACTGCTCAGCCGCCCCTTATTTCCTACTCATATTTTTCATTTTACTTGAGATCTGATAGTGTGAAAATAAAATGTAAAATGGTACGTCAGATTTCTCTCACACAAAATCCAATGAAAATCTTGAGACTTGTATGATAGTGTGAAAGGCCCTTAAAGAACATAAAAAATTAAAAATTTATATGAAATTAAAATATTAAATCAAACATGTTTTACCATTGAATAAATACAAATTAGCTTAGTACCTCTTCTTAGAAGCCAAAAAAAGTTTGCTGGCTCGATTCAGAGGGCTTTAAGTTGGATTAATGATGATCGTGGATTGAACGTCTTTCTCCAACTAAAATTTTTTGGCTGAAAAGCGAGCCTGATATTGGCCGAAATTAGGATTTTATTCTTTAAAAAGACAATTTTTTAATCAAAAGTTCTGTACAGAGCTTAAGTATGCCAACGCTTATCGTACTTTTGACACCGTTTTGGCTTGATTAAGTTTGGATGGCTTGATTTTTCTTTTGAGTGTAGCATTGAGTCACGTGGCTAGTTTTGTGTCGATTGTGTTTTCTCCAGTGAAGACTATTGCTGCTAGCTGGTTCTTGTAGATCAAATAAAAAAATAGTTTTTATTAAAACAGTTTAATCTAGAGGGTAGTTATGTGTTATATATTTTGGACAGATTTTGGAGTAATATAGTCTTCAAGTAGCACCATGTGGACAGATATCTCATGTAGGACTTTATAGAAACCCTTATAATATATATTTTGTTGTTTTAACTTTTTTTTTATATTATGTCAACCTTGTTGATTTAATAGGGTCGTATTAAAGCACCATCTGAATAATTAAAGCCTTCTTATGTAATTTTTTAATATCTTATGCCACTTGTAAAACGAAAATCTCAATCTACTTTTAGTCCTTTAATACATTTTCGACAAGTGATTGGAAAAATGGAAATGGGAAAATTTAAACTCAATTTTTAATTCTCCTACCGACTCATCGAAGAAGATAATAAAATGTTTATCAATGTTTGCAATAGCAACTGCTCTTTCATACCCTCATATCAATGTGTAACAGTTTTCTCGAGTCTTAACAGCAATATCATCACGAACATTTTTATCCTATTCATCCATTGCCGTTGTCGTCTTTAGCAAACCATTGTTTCAGCTTCTCCTTTTGCATGTGGGCTTCATTGTTTATCACTTTAAATTCACCGAATGTATTTTAATCTTCTTGCCACTCAATTGTTTTATAATCAAATGTGTATTTGCGAACTTAAATTTACACCGAAAAACAAGTTTCACCATGTTGTTATAAACTTTTTTGTTTAAAAATCAATCAAACGTTAGTCCCATTTAAGTTGGCATTTAAATTAAATATCCTTCAGCTAAAGCTTTAATTATCAGAATTGAGTGTTTCGAGCCGCAATAAATTTAATGGTCGCAACTATATCAGCTTTCTCTGTGTACCTTCTGATATATACGCATCATACGAGTATGTAAGTAGATTTACAAGGACATTGGCTGGTTTTGTGTAAATTATATTGATATATATGTTTATGGTTGCGTTTCTAGTAATTCGCACTTACACATTCATAATTACACCTTCTCATTAGTACGTAAGAGCTATTTCATTTTGATTTCCGCACGCATATATTTCTTAGATAATTCAACCGTATCCTGTTTATTGTGTTTTGTTAAGTGTATGTGTAACATATTCGCGGATATGGATATGTGCTGGCTGTATGATTATACATATGTTTACGAATTTGTTTTTGAGTTCATACCTCTATGCCTTGTTAAAACCAAGATATCTACTTTATACATATACCCTGAACGCTTTAATTGAAATAGGTATTTGAGCTAGAGTTGGAGAGAAATATACTTAAAATATTTATTAGTGCAGTATTGACGCTACACAGCATGACACAGGTTGTATGTATAAATTTTCAATAATTTTGTTTTACAAAGATAATTTTAAATTTAAACAAGCCAAAGTATATAAATAAATACTTTTAACTATTTAAAGCAATTGAAGAAGTTTAGTACGCAACACTTTCCATATCTAAAACGTCAATAGGCAACACTTTCTAGAACACAAACTCAGCATATGGTGAATAATTCCAAAAAAAAGTCAACCTACAAAGGCCTAATACATTCTGATAATTAATAATAAATCACGCAGCTCTCGACGCAACACATCGTTTGGCGCGTAAATTGTAAAATTAGAAATTTGAACTTAAAAGCTAAAATTGTAAACCGAACTTAAATCTGAACTTAAAACTAAAATTATAAAACGAATCTAATTTATCTTGAGCTATAGGTAAATATTTTATAAAAAACGTTTACAAAATTTTATTAGTTAACAGATATTTCACCGCTTCCTTGTGTGGCTTCGTCAGGGAAATATAAAATTTAAAAAACAAATCTTCGAAAAAATATACAAGAATAAATTATAAAACGAACTTTAATTTGAACTTAAAACTAAATTGTAAAATTTGGAGATTTTTGGTTTTAACTTAAGTTCATTATTTGTCAAATTCTTGGCTGATCGATAATAAATAAGCCGCTGCTTATTGATCATGTATACCATCATAAATACATAAGTAGAACTTTGTTAACAGAAAACCAAAGCAATGTAAGTATCCTCCTAATCTACATTCTCCTTGTGTTTGGTTCCACCCTAATTACCCATTTAGTACAGGTGGCAAATTACGGCGTTCGATATCGTACGAAATCCCATACAAATTTTTTTTTTTTAAATTGTATAGAAATATCGTTCGATATCGAATGTCGTAATTTGCCCCAGGAATTCCCTTCCAATACGCGCTCTTTACCTATTCTATAAAGAGCATCCCGATCTCTACATTACCAAGGTAAAGTACTCCAATTTTTAAGTGATAAGAAAGTATCCACATCTAAAGATTTTCAAATCTTAAATTTGTTAAATAATTGTTTTGTCTCTGGGGCCCAGAGAAGAGAAAGTAGTTGCAGCTTTAGTTAGAGAAAGTGCGGGTAATGTGGTATACTTTCTTTATTTGACTATAATGCTTTGAAGCTTGATTCGATTAGAACAGATCTCACCAAGTATTCTCCTACAGATCTTAGGTTCACATTGAGGAATGTAAAAGAGTTTTTGGAGCCCAGGTTTCAGAGATATTTAAGCGAAAATAAAAAAAACCCATAAACCATTGAAAAAATTAGAAACTTGGCGGGTAATGAGATATACTTTGTTCTAATAATGCGGTACTTTAGCATGCGTGACCGGTGATGATTTTAAATAGAAATGTGACCGCATCAAGTGACCTTCGGGTAGTTAAAAAATGTCTCTAGTATGTTTTTGTAATTAAACTGCCATTTCAGTTAAGCCTAGCTGCTTAGATTACTTCTAGGGATTTTTAACGCCAATGAAATACCTGGTTTATCTAAACATATAGGTTTTTTCCTTTTTTCTGTTTCTCATTTTCCTATTTCACTTTTCTTTGGTATGGCTGAGCATAATTTGTGTGTAATACACTATAATGTAATGTTTATATTTAAAAAAATAATAATTTAAAAACGATTTTTCTTATTTTATTCTAGAGCTCACCAGGGAGCTCCTAAGAACGATGTTTATTAACAATTCTTTCTTACCAAAATTACATTGACTTATATAGTAACTATGAGAATAATGCTTAAAGGTATCTTAACATAAGAAGGAAAAGAAACGATATACATTTAGTATTTAAAACATTCCCACGGTGGACGTGCGGCGTGTGTCTCGTCAGTAATTTATAAAACTCAAACCGTTCGCACATGTGCTCAACTAATATATTGTGTTTATATTTATGTATAAACACATGTGGTTATTAAATAAGATTTATTTAAGTGCTTTA
This sequence comes from Gymnocheta viridis, assembly GCA_956483585.1. Classification (NCBI taxonomy): domain Eukaryota; kingdom Metazoa; phylum Arthropoda; class Insecta; order Diptera; family Tachinidae; genus Gymnocheta; species Gymnocheta viridis. The sequence goes on along the minus strand of OY101440.1, from coordinate 27,923,280 downwards.
TGCCGCGGCCTTTGATCAAACGTATGAGTGTCAAGTGACCCTTATACAAAATATTTGTATTGCAGTTTGTCAATGCAATTTGACACTGCTGCGTGGTTTGGCATTGTTGGCTTTACATGTTTACTACACACTGTTGGTTATAGTGATAGTCAGACCACGCTACAATAACATTTTACCCTCCTCGGTCTACACCCCATTAACACAGTGCAACGCGAAAAAAATAACTATATGGGGACACCACTACGTGATAAAAGACAAAAAAAAAAGAGGGATTGTAGAAGCTAAGAAAAAAATGGTAAAGACTGGCTTCTATAATTTCTAAAAACCCTACAAATATTGCAGAATTCGTCGTGCACTAGGCGCAAGGTAAATTTTAAATAAAGTAGAAAAACACATATTATTTTATAGCGGATTTTCTCTGTCCGAAAATAAGTCGCTTTACGCTTGAACACCGTTGGGAAATATAATGCAAACTTATTTTCAAATTTGTTCAAAATATTCTCGAAGAATCTTGTTATCAGCGGTCTTAATGCTGTCGAATGGTCGCTTTAGAATTTTTCTTGTGGGGCTGCATTTCAAGACCGATGGTATTGTACCTAAAGATTTTATTGTCTAAATCATTCGTGATATAGAACCAGAAACCATCATTAAAGTCTTGTACTGACAAGATAAGCTGCAGTAGCATGAATGAAATCGTGTTCAATAAATAATGGAAATACTTATTAATGTTTCTAATAAAGCCGCAATTTACCAAAATAAATTCAGCATTGTTCATTATATTTATTTAGTTTTTAAAAAGTTACTCGTATTTGGACCGCCCGTTATAAGGATTTTTTCGATCAGAATGCTGACAAATTTAACTGCGATATCCAAAGCTCAGAATAAGTAACGAAATATGGATAAAAAATTTGGATGTTTTTTATATAAAAGTGACCCCGTTAATCAATTATAAAATAATATAAAAAGATTTCTGAGCGTTTCGAATTGCGTGATTATTATTTCCATTCAATTCTTTAATTCAATATCAAAAAAAGTTATTTTAATTATTGGTTTCAGTTGATATGCAAATAAGAGAGCTAAAAAATTAATCTCTTCAAGCTCTCCGAGTTTGTAAGAACTTTTAATTTATTTTACCATGCCAATTTGTGTATTTTACAAATGATATTTCGAAGACCCTACTTCCCAAAGATGGTTAGCGAAATGTTGAAAGTATTAATGATTTTATATTAAAAAAGTTTAAGCAATATATTAGTTAAAGTTAAGAGAATATTAAATTCTAATAGCTTAAAAGCATTCCTGTGCGTTTTTAATTGTTCTCACTAATTCTTTTTAGTTACCCAAATTTCATGCTTCATAAATATCCGAAATATAATATCTGAAAAAGCATTGAAAAGATATATTTCGCAAAATTAAACCGTATTAGATTAGAATAAATTAAAATATGTTTTACATAATTTCTCATTTGTGGTAATGAATGTGGTTGCCTCGGTTCTTGTCATATTAACAAGTAATTTGTTAAGTTTACTAGCTAATTAAACCCTGGAAAATTTCTCACTGATTCAAATATATTTTTAAAAGGTAAATAATTATGTGCATGCTCTATTTAATTAAAACTTATTCAAACATAGACACACTCATCAATATACAATTCATCTTCCATACATGCTAAGAATGTTTTATTATATTGTTGTAAATCACGCACCTAATTTCTTTCTATTCTAAACATACAAATACACGGGAACAAAAGCTCATATATTTAAATTCAATGTTTTTAAGGAGAAATTAATTGCCTGGAAGTGCGTAAATAAATATAGAGGATGTGCAAGAGTTGGTTATTGGGCTGTTAAGTCAGATGTCTGTCTGATAATGAGTCTATCAATTGTTTACTGAGAGTGTTTAAATTACAGAGAATGAAATATATCTTTGGTTTTTAGGTAAACATTTTTTTATTTCATTTCCATTATTTATTTTATTTTTCAAACTGAGCGTTGTAAGAACTTCTGTTGAACTGTGCTTTATTTTCTATTTACGGTTTTCCCCAAACGCCTGGCAATTTTATGCTTTGTTTACATTCACCTGCACAAAAGGTTTTTACACTCATTCATATAAAACATCAAATATGCACACGTACCCAGCATTAATATTCATTAATGCAGTTTTACAATTCAGGCCTTCCTTATTTGTATCTATAATTGGCCATCCAAATAGGTCATCTTCCGTTTTTTTTAAGGGTATTCCTATTTTAATTTGTGAAAATCTCTGATGCGGCTTAGTGTTGTCGCCGTCGCAAATAATGGTAAGATCTCTGAATTCTTAAAGTTAAAATATTCGATAAAAAATTAAAGCACACGAAGGTCATAGAGAAGCACTAAATGGAGAAGTAGAATTGGGTCAAACTCACCTTAAATTTGATATATTTTCAGCTGCAGACTTCCTTTTCCGTCATTTAAGCTTTCAGAAAATTTAAGTCTTCGCAACTTCGTTAAACTACACACGGTCAGTTGAAGGATGCCCTGTCTGTTAAATATAATTAAGATAAAATAAGAAAAAAAAACAAAAAACCGAATGGAATAAATAGCCAATTAATGAGTATGGAACATTAATTTTAGTTGTTGTATCTGTTACATTTTACCAAGTTCTGGGCCTTCTAATTCATTATTTTTACTGCTGGATATGTTTGTTAAACTTAATAACAATCAAAGTTGGATTTTTTTAATCCTTCTGTATTTAGTTACTGATTTCAAAACGATTTATTTATGAATGTGAAGGAATGTAATTTTTTCCAAAGCATAAATAGTGGATGAAATACAATTGATACATAGTGTGTAACATAAAAGTTTGCAATTAAGAAAATAAATGTAGAATGAGAGATAATAAAATAAAAGGAAGTTTTATTTTCGAAACATTTGTTTGCTTAGCAGAATATTTGGCACAGTTTTGCTAGAACTTCATAATTAGAAAAAATATATAAAAATTTTCAGGACGCCGTTCACAACTAGCAAGCTTTCCAAATACGCTGTTTTAAAACACTTTTTAGGATGCGCAAAAGGAAAACAGAGATCTCTCAATTTATTGCATATCTTATTTATTGCCTGAAAGATAAAGAGGTGGATTTCAAGTAATATAAATGATGTTAATTTTGTTGTTCACTGTTTTTATAAAGCGTATCCCAAAATTAACGCAAGATTAAAATTTTTCGCCATTTATGCAGTGAAGTATTGGCACACCCTCCAAAAAAATTCAACAGCTGACAGTTTAGGAACAGTAAAATTGGAGCGTTATTTGACAACGTATCTTCATTATTGAAAAATATTTTGAAAATTATGAAAGCTAGGCGGTTTTAGTTTGAAAATTTCTTACAAAACATAATCAGAATAGTGTTTAGACTTCTTCAACTGTAAAGAAAGTAATTAAAAAGTTCTAAGAGACTAGATCCGTTGGATACGCCAAACACACTGGTCGTCGAAAAACAAGCCGTTCAAATGTCAATATCGAAGCGGTGCATAATTGGACTATACTTTTGTAAAAATGAGACTCGTCAAGCAGTAAGTCTCACAGGGGATCGATATCATGACATGATAACACAGTTTTTTCTGCCGGAATTGGATGATATTGATGTGGCCAATATATGGTTTTAGCAAAACAGTGCCACTTGCGATGCAGCGCATGAAACAATTCAATTACTGCATGAGATTTTTCCATGTCATAAATTATCTCTCGTTTCGGTGAAAAGACATAATTTTAGCTCATTTATGATCCTATGAATGAAGCGAAGTGTTATGTAAAAAACGAGACCTCCCCATTGGGACTTCGTAAACAAAAACAATCTTGAAGCGTACAGCAGCAACTAACAACTCTTGCTTACAAAAACGCTTCAGCTGGATAGCAAAAAATAGCTAAATATAAATGAAAATATGATTGAAAAATTATAAAAAATAATTTAATGCTCAGGTATTTAACATTGTCACAGTTAATTGAATACTAAGAAATAATATTCTCTAATTTTTTCGACCTTTTTTTAATAATTATAAAAGATTTTTCCAAGCTTTAATTTAATTTAATTTAATTTTTAATTTCCTGAAGAAGCCAATCAAAGATATTGGCGAAATATCGATATTTTTAAAAATTAAAAAATAAATAATACACATTTTTATATAAATTGACTTAAAGCTTGGAAAAATCTTTTATGAATACTAAGAAAGTCAAATACAAAATACAAAAATAAAGTGAACAAAAAATGTAAAATTGTTTGATCTTAGAGCCAGTAATTGTGGAAAAAGTGAGAGAGTATGGAATATATGGAATATTTAATCACCAGAGATGGGAATTTCGAGCAAAAATAAATAAGTTGCACTTTTCGTATGCTAATTCGTTGAATAATATGGCTAAATAGTTGATATTCCCATCAAAAGTGGTAAAATCGAATAAAGAACGCTGTTCCAAAATAGTACTCTCTTAAAAATAAATAAATAAAATAATAAATTTAGCCAAACAATTTCTTAAAAATTAAGAAGAAATGGGTAAACTCACATTTGAATTTAAGTCAAAAATTCATTTCAATATAAACCTAATAAGTTCTGTACCACACTGTAAGCACATTTGAGTCTAATTATGTAAACTGGAGTTGGCTTTGCCTTTAGGGAATTGTATATAAGGATAAGATTAAAAATAAATGCCCTAACGGCTGCATGCGAAGTGAAAATCAGGGCCTGTGCTGGCATTGAAATCCCTAAACACAGTTTTTGTCTAAAGAATATTTTGATTTTCATTTCACTTGCTTACATTATCTTTATATGTGTGTGTTCTTGTGTGTATGCGGGGTTGTGCGTTCAAACATTTCGTCTCATGTGTGTAAGTGTGTTACACTACGGCAGTAAGAGCGGAAAACAAAGAATAATATGTCATGGCTGTGTGATAAACAATGTTGATACTTTTCTTTTAGGTATGTTTTGAAAACAAAATTTTTTTTTAATTTTTTGGTAGAGTAGATTAATCAATTTTTATCTTTCGTAATAAGGTATAAATTTAATTTTTAACAAAATAACAATCGATGATATATGAAAACCTTTCGTATTGTTTCACTGCTGTTATAACAATTTTGAATTATTCACCTTTGATTACGATCAGACTAGACAAGTATTTGATGAAATGAGCATGGGAAATAAATAACGCAAATCCTTTTTTTAGGAACTTGCTTTTAAGCCTCAATAATAAATTGCACTATCTTTGAACTAAAAAAATGTGTATTGTAACTACCCTACGGGAAATGTTGTAACAATCGTCCTAAACATACCTGTCCCATGAGTGGTGAAAATGGAAATGGTACATAAAGTTCCTGCGTCGTGACTCGTGCAAAGAGGAGGTATCACAAAACTAGCAAAAGTGCTGACAAAATTCCCTCACTCTGCGCAACATCGGAAAATTTACATATTATTTTTTAAGTTTTTTGGGAGCAAAAACTTTTAAGCATGTTTTTCTATTTTTTTATTTACGGTCATAGATTACATTAATTAAGATATTTTCTGATTAGAACAATAATGTATTTAATGATTTAGACCAAAAAACTTTTTAGAAACTTATCTTAATCTAAACCGATGTTATACCGACTGAAAAGCTGATACCAGCCATATAGGGTGCATTCTTAAATGTAATTGTAATTGTGAAATAATCAAAGCTAAGCGTTCGGAAACCATCGCCTTGCAATATTTTTTTTTTGTCAAAAGTATCCTAACGCAAACTATTGACAGGGTTGCTACATATCGGTGCGACTACAGCAGCATTTTATTTACTGATGCAATATTTTGCAGACCGGTTGCACAAATTTATTGCATTTAAGTTTATACCCTATAAAATAATATAAAAATACAATTTTTATATTTTTAATTAATTTTTTACATACAGATTTATTGTTGTGAAATTTTTAGACGTGTTCAGTGAAAAGACATAGAAGGACTAAATTTTATATCAGACATAAAGGAACTATTCTGTGGCATGTTCATTGCGTACTAGACTTGGGCAGATTGCTCTGGGATAGTTCTACTACCAGTTTTTAAGAAACCATTACTGGAACTGGTACGAAAAATACCACCACAGGACAATTATGTAAAAAGCATCCGTTGTGCAGCCCGAGTGTTCACTGAAGTTGATTAAGCCTACGAATGAATCCTATTTCTGTATGCGGTGAGATAAATTTCAATGTGTTTTTAATAAACCAATTAATGTTTTCCTAAATATGTAAAATATTAATTATGTGAAAAAAGTGATTATAAATTAAAAAAAAAAGAATTTACTTCTTGACTAAAATAAAAATTTGAAACATCCACGTTACAAGTTAAAACTAAATAACATATTTTTTTAAATTTATTAATCGAGATTGCCTCGATATCTTCTTTCAAAGATTTTCAAAAACTTTTGTTTGTTGAAGGTTTTTTAGCTAGTCTATATACATGCATTTCATTGGTGCTAATGCCAAATCATCATCTCGATTAATAAATTTAAAAAATACTTAATTAAGATTTTATTTTCCGTTTTGCCTTATTAAATAAAATTTTATTGTCACCCAAAGGGCGTCTAATTTTATAAAGGTTGTAAAGAAAATAAAATAGATTCATATCGAATAATATAATTTGATTGTTGGGGCTTTTGAATAAGTAGTAGGCTTTGATACTATGCTTATTTATACTTTTGTAATTTTTGAAACTCTTTTGAAAGGATAACACAGCCGGAAAAATAATTTTTTTATTCAAAAAAGAAAACAATTTCATTCTTTATTTAAAACTTGAATTATCATTTTAAAATTAAGGTGAATTTCTGTGATAGAAAACCAGCGACCGGTCGAGAACAAGAATAGAAAATAAGTTGATAACCTTCGAGCGATAAAACCAGACTCCAGTAGGTTACTATTAATAGGCTTTTTATACTGAACAACATCTTTGTGAAACGTATGGAAGATGTTAAATATGTGAAACATTAGTTTACATTGCTAACATCTTCCATCTCTCGATTTCTATTTATTCAGCTGTCAAAAATATGACAAAAAAACATAAATATAACTTTTGTTAAAAATTTAAAATATTAAAAAATGGATTTAGGAAAAGCATAAATCATTGGAGTAGTTAATGCTTTGCAAGAACACACCCAAATTTTAATGCAGTACATGAAATATTGAAGGCACATTCTGGAATAAGATCACGATGAAGATTAATTTTTGGCAGACATAAGTTTGTTTATTTTCTGCAATGTCAGTCACTAGCAAAGTGATAGCACAAAGAAAATCGAGTTTTTTGCCATTTTATTAGTGGTGACACTTAAAATAACGAAAAATGTAAGGTGAAACGAAATGAGAAAAGATCATCTTTTCTAGATGTAGAAAGATGTAGAATTTTTGCCCTGATAATTCTTATGGGAATATGTTAACATCATTGCAAATTGATAAAAGATGTAGGTTAGTGGAAGAAGCCTATAACTGTGATCTATGGTTATGCAAACAAATAGTTTCGCTGTGTACGACCACTAACTATTCTGTCTGAGATTTATGGCAGTAAATACCAGTAGATACCAGGCTGGCGTTCACTTCATCAGCAAAGTTCCAACTGACTTACTAGTAGAGGTCTTACAATATCATTACTATCGTAGTAGTAGTGGTATTGACAAGGCGGGTAAACAAGAGGGAGCTGTTAGCGGAAGTAGTTAGCGCGTAGGTAAGCCCAGTTTCAGGCAAGTCATAACATCCACCATTTTTTAAGATGTGCATTAGTATGCCATTGTATTTGTTGTTGTTGAACTATTTAAGTGAGGAAGTCATAGCACTGGTCAATAAACAGTACCGGCAGCAATTGATACTGGTGTATGCTATCGGACATCACAGCGCCCTCCTTCGTCGGCATTGTAGCAAAATCGCCGGCGAAGTAAAATAATTAACAAAATGGATGCACAGCTTAACACAATTAATGCGCCTACTTGACATCAAATACGCTACAACACTGATCTAAAAACTAACAAAAAGCGCAATTATCAGAGTTGTATAAATTAAACTTTCTCATTTTCACCAACTGTCCTCTCTCACTATCCCTTTTCCAAAGAAGGTAACATACCTACTGATTGATAGAAATACTAATTGCCTGAGTGTTACATCTTTGTTTTGTACAAAAAAAAAGATAGTAGCGAAAGCACAGCTGATGACCGATTTAAAACTGGCATGCGCCTTATACGTATTCAGTTTGACATTTTCTAAACGATTTATCTGTGGTGACAGTGCCACCCAGTTTTGTTCATGTTTTGACATCTAGTTAGGTATTTTTACAATAACTTTTGTGTTGCTGTTGAATCGGAACCAGCTGGGTGAACAGCCTTGGGTATTGATATCGTTCAGCGGGAGTACTATTTAACTGAACAGAGCGCGAGAATAGGCCGATTGCTGGCATTTTTTAATAAACTCTCTTATTATTTACTCTTAAGTAACATCATTTTTTTCACAAAGTCAAGTAAAACAGTTTTAAATTTAAGTTTCAATTCAAGTAATAAATGTTACAAATGCCTGTATAAATGCAACGTATAAATATCTATGTTCAAGTGTAACACTATTTCTGTTACGAAATTAAATAAAAAGCAAATAATACTTCGTTGCAATTATTTTTAAACAAATATTGATTTGTTGCAAAGCAAGGTAGTAAAAGCGCTACATTGAACTGGATCAATTAACCCTAAATTTGGAAGAGCTAAAACGGAAAAAAAATTAAATAACAAAAAACAAAAAACGTTCAATTTGTACTTGTGTGTACGTAGTTGGTCACGTGAATAAACAAGCTAAATGTTCCCACACTTTACTTCTACTAAATTTCAAACACAGCCAAGCGCCTACTGTAGCTAATTTCTAAAAGATAACCTTTTGCCACTACATTTAAATTTAACTAACCTTTTTCTTCCCTTAATTTTTGTTTAACACATTGCTTTTTTTTATTAAGGGATAACAATGTATTTATGAATATAATAAATATATATGAACGCAGCTTTTAAGAACGTAACTTGGAAAAAGAGCCAAAAATTACACATTTGTTGTGTAATAATACTGTAATTTTGTTTCAGAAATGAGATTTTGATATCTGTAGTGCTGAAAGCAAAAGGCTTAGAAACAAAGAAAACAAAGCAGAAGTTAATGTTCGAAAATGTTCAGTAAAGTAGAAGGATAAATCTTTCTGGAGTAACCTTTTCCATTTTGTATTATTTATGTATTTTTAAAGCTGAAACATACGCGATGCTGTCGATTTGTGCTGCTTTAAACCTGAATATTTATTAATTAATGTGGCATACTTTTAAGAGTCATGCTTTATATGAAATATTTCATAACACTCATACGCGGTAGTGCGTTTATGGATGGTGTTCAGCAGTGATGCCAGTCAGTGTTACCTATACTTTGAATTACAGCCCACCAAATCGAACATCAAATACCACTATAAAACACTAAAACTTCTTTTGAGGATTACAACGAAAAATTCAATTCGTTTTTTATGACCGGGTTTCTTCTCTAACCCGCTCACCAACAAAGAAAAATTATGAATTTTATTCATGAATTTAATTCATAGTATAAATTGGGCCTAAATGACATCTACGTTTTGATTAGCGTAATTAATGAGAAATCGTTTATATGTTTATATATATAATTATCAGCCGTACTGCTGACAAAACCTTTTAACTACTAAAAATTAATTCTTCCCATTAAAAAAAATGTTGTCTACGGGTGGAATTAACTGTAAAAAATTACTTTTATCTTTTATTATATTTTGGAATCAATAAAATTTTCAAAATGAGTTATTGCATTCTGCAAAAAAATCAACTAATTAAATATTTATGTAGAAATTGTTTTTGTTTATAATATTCTAGACATGTCGTTTGGTCATAAGAGTTGCCCATCTAAATGAGCAAACTAAAAGGTCGTAGTGTAGCGAAGGCTCTTATTTTACGAATCTATTTATGGACACTGAATCTTTAGTCAATGTGTCCACTTTTGATTTTCTATTACATTTGTTGTTATTGCTTTTTTTATATCTGTTCAAATTGAGGATAAGAAAAAGTGGATTTTATTGCATTTGAGTACAATTTGTTTTTATTGATTTGCCATTTTCACCCTCTACATAAGAAGGAAATTGTCAATGTTTAACAATTGTTTTTTTGCTGCTTTTATTTGCAGAATCCATTTTTTTTCTGCCAAAGTTGTTGCTGTTATTGGTATCATCTTTATGTATTGTATTTCGTTTACTATACTGATGTATACTTTGCTAACAGATTTAATACACTCAATAAACTCAATATAACAGACAATAGTTTTTCAATGGACTCGAAAATAATACACACATAAAGAAATAAAGGGATTTTTAAGTTCAAAAGGAGGTAGTTGTGCAGGATCGTTACCCCAAATAAAAGAAACATTACAGCTATTACTACTACAGACGTAAAGTGAAACCCGTTAGTGTTTCACTTTTATAGTTGTATGCTCCTAAACGAGTTTTACTACCACAAGTGGATTTGTTGACAATAGTAAAAAAACATTTGATAAAATGCTCTGAAATTCATGGGGAAGATATTAAGGATAAACAATTGTAGTTGCTGAATGCTTAAGGGTATAAATAATGGGACCGTACAGAATCATACAGAATCTAATGCTTGCTTTGTGGTCTGAATACTTGTCTGACATTAGAAAGCGTACCGCAGAAATTGTAATATAAAATATTAAGGTCATGTGACACTTCAACGACTCAGTGATGAAAAGAGATTTTCATAACAAAAAATCAAGTACATAAGTCTTGAGCAATTGCGATAACAAACAGTCGACGGAACTAACTATCCCTAGTAAATTTGTCATATAATAATCTTAATATAATCTTACAGGTTAAGTAAATATGATTACGTTTCTAACACATTGTTTATGTCAAATAAGTCAATTAACTTAACAGTCTCTCGTTTATTGCCACCTCTTTACATAATCCAACTACTTAAAATTCAATTAAAATCAATTGATTCGTAAATCGCTTTCATTCTTTCTCTCTCTCTCTCTCCTTATTGCTGTGTGTAATAAATCTGAAAATTTATGCAAGAGATTAAACAAACACTTGCACAAAAAATATACAAGATTTCTGTGAAAATCGTATTAAAAAAAGTTTTGATTATGCCATTGTTATTTTGATGAGAGCGCAATTTTTACTTCATATTTTCCCTCCTTTTTGAACTTAAGCATTCTGAAAAATACATTGAAAATTTATATCATTACATGACTTTGTTGATATGAAATAATTTTCAGAGTATTATTTTTTATATTTTGATACCTAAAATCATTTAATTTTGCTGATAAAATGAAGAGTTACCAAATAAAGTTCATCACTGAGAGGAGTTGAAGTATAAAGTTAAAGTAAGAAAGCGCAAGTATTTTTCTACATGTGTTTTTTTTTATAGTTATAACGAGGCAATAGATTCGAATTTGAATAGTTTTTTTGAACGATTTTGGATGATATAAATGAAGTTGTTTTGTTTAGCTGCTTAAATAAATTTTATACATATTTACAGAATAGTGTAGTGTACCTGAAATGTGAATAATGCATAATGTAGTACAACCCACAAGTGTAACATGCGTACACTACAACTTTGTAAAGTATCAATAACAACAGAGATAATTATTAACAAACAAAATGAGCTGATCAATTGAAATGTCTGAGTGACACACATTTGAGTTTCAAATGTAAATTTAGTGCATTTAAATGCACCATATCACGATTGGTCAATGCACAAAGTAATATGAATCCTTTACCATTTTCATGGTGCCACAAAGAAATAAACATGGTGTTAACAATCACCTAGAATAACTAAAAAAAGGTTGAAAGTAATTCTCAAAAGTAGTATATGATCCGTAGAAAATATTAAATAAATCTGACTTATTTGAAGACACATAAAACGGCAACATCTGCCTTGTATTTTTATTTAAGTCTCTTACTTTTGACAGTTCTATTGAACGCCTAGTGTTAAGTTAGAATCTTTCAGCTGTATAAAATAAATATAGGGTTTTAGGAAAAGCATAAAAGAAAAACATCCTTTACAATTGAATGCCCACTTCTTTAAAACTTAAATGTCTTTAAAAATCTTAGGAAAGCAAGAAAGTTTACTTAAAGTTAGCTTAAAATTTTATTGCAAATGTGTTTTAAAATTAATAAAATAAGTTTGGGTTGTTTATGTTCTTTATTCATCTAAAAATAATATAAATACAAAAATGTAAAAAATATACTCGTTTATGTGTTCTTAGTTGGTTGAATACTAAAAAAAATTCAACTACAAATGACAAAAACCAGACAACATGTTAAAAACAGTTTATTCTCAGCAACCAATGGCGCTGAATAAACGAGAGAAATGGGAATATATGGAGTAGTTATTCATGAGAGATGGGATTTCGTACTAACCTAAATTGATTTAACATGTAAAAAAATTAATAAGTTTAACTTTTCGTATTCTAGTATCCACCGTCAAAAGTGGTAAAATTAAACAAAGAACGCTGAAAAGTATAAAAAATAATAAAAAAAATTTTCAGGAAAAGGTTTGGCTGGGAAAAGGACTGAGTAACTGGCTATGACTTAGTTTCTAAAACACACCAAAAACTATGAAGAAACTCAATCTTTTAATGCAAAAAACCCGTTTAATAATTTTGGCCAGCTTTTCTGGCCAAATACTTCTCTGTGCGGCTGACTGAGATATGGAAACCGTATTTGAGTTTCTGAAATTAAATAATTATAAATTTAAAATACTTAATTTTAGTTCAATTTTAATAAAAGATACTACAATAAATATTAGCATAAAAAAACTTTTATGTTGCACTCGTATTAAAAAAAGCAAGATTAACAAAAGCATAACTTTGTCCTCTAATTACTGAAACGCATATTACTTCTTAAATGTAATTCACAAAATGTGCTTAGACGAATCGCACATGCATAATTATTTGCCATAAAAATTGCACGCACGAACTAATAGTACATACGAACTTATTATGAGGGTACAGTTGAGGATGTAAGGACATGTATTGTTGGTTTATGTAGTTCTCGCTGCAGTAGTTTATTTTATGTCAATGAAATTTTGAAAGTTTGTTGTTGCTCTCTTAGATTTCAGAGATGAAACTTTCCTAAACCAAATACAGTGCTCACGCGATTACATGAACTCTCTATTATGTGAACCTCGCTTAATGTGAACAGAATTATTTCAACATTGTCGACCTTAAGAGATGAACAAAGATAGAAAGCGTTGTTTACGTGAAAAATGAATATTCAATATGCTTAAACATTAAGCTTTAAAGTTTTTTAGTTGCAGGAATCGCCTTTTAAGAACTAATGTATGCATGAATGTGTTGCGAAGGGAAAAATGTTTGCTTTCAAATATTAAAGTCTGCCAATAATTCATTTTCAAAACCAGAAGAAGGAAATAGTTTGCGAACGTCTGAGCTATTTAGATGATTTTAGACGTGAGCTCGTATTTTAAGGCAATTTTTATTTCTACTATATAGGAGATTGCACATTACCGATTCTGTAGAAATAAGGAAAACTGCTTAATTAATATTTTACCATTTTGTAGGAGAGCACATTTTATAATAACTTTCAAGTGGATTTTTAGAAATTTGATCCAATTGTAGATAAAATTGCCAAATTCGTTTCTTATTTCTTCTAACTTTGAAATACATTGTTCTGAAATCTATAACTAATATATTCAACTTGAAATATATTTAATTGTATGTTGAGTTAAGCTGTTATTCCACATGAGATTATAAATTGAAAAAAGATAAGAAGCTATTCTTTAAGCAATAATTTACTTAAAAATTGTATAAAATAGAAGAAACTTTGCCCAGAGTTATTTTCAAATGTGGAATCTACAAAGAAGGTATTAATTTAAATTTTGCTTATGTCGACTTATTCACTTATTTCTTTTTGCCACAGAATTGTTGAAGAACGGAACACGGATCATTATGAAGTTAATGCAACTGAAAGCCATTACATTTAATTGCAACTACAGCTGGTGATGATTCTGTCATGGAAGTCTCTGACATGAATATTCATTCTTCCACAGCTTCAAGAAAAAGTTGTATTGAAAAAAGTTTAAGAGAAGCAAAAGCAATATCCCAGCGAAAAATAAAAGATATATGAACCAAATATCTTTGAATTAAAAAATTGAGGCTTTGTGATCCAGATATATTCCATGTTTATTTAAAATATCACACATTTACAAAAACAACCTCATAACCCGAAAAAACTCGTTCTTCAGAAAATAAGTTTAAAGTAATTCAATTCACCCACACTGAAAAATAAAAGAGCTGAGTAACCAAGATATATGTATGAATTTTCTACACAAGATGAAAAACAATACGGAAAATAATTCTGCATTCTTACGTCAGTTATGAGGTTATTTGATTAAAGGAGCTATTTGCCATCTTATATGCTATTATTGTGAACATGTACAAGATATGTGTGAGACCATATAACTTAATTTCTTGGATCCAAAAATATATGTTTCATATTTCGCTGGAAAATTTTCAAGATGCTATTCATTTATGTTTTTGAAACTTTCTTAAACAAATAAATATGTTTATACAAAAAAAAAATTAACAAATATTGCGTCATGTTATAATTTTAACATGTACATACTATTTAAGCGCCTTAATGCGGGGTTTTGAAAAATTGAACAATTCACAAATGTGAACATCGCTGGTTTTTATTAGTTCACGTTATCGCAAGTGCACTGTAGTTTAAAAACACTAAAAAAATGTATAAATATTTGCGTTACGATACAAGAAATAAAATAACTGATTGCCAGGAAGATTTTTACGCGGTAGACACAAAATAATATTACAAAAAAATAACCCGAGGTTGTTCGTTCGGTCTTAGCCATTATAATACCAGTCTCAGCTGACATTGCAATCAACTGCAACTTGAATGAACTTATTCATTATTAATGCCAGCTGATTTCGTGACACATTTAAATAAATTATATTATACCAGAAGAACTTTTGCTAAAATTATTTTAAAAATATGCATATAATAATTTTTAAAATCTACAATTTGTAATAATACCCGAATGTACTTCACATAAAGTTTAGTATACAAATTTAAGTCACTGGCATCAGCTTCTTTGAGATAATAAAATGTCATCAATTGTGTCTTTGCCAACTGGGTATTCAAACTTAAATTAACTTGCAGTTGAGTAATTTAATGTACATTTGTTCATAAATTCCTCTTCAACACAATGTTTTGTAGCTTCTCGCAAAATGTGCATGTGTTCTGTCAAATACTCGTACCCTCATTTTGGAATTTATGTGCATGTCTGTAAATGGAACATGTTAGTATTTCGAAATTACAAATACCTACTTAAATGCTTAAAGTTATGTGGAGTTAAAATTTTGTTGTTTTTATTTTGTGGTTTATTTCAAATTAATTTTGTTTTTAATAAAACGAAAAGTTTCGTAATCTCTATGAACACCACCGAACTGCATCGAATGGTGAAAAATAGCATTTGGTTGCAGTGATAAACTAGTCTAAAGTATTTTTTTTTTGTAAAATGGTTTAGAAAAAAATGAATGCCATAAATTAACTTAAATAGGTTGCATGCATGTTATTAGGATTCTAATAAGAAAATCGAAAATAATACAAAAGTTTTGAAATACACAAAAAAATATTTTAATTAGAGATTTGGGTGAATGATTGCTTTTAACATATTTAAATAAATTTTGTATATTAATATTGTATTAATAAGTATAAGTTCCTTATGCGTTTTTTTGTGGTAAAAATGCAAATATTTCTGAGTCAAATTATTTAATGTTGCAGACCAAATGTTTATGTACAAAATAGCTGAAGCCGTTTCAACGAGTAGAACTACAAACACTTTGGCAAACAAATCACCGGGCAAAATGTCTCAGGCTCGATGGCTAACATAAGCTAATAGAATTCTTCGCCAATCTGTTTTAGTTAAGAATCCCTCGGCAAATCTTACCACTCTTGCAATATATATTGTCAAGGTTTATGATCTAGTGTGGTTTTCTATAAAAACTCACCGGAGCTGTAAAGACGGACTGCGATACCTCTTTAAACTTATCGATCTAACCAGATATTTAACAACAGCATTGAAAGCCATTGTCGACTCTGTAATTAAAAGCAACAGTTGTTTTGCACATCCTGAAAACTTATTACTTGGAATGCTGACAGATTCCCTGCAACACATTCGTGAATTAGCTGCCTATAGAATTTTGAAAAGTAGTTCAACAACAGCAAAGAAATTACGGTTTCTTCAGATACCAAAAATAAATTTTAATTCATCATCTTATTATGACCTTTTAAATTGGGAAGAAACTATCACTGAACCACCTGCATTAAAATCTGTAAGCGAAAAAGAAAATCTATGGCTTTTTAGTGAAGGAATTGAGTTTTTACATCTTCCCTGTCACACAAAAGCAGTAAAAACAGCTGTCAAAACTGTAACTGAAGCGTCATCTACTTTGTGTGGCAGATTAACAAGAGAAGGATTCATCAAAGCGCAGATAGAATCAAGAAAATCAATGCAGAAGAAGTTCGCAGGAAAAAGATTTTGTCACAAAATAAGCCGTATACTATACACTCTATTATTATTATGGTTATCCTTTCTCGCACTTTTGTAAAAATTTAAGTCATGCTTCTTCTAGCTAATAAATGCAATTACAATTGATTTAAAAGTTTTAAAAATATTTAAAAAGAGTAACTTTACATAGTTTGCTTTTAGTCCTTTTTTAATAATATTTTTGAAATTTCTACATGAAACCGGAAACAGAAGATTAATTCCGATTGGAACCAAACTTTGTAACTTAATAACTTTTATAATTTAGCATCTCTTTGTCGCTGTTCCTTTCAAAAAAAAAGCAAACAAATTTTTCTTCGTACATATGCGACCCATCCTGTTGTACATTAACTAAAATGCTAAATTAAATCAGCGACATATATTTTCATTACCTCTCAGCATATTGATTCGCGTTCGTTCTACGTTAAATACATTGATGCTTCACCGGAAGCGGAACTACTTAGAGTGACAATGCTTGGTCTTCCAATTTTTTCTTGTCTAAACTTCATCTTGCAGAATATTAAAATGTGATTCTAAGAATTTCTTAAAATTTATCAATTCAATTCCCAAGAATAATTTATAAAATTAAATTAATGGCAAAATAAAAGCTTTCAAAAACACCAATAAAAAGGTAACGACTTTTTAAAGAATAATTTCTTATGTTTTTACTTAATACTTACGTCTACCAATAAACTTTGAACTTTAGGGTAAAACATGTCTGATTGATTGTCATCAGATTTGAAACCAAAAAATTGTTAAATTTGCAAAACTACAACAAAACCTGTGGCAAAGATGATTTGTGTGTGTGTGTATTCGTGTATGTATGTCTGTATCAGTTATTTTATTGATTCCCAGAAATAGTATTGTAGATACTAGTGCTACTTGTTACACTGCCTCTACAGTTAAACAATCGATGACAAATTTATCAACCTGACAAGTTAACTCCAGCTGCTTTAACTAAACAATAAATTAAAGAATTATCTGGGGTGGGGGCGACACTGATTATGATGTTTTATATAGTGTGGGTGACGTTGACAAACTGCTAAACAAAATAAAGAAACTTTGACTTGAGTGCTTGAATTTAGGCAATATTTTTACAAAGTTTGTAAATGAGGGGATATTAAAAAAAATGTTTAGCAGTTAAATTACATAACTGAATATTTGTGTGTTTAGGCACACGTTTGGTGCTGATGCATAAAGTGGCGAAAAGTGAAAAAATTCAAGTTTCACTACCCCAATTAACACGCTGGATGAACACAATAATAACAACTTCAACTTTATCATTAATATAGCAGCAAGCAAAAGTTATACCTCTCCAAAAGCCGGACAAAAATTATAGACCCACCGCGATACTGCCGTATTTGTCAAAAGTATTTGAAAGATTTATCCATGCTCAAATGTCAAAGCACTTATGTGATAATTCTATACTATCTGATAGCCAATCTGTTTGCAGACCTAAACATAGCTGTATATCTACGCTTACTGATGTTTGTGAGGAATTGCGCTCAAGGATGGATAACGGCATGATATCATTTCTTGTTTTACTCGATCGCTCCAAAGCATTTGACACTGTCGAGTACACCGTATTTTGCCAAAAATTAAAATACATGTGCCATTTCTCAGACAACGCTGTTAACTTAATTTCATCGTACCTTCGGAATAGAAGTCAGTTTGTATATTTTGGATCTGAAAAATCAGACATTAGCTTAATAACAAAAGGTGTACCACAAGGCTCAATTCTTGGTCCACTACTATATACAATTTATTCCAACGACCTGCCAGCTAGACTCCACTATAGTGGAATACACATGTATGCTGATGATGTACAATTATTCATTAGCTGTTGGCCATCCAAAATGAATGAACGCTTCGGGAAGTTAAATCATGATCTTGACAACGTGTGTAAATGGGCTTCTGTAAATGGTCTTTGTTTAAACGCAAATAAATTCAAGACAATGTTAATAAGTAAAAATAACTACGTACGCTCAAACTTACCACCGATACGCATGAGGAAATTTGTAATTGACCTAGTTGAGACTGCCAAAAATCCTGGAATTGTAATCAATAATAAATTGACTTGGTCAAATCATGTAAATGCCGTGTGTGGAAAAATTTATTCTATGCTAAGAAATTTTTGGATCACACAGTATTTTACACCATTTCATATACGAATGCTTCTTGCCAAGACATATTTACTGCCCACTCTTCTTTAGGGCTGTGAAATATTTGCTAGATGCGATTCAATATATCAGAAAACACCCAACGTAACTTTCAACAATATTGAAAGATATATTTGTGATCAAAGCAGATATAGTAGAATCTCGCAGTTTTCTTACCAAATTTATAGAGTAGATTTTGAAAATCTACTAAAATGCCGCACTCTACTATTCTTGCACAAAATCATCTACAGTAAACAGTATCTTTGCGATAGGATATTTACTCATTTCGCTTAAATAAAATTATCTATCTTGCTTTTTTATTTTTTAAACATTTTTCTTCCTTATTTCATATATTTTTATTAAAATTCATATTAATATAATTTATTGTTAATGTTATTGTAAATTTGTTAAATATTCAAAACCAGAGCAAATGCCATTGTGTCAGCATTAGATTGTCTTGTTGTACTGTGATTTTCTGAAAGATATAAATTAAATTATTTCAAATTAAAAAAAATTGTCTCAACCGAAATTCAAAAACTCAATAACAACAACAACAACAACAAACAAAAGTAACATTAAAAAATATTTAACTTTTACAATATAAAACGTAAAAATATTCGAAATAATAGTTAAGTCAAATAAATGGTCTGCTGTCAAACTAATGAAAAGCCAAAGCTGTGCTTATTGTGTACATTTTCAGAATCTTCTATTGAAAGCAATAAAAGATTGATGCTTTTGTGCTATGGTGGGATAATTATTTTAAGGCAATCTTGCAGATTTTATTGTTTTCAAATTTGTAAATTATATTTACATATATATTTATATTTAGGGTCAACACAAGGTGTTTAGTTTGCAAAAAAATGCATTATTTCTTGTTATTGTTCTTTATAACTCTTCATATTTATATTTTAACTTCTTTAACTTTAAGGGTGTGCATTCTCAGTTGGGGTAAATTACAACAATCGATATCGATTGTAAATTCCTTTTCAATTCTGTAGAAATTTCATACTTCACCCCCTGATTTCTTTAATAAATAACTTTTCAAAAACTTTTGTTTGTTGAGGGTTTTTTTAGTTAGTCTATTTACATGCATTTCATTGGTGCTAATGCCAAATCATCAGTAGACCTTAAACCATATTTTTAAAAAGTTTCAAACCTCTCATTTTATACAAAAACTTTTAAAAAACCAATGCTAGTTTTTGTAGAAGATGAGAGGTTTGAAACTTTTTGTTTTCGAAAATGTGTGAAAAAGATATCGAGGCAATCTCGATTAATAAATTTAAAAAATATTTAATAAACAACTTTTATGCATAAAGAATTGTTAACGAACTATTGCATACTTTTTGGGGGTTTAATTTAAGTATCGCAGCTGATTGCGAATGAGTAACATGCAAATGGCCTTCAACAAGTATACAATATGTAGTACTCTAATTGTGCAGAGTGTACTTTTGTGCAAGGTGTACGTAATTTTTTTAATTTTATTGTAAGCATATATTTACTAGTACCTGTGAACGTTAATTCGTTAATTCTAAACGAGAAAATTTTTACTAAAACAAAACTGTAATTTTTTTTAAATAAAAAAAATATATAAAAATGTATATTTTATTTTAAAGACTTTATTTTGCTCCCTTGTCTAGCAATTTGAATTTAAGATATTGAGAAAAATAGAATAAATTTATAATTCGATATATGTATGTCTCTTAGTAAAAGAATTTCAAAAAGTTTGGTTTGTTGAAGGTGTTTGGATAGTCTATGTAAATGCATTTCATTGGTGCTTTTACCAAATCAAGCATATTGTATAAGGTCCGGTGATGATTTGGCATAAGCACCAATGACATGCATGCAAAGCGTGATTTTATAGCAACTTTCTTTTTGGCAACACTGCTTTTGGCAGCGCAGCTGTTTCCGTGCAACATTTTATTATTAAACATGTTCAGTTTGGTCTACAATTCAACCATGAATTGACTTGCATTTGAACAACGCTTGCAGGGTATCAAAATTCATGTTTGATTAAGAAAATACATCTTGCACTTCTCTCATGTTATGGTCAGTGTGGGTGATCTTCTGAAGCGCCCATTCGGGAAATCGTGACTAATCGTGACACCAAATTTACATTAATGAACATTAAAACACAAACATACATACGTAGAGTACGGAAAGAGGAAAATAAATCAGCTGACCGTGAATTATCGATCCGGCGCCGATGATGCGATGATTGTAAATTTTTTGCCCAAAATGGAAGAGCTGGACTTAGCTGACATGTGTTATCAAGACGATGGGGCCTCATGCCACACCGCACGCAAAACAATGACTTAATTGAGAGGCAGGTTCGGTGAACAGTTTATTTCACATAATGACCGGTCAATTGGCCGCTTAGATCATGCAATTTAGTGCCTATTTTTGTGGGGCTATGTCGATAGGGAAAAGCCCACACCGGTAGTCGCATTGGAAGCGAAAATTTAAGAATTTATTCGTGAGATACCGGCCAATATGTTGAAGAGCTTATGCTGAAATCGGACCCGGCGTATGAACATTTGAGGCGTAGCCGCGATCAACATATGCACGAAATCATCTTTAAACATTTTATTTATATAAAATTATATTGATCGTTCTATCGACTCAAATTAAAATTTTATACATTTCTCTAAATTTAAAGTGTCAAAATGGTCAAATTTTTAATCTAAACAAAATTAAAGTGTTTTTGTTTTTAATGAATTCCGACAGCTGTTAAAAAATCAACCCTTTATCTAGATTAACTAAAAATCCTCAACAGTCAAAACTTTTTTTAAAGTTAGTTAAATTAAAATTTTGTCATTCTTTGCCAGCTTTACTAGTAAGCAGTAGCTTATTGATATCAAAGTATCTTTTACTGCTTTATTTAAAGAGCATCATAACATTTAAGACGAATCACAGTCTTATTCTACAAACTCTGAATTTTTATTCTGTCTACGATAACAAACTTCGGAGTTATGGATCAAAATCTAAAATAGTTTTTAGCAGATGGATTTCTGCAAATTATTTTTGTTAATGGCTTTAGATATTTAAATGTATCTTTCACCGTACGATTGAAAAAGAATTACGCCGTCTTATTTTTCAAACACTGAAAATTATATCTCTTTAAATCTAAAAACTTCGTTGTTATTGAACTAATTCTAGACCAATTTTTTTAACAGGAGAATTTTTGTAAACTATGCTAAAACTGATAAACAGCTTGAAATATTTTAATGAATCTTTTATCGTATGATAGATTGGAACGTGTGCTACACACTGGCAAACCTTTACCTCACATATTTACATCTCTTATAAGTCAAAACTAGCTGTGCATAGTTTTGCTTTTTGATTTTAAAGTAAAACTCTCCCGACCTGTATTCAAATAGATATATTGACACAACAGCAACGAAATAAGTCACGCACTTAAAAAAATTTTTGTTAAAGAGTAAAGAAAAAGCAATAAAAGTCTTGTTGTTTCAAGACAGCTTTTAAAGTCAATAGTTTTATATGCAGTTCCTGGACGTGGGGAATAAAACACAAGATTGCTTTATGCCCGCCTTTATAGGTAACGGCAATCAAAGTTGAAAAGTGTTTCAATCGACTTGAAAAATTCTTGGGGATATAATCCTCTTTATATGTTTTCAGGGAAAAATCAATTGCAAGATGAAAAAACTTTTTGCGTTCATAAAATTTAAATTATCGCAATTTATTTTATTTAGTTGAACTGGACACCGAAATGGCGCACATCTACTGATATCCTACATTAAAATGTATTTTTGACGGAATAATTTTATTTATATGGTGGGTTTATTAAACTCATTAATACTTAGTTTAATAACCATTATTTTACAAAGCGGTTCCACAACTGCGTGGTAAACTTTCTATTAACTTTTGGCATCTCACAGCTTCCTTTACACCTTACCAAAATTTATGGCATTTCTTAAATATTTTTTGCCTAACTTTTACCTTGACGTCGTTCCATAAATTTTCTACGGGACCATGATCGGAACTTTCCGAAGGGCAATCAAGAATTGGAATTTTTCCTTTGCAGTTCCAATTTTTCACTACTTATGTTTTGGATCGTAATCGTACATAAAAGTCCAGCTCAGAGGCAAGAACTCAAGGGCATATGGCTCCATTATATTCTTAAGGATATTAAAGTAAGTAAACTTATCCATATTTCCGTTTATTATTTCTATAGGCCCCACTCCAAACCATGAAAACGATCCCCACATTTTCAGCTTACTTCCTACGTGCTTTAACGTTTTTGTGGTATAACAAGGATTGAATTCTTGGTTTTTTCCTTGATAAACATACGATTCCCGTCAGGACCAATCATATTATATTTTGCTTAATCAGTAAAAAGTAGTCTTTTCCAGAATTTAATGTCCTTGTTCCTATGATTTTTTATAAAAGACAAACGGGATTTTATATTCTTTTTTGATTTTTTTCTACTGACACGACCATAAAGATTATTTATATTCAGGCGTTTTTGTACAAGTCTACTGGACACATTTAACCCAAACTCTTGATTTATTTCTGTCATTATTCTTCTTGAAGACTTGAAAGGATCTAGCTTACTTTTTTCTAACGATTGCCTTGTCCTTAAGAACTTTTGTCTTTCGCGGTGTTTTCTTCCGATCTTTCTTCACATTAAGCAAGATTGCATCTAACGTAATGCATTTTATGACATTGTATATCATCTTTATACCAATTATTTTTGATATATTATTTGTTTTGCTCGTTTTTGGTAAAGGTCCTAAACCATTTTGGTTCACAAAATTAAAAATTGATAATATTTTTGTAAAATTACAAAAAAATTTGCCATCAAAATTTCCATGAACATCCTTTTCTGATAATCAAAATAATACTGAGCTGTTTCATTGTCCAACCCAAAAATTTTATTTGTAATAAATTATGACAAAATCGAAAAAAAAGCAAAAGTTAACGGAACTTTTACAATGAATTTTTGGAAAAGCAAAGAAGGCCAAAATAATAGCAAAGAAACACGTAATATATTCATTACATTTTTTATTGTAAGACTGGTACTTTGCGCTATTTCTTTGCTTTCGCTCAACAAGAAGATAAATTATTTATATTTTTTAAAGCCTTCGTACACATACAGATTTTATTAAATTAGTTCTCTATGCATTTTTGCAAAATATAAATTCGCTTATATAAAGGGTGTTCCAAAAATAACGCAAGATTAAAATTTTTGTGTAGTAAGCTTAAAAAACACATTGACAACTGAGAGTTTAGCGCTTGTAAAACCGCAGCGTTACACGTTATATTTAAATAAAAAATATCTCAAAAATAATGAAAAATCTAAAAATTTTATTTTCTATTTAATTTAAATCCAATTCTAATTTAGGGACACCCTTTAGTATTGCTTCTGTTCGGTAGATTTATAATATTTTATAACTATAGCATGATGCGTAAATAATAATTTTAATATCACTGAAATTCTATAAGTAGTGCCGACGCAAAATATATTTATAAAAAAATAATTTGTTGTGGCCAAAAACCATTTAAAAGCGTCTAAAAAACCAAAAAAAAAAATTCCCTATAAATATTGACTGCAAAATCAAATTCAGTAAGAGTGTATCCATTCAAGCTAATCTTAAAAGACAACCAATTTTCCTATTTAAATTTAAATATTTCTTTTCTTGAGGATATTTTTGGTTTTTGCTTGACCCATCAAAGTGACAATGGCACGTATTATCATTAAGAAAGCAAATCAATAATTTTTTTTTTCATTTCTGACATTTGTTTGCATTGCAACACGTCAAATTATAATATTTTAGGAGACAAGCTATTCGTTACACGACAACACCAGGAAACCAATGAAATGAACAGCTCTTGTTTAAGGAGAAATTTATAGAGCTATTTATGAATTGAGTGGGAAATAAAGCAATTTATTTCTTGGTAATAAAGTTGTCACATTAGAGTCCTTCTGAAAAATATTAAAAAAGCAATATAAAATAAATTTTAGAAAACAAAATACATACATATGTACATATGTATATATTGAAAACATAAAGAAATGTATTAACTAGAAAATTTTCAAGTTTTCAGAAGAGCAAAAAACCCTTTGATTTCATTTAGAGACACATATGTTCATATGTAAATGAAAAATAGTTTTTAGATAATTTAGATTAAATAAAACATTTAGAAATTTTCACAGCAGGATAGATTTAAATACTACATGTAAGTTTTAACCAAACTTACACTTAAAAAAACTATTCTACTTCGTTTTGAAAAATGCTACATTTATTAAATATTTCAACTAAGTTATTGCATAATAAAGTATGACAATCAGAAACAAACTCGTGTTCAAACATTGGCAAAGTCAACAGCAACAAAAAATACATATTATAATTTTCTAAGATATTTCTTGTCTATGAAAACTAGGAAATTAACTCATTTCCATAGAAATTTCTTATATATTTCCTTATTACGCGTCGATGTCGATCCGCCCATAAATAACAATAAAATGAAGGATAGCATCCTGTGTTGCAAGCAGCAGCACAAACACTTTAATATGTAATAGAATACAAGCAAGTGAATAATGAACGCAAACAAAAATCATAAAAATTCTTTAAAGAACATCAATAATTATAAAGTTAAGAAAAATATACAACGTTAAGATACAGAACTCTCATTAAAATTACGTGAAAGTTTTATTGAAACAAAAATATAATTGTTTTTAAAAACGCAGCCAAAGTTAATATAATTTGTATGTCTGTGTTTTTTTATTTGCCTAAATGACTTTGAAAATAATATCTGTTGATAATTTTCTCGAGCATATTGTGGAGTTAAAAAATATATAAGAAGAAAGTTTTTCTTAGATAAAGGAAAAACAATTCAAAACACCAGGGCTTGAATTGAAAAATTGTCAAAAGACAACTTTTGGTAAAGTTTTTAAAAAACACTCTCTCCCGTAATTAATTTACATAAAATATTCTAGCAGACTGAAATGTATACAAAGTATGTGGCAAAATGAATTTTTGTACTGTTTGCAATACAACGGAAACCTATTCGTTATTCCATAAACCTAGAGTTTCTTTTCTAAATTTTCACATATGAATTTATTTAAAATTTAAAAATTTTAAATTTATAAAGTTCTTACTGTTCATTTTATTTCAGAATATATTTCCATTATATCTCAACAAATATTTTTCATAAGCTTAATATATTTTGTGTTGTTTATTTTAGCTTGGTGTTTTCATAATAAATCTAACAATAGAATAAAAAAATAAATAATAATAAAATACACACCCAATCATTAAGTGAGTTTGTTAAATTTGGACGGTTTGATGTGTCTGACATGTCAAACTTAAGAATACAAAAATGTTGTTTGTACACAAAACACTTGCAATAACAATTTGTTCAGCATCCTGTTAGCTTGACATTGCAGCAATTGCTAACGATTGTTGTAGAAAGAATGAAAAGAAAGACTTAAACATAAACAAACATGGACGCTTTATTCCACAAGAATGGAAAGTGAATCAAAACTACACATAAAAATAGTAGAAATAAATTCTTAACATAGAAATCAAAACGAGGGTTAACTTAGAAGTAATTCATGTCTTGAAAATAAAGTTTGCAGAGCTTAGCAATGAAGAAGTAAAAAAAGAAGAAGTAGTTGGTAACAATCTTAAATTGTTAAAAATTATAAAATTTTAAACTACACTAGAGAGGAAAAGAGAAAGAAATAACAAAATTTATACCATAAATTTTAGATGATTTTTACTAAATAAAGAAAACTACCACACTCAAAATATTCTGTATGTAAAATTAACCGAAATTATAATTTAAAATAAATGAAAGTTCACTTAAAACCCGGTTTATTTATTTTTCATTTGAATTGAACCAAAAGTTCATTTAATTATTAATGTTAAAAAATTAATTGACTTAAGCCCGTAAAAATAAAAGATTTTTCCTTTGGTTGTGTAGGAGAGGAAATCTCAAACAAATCAAATAAAGCAAACAAAGAAAAAAAACAGCACTTGAAAACAACGGACAATATTTATTGAATGTAACCGAAAATCCGTATTAATATGTCCTTAGTTTTTTGAATGAATGTTAGAATCAGTTAAAAATAAAATTGCTTACAATCTTAAATGTTTATTATTTTAAAAATGACTGAACGGATTACTTCTTGAATAACGTACAGTCCGTTACTGTAATAATATTGTGAGTGCAGTTTTTGTATCCCTTCTATTATATTTATTTAGTAGGCCAAGAAAAGCCTGTCCTCTAGCTATGTTATTTTATTCAATATTTAATAAGAAATGATTATATGATGAGCCGTTTACAATTATCATATTAACCTAAAAATCTAAATTTCTTCTTTAACCCATATCGTCCCAATGTTCGATTTTTCGAACAGTAAATTTCAAACGTTTTTGTATTTTTTTTTCCTCTTTTTAGGGAAGACTATTATCTTTTTTTTTATGATTATATATTGTAAGTGGTTAGCTACAATATAAAAAGAAAAACTCTTACTTACTTCACTCCCCCTTTTGATTACAAGGGGGGAAGAAAAAATATTAATTTTAGCATAATTTTAAAAAATTAAAACAATATATAAAATATAAAAAATTTAAAAAAAACGAAAATTGAAACACAGTAAAACTTTTAATAATAATAAAAAAATGTTTTGGATTTTCACCTGTATTTTTATGATTTGATTTCAAATAGTAGTGTTCGATTTGTCGAACACTGGGCACTATTTACACTTTTGTTTTTTTTTTTGAGAAAGGCTAAGTAAAACATAGCGAATTACCATATTGTATTTTTTTTTAATTTAAATTTGCGGAAACATAATTAATCTGTTTTTATAATGCTGCCAAGTTCCTTCTTAAGCATTAAAAAAGACAGGTACTGCGCGAGCAAACAGAATCGGAGGAGCTGAGCTGAAAACCGGAAAAACTTTGGGAAGAGGCGATCATGATATTCAGTTTGACAGCAAAAATAAAAATTTAATTTGCCGTTGGCAAGACAATAAAGAAGTCACAGTGGCCACAAATTTTGACCAGATCTACCCTACCGTTCCAGCGAAAAGATGGAAAAAGCAAAAAAAAAATAATGATGGCAGGATAATAGAAAACGGTCGTTTTGTGAACCATAACCAACACCAACTATTGAAAAACTACAACAAAGGAATGGGAGGAGTGGACTTGCATGACAACGCTGCACAAAATTATAGTGTTGCAATTCGAGCGAAGAAGTGGTACTGGCTTTTATGGATCTTCATTGGTAAATGCTTGGAAAATTGACTGCTTCCGTCGTCGCCAACAAAACCAAAGTATTAAATCGCAAAAAGAATTTCGAGTAGAACTTGCGTATTCTTTAATGGTGCAACAAGATATTGATTCAACAAGTGATGACAGTGCTGGTGACTCACCAAGTGTTTCAATAAATAGTCTTCCTATAAGAAAAAGTAAGCATCTTATAGTAAAAATAGAACAAAATAAGAAATGGAGATGTAAGCACTGTCATAAACCAAGCTCATTTTTATGCAAAAAGTGCAATGTTGCACTTCATACACATTGTTTTGAGGCATATCATGATGTAAAATAATATATATTTTTAATTTAAATAAATGCCTTCTTCTATTTTTCTTTAAATGAATTAAATAAATTAGTTTGAGTTTATAAAAAAAAGTTTTTCGTTATTTACAATCTATAGGGATAATAAAACAAATATGCTAAATAGTGCCCAGTGTTCGATTAATCGAACACCATTTTTCTCAAAAACAAAAAATCTCAAAAAAAATTTGGACTTCAACTTCGTCTTTTCTGGTCCCAAATTACCTTCCAACTACCAAGTTTTATTAATTTATTCGCAAAAAAAATCTCTGGGACGATATGGGGACGATATTAAAGACTCACTGACACAAAATTAATTTATCTATGAAATTTTAGATAAAATTAACTAAAAAATTTATCTTATATAATAATTGAACTCCCTTTTTTAATTAGTCTAATTTATTCAAGCTCTAGGTCAATTTTTAAAAAACGTTAACAACATTTTTTATTCAAACTCCGATATTTCGCCACTTCTTTGTGTGGCTTCCTTAGAAATATATAAAATTGTGTACATTAAAAATTATTTAACAATAATGAAAATACTAAGCCAAACAAAAATTGTCAAAATGAAAATATAAAAAAATTAACAACATCAACAAGTACGTACGAGTATGTACACAAACATAAATATTATAATTTATAATTATTCAATTTCCGTTTCCGTTCTTATGTAACAAATATCTATGTGCATGAGCAACAATTGCTGTATCTGCTTTAAAATTAATTCTCTTGTTTATTGGAACATTAAAAATTTGTAACACCTCTTACATATATTGACGGTTGTAGTTAGTTTACGTATTCAAAACTGTTACATTACTAAGATCAGGATTGTGATTAAAATTAATACAATGTGATACTAATGCTGTCTTTTGCGAAGAAATGTTATTTCTATATTTCTGATCTCATCTATGACTAGCAAATCTAGTTTTTAATTTATTCTTAGTTGTACCTGCATATACTTTACCACAATTTTCCCTATCATTGCCACCACATGGTATCTAGTAAACTAAATTCGAACTCTCTAATGTCTCCATTCTATTTTTTGTCTTACTAAATAATTTGCTAATTGCCTCATTCATCCACTGTGTAATTGTATATTTTTTATTATCATAAATCCTAGATTTTCTTTAATCTTTCCGGCATTTTAGATACGTAAGTTAAATATTTATAAATTTTTGGCTCAGTAAAAACATCTAAACTTCGTTTTATATATCTATGTTGTCTTATTAATTTACAAAGTAAAATATTAGAAAAACCATTCTCATTTATTATATTTTTAATTATCTTTACATTTTTCCTTTGAAATTTGCTATCACTTTCTGATAATCTTCTTTCAATAAGATTTTTAGCATTATTAATAATAACTCCCTTTGAATGCTTTGAAAAATAGTCAATTATTCTAAGAAGAAGTTGGTTTTTTTGGTACCAATCTATAAATAAACTATTATTTCTTTTCATTACTAATGTGTCTTAGTATTGAAATTGATAATTATATTTGTTCTCAATTGTAAATTTAATGGCAGGATGAAATGAATTAAATGTTGCTAACATAATCTTTATTTCGCTTTCTGAAATAATGCAAAATAAGTCATCAACATATTTAGTCAAATTTTTTAAATAATTTAAACTATTAATTAAATGATAAAATACATTCGCTTCCTACAAATATAAAGGGCATTTTACTTGGTTATACCCCTATTTTGTGAATTATAGAAATCAATTTTTTAAAGATTAATTAAATTATTTTAACAATTAGTTCCGATTTTCTTTTCTATTGTTTTGTGCTCAGTGAATCACTCAAAAATAATTTATTTGAGCCAATAATAATACTAATTGATGACGAAACTTAATGAAAACTTTTAGTTTTTAGTTAAAATTAACACTCAGGCAAACTGAAAGTTGGTAAACTTTTAAATAAAATTAACATAACTAATGTTTAAGCTAACGGCAATAAAAAAACAGTTTTTAACGCTTTTAACTATTTAAATCTTATTTCGCGCGATTTATATGTAAAATGTTAATAATAAAAAATGTTCTTTTCATACACAATATATGCATAATGCATTTTTATTTTAAATAACTCTCTACCTTCAATAATCGCAAAACTTTATCAAAACTAGAAGTATATACTGTGGCCCTAAAGAAATTTTAATTTTACTTTCGAATAAATAGACTTTTATGAAACCATGAATACAAACATTTAGTTGAACCACGCATATAAAAACACCTGCTTATATACACACTCAATTTAGTGCTGGACAGAAAGACATGCCATACTAACATTAAAAATGTTGCTTTAACAAAACATTTTCATTACACTTTCACAGTTTTTATGGTCATTCATCACTGGTTTTGTATGGGTTTTACTAGCAGCAACAATAAACAGGAACACCTCTACCAAGATTTCCAAACACATCCTATCTCTCACGTCATTACTAGCAACCAATTCAAGTTTATTTAACGAAAACAGTCATCAAGACACTCATACACCCCCTGGCCAACATTCATTTTAACTTATTTTGTTGCTGTAAACACGACACGAATAACGGAAGGGCGTGAGTGTGTGTGCGTTTAAGTGCGTGTATGTAAGTATATGTTTGCATGTAAGAGTGATGCAATTTCCAATTTTTAGCCAACAGGCTTCAAATGTAATTTTGTATTTTTTTGATTTTTTTTTGTTTTTATGTGATAAAAGACGCTTTTCAGGATGGAAAACATAAATACATCTAAAAAATGCGAGAGGGATGGTGCTTCGGTTGAACTTGATTTTCTTTATGAAAACGTTTAATAATATTTTATAATAAAAAAAATTAATTTAGGCAAATTTCTTTATTTACATACGAAACTGTTAACAGCAAAGTTGTCTGCTGGGCCATAATACCTAAAAACATTAAATTTAATGCAGAATAATAGTTTCTGAAGTATTCCGAGTAAAGAATACGCTGATTAAGTTAACACTAGACTCAATTTATTTTATTTGATGTACAAATCATTTTACATTTTTTTCATAGTTGTAGTATAAGTATAAAGAATAGTTAATTATGCAGTTGTTCTACTACTACTTATTACAATATATAAAATGTTTTAAATATACTACAGTTCCTTGCAAAAATAGTGCTAATTTTTTGTTCAAACAATTTTGAGAAAATAAAATTAAAATAAATTGCACCAAAATTGTATCCAGAAAAGGAGGGCCAAAAAAGACATGTACATATCGTCGACCCAAAGTTATCTTCACGAATATCACAAAATCAAAAAAAAATATATAAGACCGCTTCTCCTAAAAACTCAAGAATTTATAAGTCAACTACTACCGCTGTCAAAAACAAAAAGCAATAATACTTAAGTACTAATCAAATCATAAAAGTTTGTCTTAAGTAAAACAAAAATTAGAAAGAAAAATGGTACATGAGATAAAACCAACGTGTAACAATGGGTTAATTTAACGTTAATTAGTGATGGTAAAATTTGAATATTGATAGTGGTAAAGCAGTGTTTACTGTAAAAACAACTAATAATAAAAATAACTCTCGTATGCCTTTTCTAGACATTATTTGTATAAATACAAATTTGAAATCACATTCAACCGAGCCACCTAAACAGTGGTGGATACATGAAAACACACATGAACACTGATGATAGGAGTGTAGCGGCTCCCGAAAAACCACTTTGTTTCTCTTCTGCCGTGTAGGTTGTAATAATTGGTGTTAAAATTGTCCCTTGTTGCTTTGGAATATTATCTCATGTCCAATTCTTTCTGACAAAAAAATGTTACGAACTTTAGTAATCACATTGAATAAGGTTAAAGTTTTTTTAATATACTCATACCTCGATGGAAAAAAAAAATAAATTATACCAGCAAGTTGTGAGTAAACAAGATATTTATTTAGATATGAACAAGATATGAATTTCGTTCCCAAAAAATCAAAAATCATTTTTTGGAGATATTACTGCGTTGCAACGAAGAAGCGACATGAATAATATGTATTCAAGTTTTTTACTCGTTAAATATGTCTAGACAGAGGCCAATTTTTGCTTAGACAGATTTAGCAATGTCAGTCGAGACCCGAATGTTCGACCAACATGCAGGAAACTTAATTATGATAAAACTAAAATCGAGCGAGGCGCTTAAAAATTTTTCAGATGTGAATCATGCCGTATTTGTGGGGTAATATCTCAAGGGTAGGTTTTTTGGGTTATTTCTTTGGGACTACCCAAAATCTTAAGAGTTTTTAAGAAGAATGCCAAGTATATTCAAGCAATAGAATGCACAAAAAGATAAGCACCGTTCTAAATTCAAGTATTTTCTACCTACTTTGAGTACGAGTCGTACTCAAATAAAATCGTACAAATAACAATAAAATGTACTTTAATCAAGCCCTAAACGGGATTGCTTCAAATAACTAATCCTGAAGTTTCTTAAAATGAGTACAAAATTCTTCGATTACTTTAACCTTTGAACATGTAAGCCAAAATTTACTGCTAATAAACAAAGAAACTAATTTGAAAATATTTATGACACTTTTGAACACTTTTGCATAAAAATAAATAATAAGCAATAACGAGGGATACAATTTTTAATATTTATACAAATGCTTTCAAATGAATCAACAGCTGCCGAATGCATTAAAAGTAAAACTCTTTTAATAACTGTGCCATTGTCTAATTTTTTTTTTAACAAATGCGTATAAAGGAAAAAAGTTACCTGTAGAATTTTATTATCACCGGTTGTCTTTCAAGAACAATTGACGAATTGCAAGAAAATCATTATAAAAATAAAATATTTTTTTTTTTATTTTTTACACCTGAGTTTTTGTTAAATGTATGAAAAATAATGAATATTTAATATTTTACGACTTGTCTTTATTAACTGTCTTTAAGTAGTTGTTTTTGTTTTAGTCATTTATTACTTTAATAAAAGATGACATCGCGAAATAGTAATTGAATATCCAATTACTTTGTATCTTTTAAAGATTTTTAAAACGAAAAGTTCCTAATTGAAAAATAAATTATTTACAACTTCACTCTATGCTTTGGTGAGTACAATAAAGGGCTGCACAAGCCTGACAAAAATTTCATATAATTCATCGCCTCATTTCTCAAAAATCTTTATTCCAGTCTCTAATTCTATTTACAAACAAAAAAATACGAAATGTCTTGAAATTAAAAAAAATAAAACGTCAATATAATTAAACTAACAGAAACTTTGACCAATGACGTTCTGCTCTTTTAACATTCGCAATAAAGAGGATAATAATGGATCAAAAGTTCTAATTTTGAAATAGAAATAAAAAATATTGTTTTTAATTAAAACAGCCACGGAACTTTAAAATAGCCATGAAATTAATTAAAAGCCATTTTTTAAGAAACCGAATATTTACCGCTTGCAAAGAATCAACAAGTCTAAATTTGTGATATTTCAGTTTGTAAAAGTAAAATTTATGATCATTTTTACTTTTGCAAAGTTTTGTAATTTGTTTATCATTAACGGAAATACTCAATATTTATTTTAGAAAAAGACACATTCTTATGGAGAAATATTATGCATTATTTTGTCATAAAATTTGTTTAATTTAAAATTACATGAGAACGTGGTTTTTCGAACAAATTCGTATTAGAAGACACAAGTTGCGAATTTGAACGAATTTAATCAATATTTTCAGAGAAAAAATGAATGATTGTTTGCCTAAAGATAATAATTTTATAAATAATAGTAGCATTTATTGAATAAAAATAGAAAAGAATTTTCACTACTTCCGACTACTTCCGGATTCCGAATTTAAACATTTTTGAACTTTCTACTTCACTATTTCTCATATCTAAGCCATACAATTAATTTTTATTTTATTTCGCAACATTGACAAAATCACAAAACTTCTATAATCAAGAAAAAAATAACAATAAATAAAAAAAAGTATTTCAAAACCTATTTTTTTTAAATAAAGTTCATGTTCAAGAAGATGTAAGAAAAATTATTCACATGTCACTGTCAAGTGAAAGCAAAAAATAAATCTCTTAATAAAACAACCACACGTATTAATACCGCAAATGTGGATGCTGAAAAAAATTTAACACTGTGTTCATTTTTTATAAAAAACATATATTATATTCTTCTTACACACGAATTCACTCTCATACATACTTTATATAACAAGTTAAGGAATTTCTTATCAAAGTTTTATATATGACCACGTATTTGTGCAGAATATTAAGTACTTTTTTTACAAACGATCACCGAAATGCTTGTATACATAAAGCTGGACAGTGGGAAAAAAATAAGCAAATAGTTTTTGAAATTTGTACAAATACTTCAGAATAGGAAGTTGTTTCATATATTAAAAGCACTACTTTAATTTTCAGGTTCAATATGGTTCTTTTAACTAAGAATAAATAAATATTTAAATCTTACAGCTAGAAGCAATATTGTATACTCTCAAATTATATACGCAATGGCTAAAGGATGTTTAAAATTCTGGCTCTCTTTCCAACTCCCTATTTAGCATTTTTAACTGAAGTTCTTTGCATATTCATCATGCACGCATACACACTACCTGTTCAGTAACTGTATGTTTAATCACCACTACCATGACAATCTTAATGACAATGTGAATTGTAAAATTACACGTATGCCAAGATCATAATGACCATGTTGCTTAAATATGTGGTGGTCATAATATTAATTTGGTTTGACCACGTGTGGTGTCTCAGCAGAAACACTTTAAGTAAAAAAACGAAATTTTACTTCATCGCAAAAAGTTTTATATATGACCAATTTAAAATCTTAATGTCAATAAATAGACAGATTAATAGGCTTCGTTGTGAGAAAACAGTTTGAGCTAACAAAAAAGGAAAACTTTATTAACTTAACAACAGAATTAATAAAAGAAAAATTGTTTTCTCTTTTCCTTAATTTATTTTTCTATTCTTTTTTTTTTTTTGCTATTAATCATTACTTCTTTACTTTGCCGACTATTTTTGTTGAAAGTTCTTTTATTAGTCTTTATCAAAAAAAAAGGAAAAATGTATACACAATTATCTACACCCTTTTCTTGAAAACAATCTGGTTTAAAGTAACAGTCTCTGGCCAAAGGCCATTGACAGTGAAACATAAATCTTAAAAGTTATTGCACATATTTTTGAACGACAAAGTAACGCATTTTTTTTGTAGTTAAAAATCTTAACTAAGCATCTGTCATCAAGTGCCACATCTGTCCAAGCACTAGTTGTTATCATTACGATGTTGTAACAACAACTGGGCTATCAGTTGTAAAACACTAAACTTGTAAAGGAATTTTATGTAACACGTTTCAAGCATGCGCTCTGCCGTCGGACTCTTTTGGGTATGCAACGGCATGCGAAATGTATTCTGTGTGAGATTAGTAAATGGAACACAGGAACTTTTTAAAATAAAACATGTTAGCTAACACCAGAAGGCAGTGACGGCTTGCAAGAGTTGAATTTCTCTTAAACATAATATTAATTTGTTAGCAAACTTTTGTTATATGATTCACTTAACAATAAAGAATTATTCCTTTTTATTAGATTTTACTTTTACCAAAATAATATTGAAGATATAACAAGTGTTTGCCGGTCATTTTTACAAATCGGTTTTGATTGCGAAGTAGCAATAACTTGTGTTCACCGCTGGCCACCATTTCTTCCTATTTCTGTAGCACCGGACTGATATCTCCTCAGAAGAACGATTAAATTTTTGACCTTATCAACAAATCGCACCAGTTTCCAATATCTTTATATGATAAGTCACCTGCGATTTAAAGCGGGAAGCTCAAGTCGAAATTATCATAGATAGACGGTGTTGCCACCTTAGGTGTAATTACACATATCATGTGTAATTTTTATTTCCGTGTGCAGCCCATGCGTAATTGGCTGGATGTGTAACTCATGTGTAATTTAAAATTTTATCGTTTTTTGGGCACTACTTGTTTTTATTGTGATGACCTGTTTTGTATTTTTTTTTGCTTCAAATTTATAAAATTTTTGTTTGTGATTGTCCTTTTTACACAAAACATAACTGCGATATTTTTAAGGATAATAATGTAGAATTAGTGTAAAGAAGATTATACATATGTATGTATGTATATCTTACAAAAATTAAAAAAATTCCCTGAAGAAGTTGGAAAGTACCAACGAAACGTCGAAATAATATGTATAAAATAATCTTTTATTAAATGACCTTGAAAGCGCAAATGTTATACCAAAAAAGTCAAATATTTAATCTAAAAAAATCAGAGCACGTTATTTTGAAAAAAAAAAAACATTTGTTATTCCTAATTTCATGTGTAATTTTGGTGTGGTGCGAGAGAGAGAGGACTTAAACTTTGTGGTTTTCAAGCAGAATTTTAGCAGTGCTACAATTCATAGACCTCCATATTTGAGTTACTGGCTTGAGTTACTGGTTTCTGGAAGACTTAAGGCCGTGTCACATAAGACTTTGTCGCTTTGTGTGACATTTCTGACTTTGACGCAAAAGCACCAAGCAAAAAATGTATGTCACAATAAAAACTTTGGCAATACTCGCACTTTATTTGTTTGTTTACCTATGAAAGTGGTTGGTTTTTTTTACATAAATTTATTTATGTTAAAATGTGTTTGGACGAATTATTGGAATTATTAGTTATTATTATTACAAAAAATATAGAAAACTGAAACAGCTATCTGTCAAAGCGCACAAAAAGTTGAGAGTTGCCTAACTTTATGCTTCGCGTTGCGTTAAAAGTAGTTACGTGACATGTTTCGTATAAGTATGTACATTTCAACTTAAATGTCAAAGCGTAATCGTAACGCAAAGCGAATCAAAAGTCTTATGTGACATGGCCTTTGGAATATTGTCAGTAGTTGTACGATTTATTCTTGTACCAGTAAAATACTACTGCGCTTATTTACTGTTTTTTAAAAGCTTGAAATACGTTTAATTGTTTTTTGCTTACTGTTATAATTATTTCTCCCGTTAAATAGATAGTTTCACAAATATTATACTGAATTCAGAAGGTCTTTTAAGTGTTCTGAAAAAATGTTTCATTTTATTTCACAAAACCAACATAAATAAGTTCTAAGAGAACCTTTTCCGTTGAACTACAACTGGTCCCACTAAATGCACAATAAAGGTTTTTTTCCATGAACATTCGACTAAGTAGCTTGCGGTCACCACAGTTTCCTTGGCTTTCAGTTGTTCAGGAATAGTCTCATTGAGTTGATTTTGTCCGCTCATTTGCATTTATGGCCTCATTTTGTAAAAACGAAAATCGTGTGAAAAATTCTAATATATTGTTTTAAATTTTGGTGTTTTTAATACAAAATTTAAATGTTTTCCCTTCCACATAAACTCTAGACTTTCCTTTACAATTAAGCTCATCGTTAATGGGAATAAACGCAATCGTATTTCAGCATGTAGAAAGTTTTTATTTTTGCTGGAATTCAAAAAGTAAAAAAAAATGAATTGTAATCCATTAACAGCCAATTTTATTTACTAATTTATTTATTATTAATTTAACTATATAATAAATAAGAAGGTAAATAAAATAAAATGTTGAACATTTTGGGTGATTTTTGCTGCGTTCTTTTCAGAACTGTGTCCTTTTTTCAATCACATCAAAAACACAAGTTTGACCTCCGCGAAGGTTTTTGTAATCACATCACATAACATTTATATGCAAAGACTATGGAAAAACAAATATAATTCAATTGCAATCAAAATTAAAGTAAATTTCTTATATTCTATAATAAGTTTCCAATAAAAAGTTTCATTTTGACATGTAAATAAAAAACGATTAATTTTGAGCAAAATCTGCGGGTGTTTAAAGAGAAGTATTGATTTCATCAATAATGGAAAATAATATCAGCTAAACAAGGCCACTGCAGCTAAGCTTGCAGGTTGCTTCACGATGACCCAAAAACGATTTAGTTTTGCGAAACTTTCAATATTTTTGTAGTTAATTTTAATAATTTTATTGCGAGCTTAAAGTATCTATCGTTCCAATTTTTTTAAGAGCGTAGATCCGTCAAGTATGCACTGGTTGAGACATGACCACGCTTAACATGGCGGGCTATTGAAAATGACACGTACTATTGGATTACCCTGTATAGTTAGAAGAAAAAAAAATAGTATGTGTTTTGGCTCACTGTACACTGTGTAGAAATTTTCTTGGCTTTTAAGACAGCAGTATTTCTGTGTTGACTTTCACCAGAATTTTTAAAGCAGCCAAGACATGTTTTTGTTTGTTTTTTCTTTTGTAGTTGCAGGCTTTTCGGTTAGAATAAAAATTAAAAATTACGTGAACCATAATGATGCACTTCCGAATATTAAATAGTTTAAACACTACTCTGTGCATCACATGTGCTTCGCATTATTTAACAAAACTAATACTGTGAGTGTATTATGGCGAAAGAAAAAATATAATAGGAGGTCACTTAGACAAGTCTCTAATAATTTATGCTTTCAAATTAGTAACAAATTTTTTTTTGAAACTGTTAATATTTTATGCGTTAAAATAAAAGTTGTTTTAACTTGCACTGCTTCTAACTGAATATTCTATATTTATGTGGAATTCATTCCATTTTCAAGTACGTTAGTAAGCGACAGGCGCTAATCCAGAAGAAAAGGATATTTCTTTTCCCAAAAATAATAATATATGCCACATTAATATCAAAAATTTTTTGTTTTATTAAAAATTTTTCCTTCCAAAAGTTTGTTCTGGACCCGTGCATCACTGGAAGCTCTGCTTTCAACGGGAATGCTACCAGATAAGGATGTCTTATACATACACAACTCTTGTGTTCTGTTTCCTGTTGCCACTTTTATTCGATAATTTCTAGATATTTTTTTCATTAAATTTAACATTATGCTTTAAGTTATAAAATTAATTTTTGTATTATTGAAGACCAAATTTTTCGAATTATAGTCTATTTATTAATTTCAATCGAATTATTTTTCAATTTATGTTGTACAAAATCTCAATTTGCATAAAATGTAGCATCATTTTTCATTTTTTTTACGTATCAACTAATTCTTTAAGAAACTTTAATTTCATTTACAATTAAATATTTAACAGGGTAGGAAATATTTTTCATGTTGCATATACTTTTTGTTTAAAAAAAAAGAAAACTACCAAACAATCTAAAATAGCGACAAATTGTTATGAAAAAAGTTATTGTAATTTGTATTATTTTCTTTTTGGCGCTATTAAGAAATTATAAGGAAATATTTAATCAACATGACATCGTACTAAAAATACAATTATCTTTTTTTATGAGACTATAAATATAAAAAGACGGCAATGACTTTAAAATTTTCTGCAAAATAAAAATACCTAGAAAAAAAACATTTCAAAAAGAGACACATCCCTAAAATACATTCGTTTTTGTTTTTTATAAAAAAAGTGTATTTTTTATTGCAATTTCGCCAACGGAAACAAATATTTCAATTCCGTTTTATACCATTTTAAGGGCTTCATACATTTAATGTTGTCTTCATGTGTTAGAGAGTTCAAAGGAATTTACCATCACTTGTTAGGTTCAGTACGCCATAGACTTTAAGCCAGTAAAATAGTTAATAGTAAATATCTGAAATTAGAATCTTTTTTTTTTTTATTTTGGTTTACATTCTGTAAGAACAATTGTAGTCTAAGTGACCAAAAAAGAAAACTGTAAATTAGCATTGGGATTTTGAAATGAACAATGATTTTATAAACAAAGGCAATTACTTGCTACAGTGAAACGCAGTGGAAGAGAAATTTAATAAAATCCTTTAATAAAGATTTTTTTTGTTATCCCGGAATAATTGTCGATAACAGACTTACGGGCGCTGGCAAAAATAAACATGAGAAATATAAACAGCCAGGATTATTAAGCACGAAAATGGGTCGTTAAGAGTAAAAAGAGAATAATACAAAAGGAGACAGAAAGTGCGACAGAGAGTGTTAAATATAAAGAGCTCTTTTAAAGGATGCTGTAGTGTTTCATTTCCGGTTGTGCTTTAAGTGCTTTTATTAAGTATTTCATACCTCTCAGTTGAACTAGTTAACCGCTATTTTTTTTTGATTTCGTGTATTTGCAAGTGTGCTTTAGCTTATGACTGTGTGCCTGTGCTTGTTGCGAAAGGACTTACTGACACACTCTTTGGATGCTTTGCTGGTAAGCTATTATCTCATACTCTTGCGCCTTTTTGAAAATTATTTGGAAAAATATAAAACAGGTTACAAAAAATTCCTCAACTTATTCTCTCATATATTTTAAACAAACACTTCGTTTAAGGTCGTCAACATCAGCACTTACGTCGTGGTCATCGTCGTCGTCGTCGTAGTCGTTGGTTTTTAATTTTAGTTCAACACAAATTTTCACATCGTATT
The DNA here is from genome assembly GCA_956483585.1 of Gymnocheta viridis. Classification (NCBI taxonomy): domain Eukaryota; kingdom Metazoa; phylum Arthropoda; class Insecta; order Diptera; family Tachinidae; genus Gymnocheta; species Gymnocheta viridis. The sequence continues at coordinate 27,882,570 of OY101440.1, read as the reverse complement.
TGATGACGATTCGGTTTGTTCCACATTCTGTGTTCAGAGTGTATCTGTTAGTTTGTGTATGGATTTCACTTGCTCGTATTACGCTTTTGGTAATGAGCCATACGTTAAGTCGTCACTATCTTTAGACTCGTTCAGTCGTCATTGCGTGTTGTAGGTGGTCGGGTGGTGACTCCAGCTAAACAAAAAGAAAATTTTAATTTAAAAATCTAGCAAATGAAGGAATATTGTACTCAAATCCATTTAAGTCTAATATTGTGTTCTAAAACAGAACTTTAAGACTTAAAGTTGCATATAAAAAAAGAACAATGGCTGCATATTTTTGGAAAAGAATTGTAGGAATGAAAGTTTATTTGACCAGTTACAAAACGCGAGTGTTATGATGCAGATGTGTTGCCTAACGTGGCTTAAGAACATAAAACTAAATTCGAACATTGGAATTATTAATGCAAATCAGTGTGTTTTATTGTTAAACAGACAAGTGTGAAATAAAATGTGAAAAAATATGGATAAAAAAAGACTTATTTTTTTACACTCTACAAATTCAAAATTGCTAATGATAAATTTCCAAAGAATTAAGTTTTTATTGGCATTAAATCAGAACAGAAAAAAAAAGAATACAAATTAAGCTCTTTATACATTACAAAACAATTCATTTACACTTTATTAACAAAATTTTAAAATCCTTGTTTCAATTCTGCCAATTATAAAAACCATTTTTTTTGTTATTGTAAAATAAAACAACCACTAAACTAAAAAAAAAATAAATTTGAAAATTCAATATTTTGTGTATGATTCTCTAGAACTGCTTTAACCGCAACATTTGATTAAAATTCCTGTTGGTGGTTAAAATTTCCAAGTAAAAACATTTTTTCGTGTATTTTCCAGAGTCAATTAAACAAATTTTATAGCAATTTATGTGCGCATTTCTTTGTTGGTATATTGCGTGTGTTCACTGCATTTATCGCCGTTAATTTTACTACACGATTAGTTTTTAGTAACAAAATATTGCTAATCAATTATCACCATTTAATCCTGTCCAACTACGGTCGACTACTTCTGTACAGTGCTAATGTTTTGTGGTAAGTTGAAAATTATTTTATGTATAATAAATTATATGGAGTTGTATTTAAGTTTTTTTTTTTATTTATACATTTTTAGATTAAAAAGGAAAAGAAAAAATAGATAGGCAATTTTTCAAATAAAATGCCATTTGAAATTTTGACAGGTATTTTGTTCTAAAAAAAGAATTTGCTTTTTGACAAACCATAAATTTGTTCTGAAATTTTTAAAATTTTAGACATAAAAATGGCAGAATAGAAATGGTATTATTTTATTGTATCGACTTTGACTTTTGTCAAAATTCCGATGGGTCGTCAAGACGTTATCTAATTTATGCTTGTAAGAATTGCGGGAAACATATTAAATCAATAGACAAATCATGAAATTTTATTAAAAAAAATTTAGTTGGAGGCTTAAAAAATTTTTTTAAAATAAAAATAAACAATTTATATAGAAATTTTAAAGTCACCCGAAAATAATAACTATATGCACTGAAGTATAAAATAAATGAAAAATCCATTAGAAAACCAGTCTATTCGTATTTCATATAAATATAAATAAAAACTTCATATTTTTACAATTTACTGATTAAATTCCGTATTTTTAATAAATTTTTTCGTTATTACTGTTTTTAATTCTTAAATTTGTATGTTATATTTTTCTAATTAAATACAAAAAAAAAACAATAACCGATATAACACAGTACAACATTTTTCAGTTCATTTATTTAAGTCTCAATTCTGAGAATAGCACGCAAAAGTAGTCGCAAAAATAAGAATTTCTGCATCATTCGTTTTGTCGAGTTGTTTCCGTATAATATATTTAATTAACAAATTATTTTGGTATTTCGATAGAAAGCTTAGATTAGAATTCATAAGTGGTACTTTTAGCTGACCTGTACTAGGAGTTGCAGAGTCTTAAAATTATTATTTTTTAAATATATTGTAGACGACGTTTTGAAATTAACTTGGTATGTAATGGGTTCTATTAAGGACAACATATTTTCTACATACACTAATACACATTTGTTCTGGAATTACACAAGCAATTTATATCCACTGTTTTGTCATAGTAGGGCGTGCGCTAATCATACACTAGATTAACAATTCAAACCCTGGCGACAGTATGTTTTTTTTTTGTGCAATGGTCGTTTTGTTAGTCCTCATTTGTAATTCCTCATTTGTAATCCAAAATGGTAAGTACTTACCTGTAATGACATCGTTTTGTTAAATTAATAAGCGAAAATGCCAAAATAGACATAGCTTAAGTTATGTACTTCAGATAATTATTAGCATTTTAGTTCAGTTCTTTCCCATAAATGTTTTTCCTCGCTATTTGTTATTTTAATTTCGTGGTACTTTAAAAAATAAGAGAAAAAATTTAAATTATAAAATTATCAAAGTCCCCGCAAGGCAATTAAGACACCTTTCTGAAAAACAAACAAAAACTATTTCAAATTAATTAGTGCTTTTGTAACAAATTCTTTAATTAATTTTATGTAAAATTTTTTTTCGAGTGTACGATTTAAATGCAGTTTTTCTAAAATAAATATAAAAGCCACGATACAATTATAAAAATCATGAGAAAAATAATGAGAACAAATGACAAAAAATCATTAAGGCTTCATCAAGGAACAAAAACATCATCATATTTTTTCGTTCGTTTGCTGTACAATTTTAATTATTTTTTGTTTACTCTAGCGTAGGATTTGTTTTCATATTATAATTAAAATTGGTATATTTTGTAATTTTAATGACCCAATTATTTACCACTTTTATTTTATTTTTTTTTTTATTTTATTTTAATTTACTTTATTTTATTTTATGCAGATAAATAATTTTTCTCAAATAAAATTTATTAGCTGCAGCACACAAATTCAGGAAATTTTCGTAAATAATACACGAGCTGTAATACCAATGAGTTGCACTAAAAATTTACCTCATCATTAATTTAAATTCCATTACAAAAATATATTGGATGTAATTTTATTTTATATGAAAATTTGTGTAGAATACTGCCGCTGCACTGTGTGACATTTCCTTAATTTAGAAAGGAAAAAAATCGAACTTTTATTCAGGCGACCAAACAATTAAAATTTAATTTGTATCCTAAAAAATAGGTGAAGGTGAATTTGTTTGATTGTATTTAATAATGTGATGCCAAGGAATAAATCTGTAGTCATACTTGTGAGTAAGAAATAGATGAACTGTAACAAAAGTTGCATTATTTCGCAAACACTGACTGCCAGTTACACAAAAAAATACTCTTTTCACCACACATACGTGTTTTTTTACATTAACTGTAAGTTTAATTATTATTTTATTTCTTTTTGGAAAAATTTTTTACTTTTTCTATGGACACAATTTCAATTTTTTTCAAGTAATATGAATTATCTATCTATATTAAAAATAGACAAACACCTTTTTTAGCTCCCTTTTACGACCGTAATACTAAACCGATTTAAGAAAGAATTATATGTTTTTAATGGAGATTTAACATAGATGTGCACAATTTCAATTTTATTTCAATCGGTTCTATATTTGGGAAACTATAAGCGTTTAAAATTTGCTACTTACACACTAGCACACTTATTACACATGCATATATCCGCTTCAACTTGAAAAATAAAGAATGTGAGTTTGTTTAATTTCCCTGCAGGAAATGTCAATAGTGATAATGATCGTCAGCAAAAAAATTCTTATTATCATATCTTTTTATCTCCTTTCATAATTACTAATTCGAAGTCGTTATTTATAAATAATTTTATTTGTTTAAATAATATAATAATATTATATATTTAATATAATAATATTATGTACACATATCATAAGTTTTATATCAAAATTATTTAATATTTAGAAAATTATTCGTAGTACAAATGGGAGTGGCAGGTTTTACATATTATAAAATTTTTTGTTATTAATTATTAAGTGAATGAATGATACGTTTTTTTTTGTAACTTTAACTCCCCTTGTCGCACTGTGAGCTAATATCTGTATTAATATGCATAAATGTGTTTGTAGCACATAAATTAATTGGGTTCTAATTCAATAAATTAGAGTCTTTTCAATGGTCGGCTTTTCGGTTGCCAAATCATAAAGAAAATATATATTTTTTTGTTCTGGCGACCTACACAAATAAATTAAAATTCACTTGTATGTTTGAGGTTTTTTAATTAAACATAATTGATATATTTAATTAAAAAAAATTGTTTGTGTGTTTTTTAAAAAAAATTATAATGCAAAAAAAATATAAAAATTTGTATTTCCGACAAATAAATTAGTCAAATGAAATATGATTGGAAACAGAACTTAACGGAAAAAGTAAACATTTAATTAAATGATTATGATAGTGAAAAATATCGCATATTGGGAAAATAATTCCTTAACCCATTAACGCCCAAAATTAAAGTGCTTGAAAAAAACTTTTTCATTGTTATTTATTGCTTTAGTATGGATGAAATAAAAGGAATTCATTAAAAAATTGAAATTTTCGTTTTGGTTTTTAAGAAAAATGGTTTTTGGCACATGGATACAACGGGCATTTTAACTATGAAATTGAGAAAAACAATTTCGTTTTTGTGCATACTTCGTATCTCCATCGGCATTGGCAAGGACAAACGACACTTCGTAACTGATTTGTTATCCTTTCAGGATTATGACCATTGTTTTTACAATCAGCATCTGCTATTGCTGATAAGGTTGGACGTTTTCTAAAAATTGAAGGCTGCAAAAAAGCCCTAGTAATATTTGTGTTTAATTGTGCATTAGAAAATTTACGCAAAATTTAAGGACATACATGCCCACATATACGTGGTTGTATATATGTGCATATGTATGTGTTAAGTATATAAGAATTAGCGACGAGAAGCAATAGTAAAATTATTAAAGGAGTTAATGTTAGTACATACGTGAAGCAAGGATGAAGAACTTCTTACTGTGATCACACTGTTTTGAGGAATGGGAACCGTCAGGAGGGGGATACCTGAATCTATGGGAAAAGAAATAAAAAACACCAAAGAGTTTTCTTCAAAACAACTTACATTAATATTGTTTATTATAAAATATTTAGGTTACAGCGAGTGTTCAAATGTAAATGAAGTTTTTTACATTTTTGATTTAGTAAGCTACAAGAAATTTGTTAAGCTACAAAAATGACAATCGTTACGCTACAAAATATTTCTTTGTTAAGAGAGTTAATGCTAGGTTGTTCATATAAGAACTCAAGATGATTAAATGCAGCGAAAATAATTTGGTAATAATTACATATTGACAGTTAATTTCAAGTAAACAATTCAAATTTTAAATTCAATTAAAAAAATATTCGAATTCAATGATTTTATTAAAAACGGGTTTTAAACAATTTCTTCTGAACGATAATTGGTCCATAGGAGTTGTTTTATAAACTCTGTCATGCGTAGCTTACTGCCAAATCAACAAGATAAGTAAAAATACACCAACAGCACCACTGCTTTCCGCTAATGGATACTTTGTAAAGGCTAATAGATTAATCCATTTGGTCGACCTCTGCCATTCCCTGCTTGTAATTTACAAATAATCTGGGTATAGTAAAGTCAGAACTTTCTTTTCGAGTTTTACACCATCGTTTCACTTTTCCAAGTGGATGTATGGAACCAAAGTTCGTTGCTATCGCGACGACATTATTGTCTTTTTATTGTTTTTGTCAAAACGATAATCACATTCTGCTCTATCGTGTTTTTTATTTCTCAAAAAGGGAACTTAGGGACATTTTCTAGTTCTATTGTCAGCAGTCGTTCTAAGCCCCAAACGTCTCAATTCACATAATAGGTGATAGTAGGTAAAAAAGTTGTCGAAATATACGATGTGTTTTGCAAGAATAGATTTAGCAACTCATTCACCAAGAGTGTTAGTGCGCAAAGGAACGTGCGTTGGTTTTTCACAGTAAATTGCAAAAAGATAGCGATACCCATCGGAACTTATTGCAGCCCAGTTTTCATAACCAAATCTTGCCGGTTGACCCATAATGAAGTGTTTAGCTGGATTGCGACCAAAATATTTAAATATCTCATCTCTCGAAAACTTTTCATGCAAAACACCCCATTGACAGGATTTTCTCATAATAAAATCACAAAGAGGCCTCAATTTAAACATTTTATTATTTGAACTTTTGGCAAAAACCTTTTGTGATTCCTTGAAACCATAAAAACTTCTAAGTCTTCAGTTAGAAACTAAAATATTTACAAAATGCGATTAAAATTTTTAAAATCTTTGGGAGAATGCTTTGAGTGCTTTGGTATAACTTCAGCGGCTTAGCTTAAGCTGTGGCACATTGTTGCGTGAGAAGTTTATTTATGCGCGAAAATAGCAGTACTGCCACATTTTTCTGCAGCTATTGTAACTGATGTTGCTACAGTTTTTGGAGAGGTCCCATACAATTTTTGCACTTACGAATCCAAATATTATACTGATTTTTTTTACAAATAAGAGATGAAATAGGGAACTTAATAAGTCTATTTTTTGAGATATGATTATATTGCATTACATGAGCGATATTTTGCTAGAGATAATTTTTGAGTTCTATTAAATCATTTGAAAAACAGGAGCTCTTATGTGATCCCTACAGCAGCTTTGTTTACTTGGTGTCAATTTACTCCTTAGGTGAATAATGTAATGTAAATTGATTTTTACAAGAACTGAAAATAGTACTAAAGCTTTTTAATTTGGCATAAAATATTTATCAACATTAACAATATTATTTGACCTTATTTTGTGTATCTTTTCTCTTTATCCAATTATTTTTTCTTATATAACAAATTTTATACCTAAAACAATATTTTCCCTTCTAACAACCCAAAACGATTTGATTTTATTTTCTTCTGGAATTAAACGCCTTTTAAGTTTATTAAGAGATTTTGCTGTTCAATGTTGCCTGAAATAACGAAATACATATCCATATACTGTATAAGCCAGACAAATGATATCTGTAGATTAAAAAAAAATGTTATTTGTACAAATTCGTTTACATAGCTTCATATTCATGCATACAAGAATACATACATAGTTGCTCTAATACACACTACAATGTTTAATTATCCTTAAAGAAATACTAAAGAGATACAAAAACATGATTATAACACAATAGAATTAAGTAACTAAAAACCTTATTAATTAGGGACACAATCAAAGGACACAAACCAAAGAAATAAAGTTATTTAATGTATTGAATATTTTGTATCTTTTGCAAGATAAAGGACTAAGTATAGATACATATAATCATATTACAGACAAATAAAAAAAGTGTCGAAGGTTTTTGGGGAATTCTTTAGTTATTACATTTGTATCTAACAGTCAACAATTAAAGGAATGAGCTGAGTTTGCTGGGCACTAAACAGAAATATTTAAATTTAATTTTTTTCCTTTTTTAAAAAGAAGCCAAGCAACCTTATATATAGAAAAAATTAATCAAGACCGTTTGAGTACCTCCGAGGAGACAACTTTTGCGTCCGGCCGACGGTCGACAGAGCAGGCGAGAACTTTCCTTATGAGAACTCCAGGTACTCTCATTACACGGAAACAACATTATTATTTCTTAGAAATATCCAAAATGAGTGAAAAATAAATAGATAAGTTCCAACAATCTGGGAATAAGAAGGATATTTTCCTATTTTGTAGACAACTTATTGGAAAATTATAAGCGTCGGGAAAAAAAGAAAAAAATTTTGATTTCAAGCGAAATATAGAAACTTAAATAATTTTTTCTCCTCCTCTTCGGCTTAATTGTGTAAAACACCATGTAAGAGTGAAACAGGCATTTATGAAAAATAAAATTTAAAATTTTTGTTATTTGTTTTAATTATAAACTCTAGAGATACACAACTTTTATACAGTATTTTAAAAGATATTTCATATAAAGAAGAAAATATTGGAGTGAAAACCAGAAATTAATTTGAAAATCTTTGTTTTATCCTTAAAAATGTATCTTAAAATTATTAGAGTATTTAAGTGCACTCTTCCAAGCGAAAAGCTGTTTGGTTTATTCAGTCTGTGCGATGTAATTTATTATATTTTTTTAATTAACTTAGACAAAATTTTATTAGGAAATCAGAATGAAGATTGGATTGCCGGGTTAGGACCCCACATATTTATTGAAAAATTTGAGAAGACTATTTCAACAATAAATATGAAGCTTAGAAAATAAAATTTAAGCCTTAAAACTTTAGTGATGTGTAACAGGTGTTGAGGAAATTTTTAGTTTTAAATTCAAATAATTTTTTAAGATAGAACTTGGTGCAGTCCATTCGAAAGCTAAGATGATCTGCCAATAAGAGGTTCCATTTTGGTATGTAAACAAAACGGTTCTTTTGTGGCGAAATCATTAAATGTTTATTGATTTTCAAAGAGGAGTGCATGCGATTATTAATGGAAAATAATATCAGCCACATAATCAGCACGACTACGCTTTCAGGTTCATATTCTTTTCATGAAATTTTTGATCACCAATTCGCGTATTTGCTATTGTGTCCTGGATTACTATAAGAATTCCACCTTCGAGTTCTTAAATCGTTTGGGGGTTATTTACACAGACTCTATATTTCATGTAGCCATAAAGAAAAAAGGCGAATAATGTTCAATCACAAGAACCGGTGGCCGATTCTGATCACCTCATCGAAATGACCTGGGTTTGCCCCAACACTGTATGCTACTGCAGCAATATTCCAAGTTGCTCTTGAGCGCCATGTTCCCGTACGAGTTCGATTCTTTACATAATTGTTCTTTGGATGTTGAATCACAGTTCTGTGACGTTAAATTTGTCATTAGATATTTTGTTGAAAATACATTCCAAGAACCATTTTAAATGAACCCCAAAGAAATTTAATAACTTTGGTCCGGATTTTTTTTTAAATTTATTTTTCATTTGCGGAGATACTTTAAGTGGCCTTTAGCTCGAGCCATCTCATGTGCTGGATATAGAAAACTGTACGAAAATAAAATATATGATATCAATAAGGCGCTGCCGTCTATGAGACATGTGGCGATATCCTACTGGAATCCCATATTTTTTACATCAGCATAATTTAATTTTTGCCAAATGAAATCACTGTATCTACGTTATCGTTGACAAGTACTTGGGCCCTCCTGCACACTTTTAAAAAAACTATCAATCATGATGAAATAAACAGGTGGCATACAACTACAACAATACAACAAAAAAGGAATATTTGTTTGTGTAAAGTCTAAGCCCTTGGCAAAAACTATTGTAAAAAAAATTAAATAAAATAAGTTAACAGAAACCTTTGAATTTTTTGGACGCTGCAAACGAGCAACACACGGAAGTGTTTATTACTTTGAAAGTATTGCGGTCCATATAGAAGGTAGTGGCACTCTCAAAACAAGTACATAGAAGAAATTATTGAAAATTTTTATAAAAAAATAAACACAAATTGAACAAACAAAAGCTTGGATATTCTATAAATATAAACTAGAGATGGGATCGTGAGTGATTTTTCCCTCACGCTCACGATAGAAATTTTACTCATGCACGACCTTAAATTTTCGGCTCCCATTCATACATGGTCACGTGAGTAGGAAAAAAATCACGAAAACTCTCACTCACGAAATATTAACGAAAAAAAATTTTAAATAAATAAAAAAATATTATTATTATCACTGATCCGTTCTGCTAGACTGATGATAAGACTGTTCCAATAATCAAACAAATTTCTAAAATTAATAAAGAAATGCGTAAAGAACTTGAGCCATACAATTCCTTTCAACATCAACTTAAAACAATTTAAGTAATGACGTAGAAATATTAATTACAAAAGTTTACGAAAAAAAACAATATAGCAAAAAATCACGAAGCAATCACTTCAAAAATCAACTTATGCCCGCTCAATTTCTTTGTATTCCTGTTCATGCACGCACACGTAATTGAAACAAAAAATTAATTACGATGACTCACGCTAATCACGTGAGCGGTAATACCACCTGTATATTTCACCATGCTGTCAATATTCTAGACCAGTTTGCTATTAGTTTCACGTACTGATCTCTTTGTCTTGCCGCTAAACGTTGTATAGCCACGTCTATATTAAACGCGTTGCAAGCAACGTGTGTTAATAATAAAGTTTTAGTATTGTGGCGTGCTCACCAATCACAAAACTTGCTATGCTTTTTTTAGCATCAGTGACCGCTTACTAAGCAGATGAGAACCCAAACGAGGAGAGGATTTCTTTAATATTCTACACTTTTTGCTACTACTAATCTAAACTTTGACCGACTGATTTGAAATTTTTTATTTTTTAAATTTCTTTTGCAGATAATAAAGAATTTTATGACGTCATCATAATCGGTAATATATTAAATAAGATTGTCGAATGTTTCCAAACGATAAATTTTTGAAACACACGAAAAATTTGGTCAACATATTAATAATGTGAAAACAAAATGGAACTTATTGCTAAGTTTTGAATATCAGTAGGCAATAACCTAAAGTCAAATGTTGTTCAACCTTTTTGCTCTGATCAAACAGTGGATGCTGCACGTTGAAGTGTCCACATGAATCCTTCTGTATCTACTGATCGATATGCTACTCAATTAAACATCTGCAGAAAATCGCTACGATGTATTCTAAAAAAATTACCCACATAATATTTGTTTAGCTCAAGAGTTTTTAAAATGAAATGTATATATAATTTTTATTAGCAATATTTTACTAATTTCTCCAGCAAGATTTTCACATAAGGATTGAGAAACGGGGATCATTATTAACTAATTAAGGTATAAATAAAGTAAGTGATGTAAAAATAATAGAGCGGTTGAAGAAACTCCAGCAATAGTTTGCTATTGTGTAAAGTAAGCTGCTAAAAGTTCCTACCTGTTTGAACAAGTTCATCTAAGTATGCGGAACTGGGTAAAAACGAATATGTTTTTAAGGACTAAATAATACAGTTTTTCTTCCATAATTTATATCAACACATTATGCCTATACAGAAGCTCTGTATTTTATCCAAGCAGTAATCTAAATAAACTGCCAACAATCGCTTGCTATTTGCTACCAAGGACGTGTATTCATTATTAATAAAATTGTGTGTTTGTATACATATACCTGTATTTGTATTGTTCGTATGCATACACATATCGAAATATTTATCCTGGTTATATAAAAATAACAACAAAAAAGACAAATACATCGAAACAGGCACATCCAGTAATGAAATTCGAATTAAAAGGAACATAACAAACACAAAAGAAGCAAAATAGGAAGAGCAGCATCATTAACAGCACACAGAATGAAACAAGGCTAACAATAACAAAAATCAAAAATGAGACTCATTAAAAATCAACATGAAACGACATTTTACAAGGCAGTCAAAACCCCAAACAACTTAACAAAACAGTCAGCAAAAGCAAATTATATGAAAAGATAACAATCAGCCTGCCAGACTGTCAGTCGTCATGGCATCCAAATATACCAGTCAGTAAGTCAGACATTAGCATTAGTAGGCTCACAGTCGAAAATAGATTTAAAGGTTCTTGTACAATTATAGCAAAGCACAATTGTCAATTCGCTTAGAAAATGTATATGCCAAACGAACATTGTTTATGTATTTTCTCAAACTAGTTTTTCAATTCAAAAAATACATACAAGGTGGCGCAAAAATAACCTTCCGATGTTTTTTGGCTGTAATTTAAAAAAAAAAAATGAAAAACTTTGATTCTTCTTGTGGATTATTTTTATTTGGTCTTTTAGTTTTTTTACATCAAGTCGAGAATATGATGTCATGTAAATGGCCGCCGCCACAGTTGATTGTCATTTGAGCCCTTTTTATGGCATTTTCCATCACTTTGGTCAAAACTTCCGGCGATAGGTCCTCACATTCTTGACGGATATTGTCTTTAAGAGCTGCAACAGTCTGAGGCTTGTTGACATAAACCCGCGACTTCAAAAAGCCCCACAAAAAGAAATCTTCAGCGGGCAAATCAGGCGATCTTGCTGGCCAGTGCAAATCGCCAAAACGGGAGATTAGGCGCCCGGGAAATGCATCCTTCAGCATATCGGTTGTGGCACGTGCAGTGTGTGCTGTTGCACCGTCCTGTTGGAACCACATGTTTTCCAATCCCAATTCATCAAGTTGCGGCAAAAAGAACTCGTTAATCATTGCTCTGTAGCGCTCAGCATTCACAGTAACCGTTTGGCCCGCGACGTCTTCGAAGAAAAAAGGTCCGATGACTCCTCCAGCGAAAACAGCACACCATACAGTGACTTTGAGCGGGTGTTATGGCTCTTCGTGGGTTACACGCGGATTTTCAGTGCCCCAGAAGCGTAAATTTTGCTTATTTACGTACCCGCTAAGATGGAAATGGGCCTCATCACTCATGATTATTTTTGATGAAAAATCATCTTCCTGTTGGTGGTGATTAAGGATGGCTTGAGCGTATGTTAGACGCGATTGGCGGTCAGCAGCTAACAGCTGATGCACCGTCTGGACTTTGTACGGAAACATCTTCAAATCTTGTACCAAAATTCGCTGTAAAAACCGTCGACTGATACCCATTTGCGTGGCACGTCGTCTGGTCGATGTCGACGGCGCTTCCATGACATCCTCGGCTACAGCAGCAATATTCTCTGCAGAACGGCTACTCCGGGGTCTGCCACGCCTGGCAGCATCTCGTGTTGTGTCAGTCTCTTCGAACGTCGCAGTGTTTCACCAGTAGGCGTTGGACGGCCAGGAAATCTGCGACGAAATTCACGTTGTGCCAAAGTCACCGACCGATTATTGGTCAAATAAATAGTCTCCAATATTCCGCGTTCTGGAGCAGTGTAGCGTAACATTGTTTATTAACGTGTATTTCGCATGTGTTTACTACACAAATGTCAAAACAGAACTGACATTAGGGGCCAATCGCAAAATTTATAGCATTTTCTGATAGGAGGATTACTTTTGCGCCACCTTGTACATACTTTCCATATAGAAAACTTTTAATCACACACTTATGCTGTACTTCTACTAAATACTTTTGCACAACCATTTTACTTTCATAACATACTGCATGTCAGCTTAACAATATTTAGGAAGGCAGAGAATATGAAAGTATTAGTTTTCTATATATTCTTGGAAATTCATTAAAGTCCTGAAGGAACATTTTCATTTCAACCTCGTATTTATTACGAACATACAAACAATCGAGCACGTATGAATATTTTATGCATACACAAACACAAATCTTAAGTAGGCAACATGACACACAAAATAACATTCTTAAATCGTATGTATATGTGTGTGTATATGAGTGTGTTTGTGTGTGTGTTTGTTTAAACAAATACACATGCCTAAAAGATGCTTGTATCAGAATAAAAATTTGTTTACTTTGGCGACACAATTCTCAACTACGAATAAATCTCAGAATACTTATTTTTTTTTGGTTGAGCCTGAATATTAAGACCCAAAGCTACATGCATGACAAACATACACAAAAACAAACCCTTGTGCACTAATAAATACTTTTAGAAGTTTTATTTTACTAATTTGCCAGAGTATGGGTGCATCGTTACTTATATTTATGTGTAGAAATTCGAGCTAGAAACTTCTACATGAGTGCTTTAAGTAAATATTTGTTAATTTTTCTTGTACACACATCAAAAATCTCTTATAAGAAATACAGCTTTTTATAATAACATTTGCAGTCGATACTAAAAGCTATTTTCATATACTTTGGTGCAGTCAAACAATTTTAAATCTTAATTTTGAATATTAGTTAGAAATATGTATGTATATTTTTATGTATCTTTTGCATTCCACAACCATGCTCCATCATCTTTGTTCATTGTCTTGCTTAAATTTCTATTGACTACAGAGCAAATAGTGGCAAAAAACTTGAGTTCACGCCCAGTTTCAGACTAATCACATCATTGTCAATTTTTCTGATGTACATAAGTTTGGTGTTGCGTTAATTGTTGTCTGATTATTAAAGTGACGAAGGCATGGTACTGGCAATTGAAGAGTAACAGCAGCATTTATACATCACTTCGCGCATTTTTATTGGTTTTGTAGAAAAATCGTCAGCGAAGAAAAATAATTAATAAATTCGATTAAAATAATTGAATGTTCCTAATTGATACCACAGGTGCTGCAACGTTTTAATTTTTCTCCATCTATCCTCACTTGCTATTCCTTTCCCAACGAAGATAATTTATCTAATGGTTAATACTCATTAATTACTACTTCATTTTCTATGAAAAAGAAAATATTTTCTAAAGCAATTAGTAGCACAAAGGTCACACAATAAGTCCTTGTAGACATATCTACCCATTGTGTTTTAATAAATTTAGTATATATACCACCAAGAAAACTAGCCCCATTTGGCTATTGTTGCTAGTTTACTTCAATATATAATTCCTTGAAAAAAATGCACACAAATTGCTTTGTCACGCTTCTGAAAATATTTCGATTTTTTTGTCATTCAACTTTGAACTTTGTTTTGTGAAACAAAGCAAAACTTTTCCACTTCTTTAAATTAGCTTGGCTTTGGAGAAGAACTTTCCCATCTATTCTTTGATTTAATCTGGAAGATTTAGTTGCATACAAAATTTTCAATTTCAATTGAAATTTCATAAGAAAACTTAAAAGAGTCTCTTTTAATTGAAGCTATGAGACGGGTTTTCATAGCTGGAGATGTTTCTTTTCTTACTCCGCATCTCACAGAATTCTTGATTTTCTTACCATCCTAGCGAAGTTAAAATAAATTTTAAGTTTGTCCTGAATACTGCAGCTGATGAGCATCACGAGGTTCTTCTCCATTTGAATGGTGCTAACGAGCCCTACTTAAATTCTTTTTACGAAAAATTAATATTAATTCATTTACTATTCGACCTTTTCAAGAATTTAAACACATTTCATATGTCTCTATATCCAAGAAGAATAGAAACTAAAACAAAAATCTTATAATTGTTAACAACATATAATTTTTCTTTGGGGTTCCCCTTATTGCCTTCTACATAGTGGTTGCAGCATCTTACTATAATTTTTACTAAATTAAAAAAACGTAGTCTCTATACCAGCGGTTTCGAGAATTTAGATTACATATTTTCGCTATATTCAAGTCTTCAGTATACATTTTTCTGAAAGGCTTTTGTTATGAATGTCAAAGCGTTATAAGGGAGAAATCTTGGAAATTGTCAGGATCCTTCGTGCTTAGAAGGATATAAAATCAATTGAATAAATAAGTCCTTATTGCTGCATGTAGCATGACATGCATATTGACAAATTAGACTAGGAAATAGTATTTATTCCAAAATTTCTGGAGAATAAATTGCAATTAAATTGCATCTAAAATATAAAAAAAAATTATTTGTATTTTCAAACATACAAAATTTATTTTGTCATACAAAATATTCTCAAATTAGGGAAAATTAGTCTGCTTTTAATTTTTTTTAATTCAGCAATTAGTACTTAGAATATTTTATTTTCCCTAAAGAAAAGCAAACCTTCTGTTTTATTGTCTTAAAATCCAGTTAATTGCGACTTTTGTTCCTAAAGTCGGGTTTCTTATTCTTAGACAAAATTCATAATATCTTTCGAACTGAATATATTATATATTCATTTAATAATATAAACTAATATATTTACTAAATTTTTCATTCCCAATTTAATTTAAAAAAATAACTCCAAAAAATGTTAAAATTTAATTTTTTTGCATATAATTCAATGTAGTTTAACAAGTTTGCTTTTTTTTAATTTGTATGTACTTAGAATTTGCTTTACTCTACTTCAATAGCCGTATAGAGAATTGAAACATTTAGAGACTTTCCTTTTTAATATGTTGTCCATATAACTTTAAGTAGTATGAAATCTCAGCATGGAACATGTAATTGGAGATTTTTATTAGGTTAAACTTAAGTATTTAATTTGATGGGTTTTTATTCATTCCCCTACAGCAAAATAAAAAGAGAAAGTAAGAGAAAGAAAAATAATCTTAAATTATAAAATGAAAAAAAATACATAAAATAAAATGTTTGCAGCTTTTAGTCTTCTCATTATTCAAGAAGCTTTATGTTTAAAGAAAAAATACAAATATGTACAATAGAAATCATGGGTACGAAATCGTTTTCTTTCACAAGAAGTGATAGTATTTTTAGTTACCACAAACTTTTTGTGTTTCTATAAGTTTTGTTTAAAATATAATTAATATTTTTGATCCAAACTCAAAACACTGTCTGTCAAAGAAAAACGAATACATGTTCAAATGTATATTTAACACTGTAAAAATTAATTTAAGCTCAAAAAAGGGTCAGAAAACAAAATTTTTGTTAGAGAGAAATTCGTCAAAATGGTGGAAGAGTTTTTACAAAATGTTTAGCATTAGTTACTGAAAAAGAACGTATTCAACAGACGACACAATAACAACATGCTCTTACAACAAGTCTCTTTATTAGACAATATTTTTCATATTCTAGTGTTATAAATTAATATTTAACTATTGAAACTTTCTAAATCTACGTATTCTATAGGTTCTTATATATAAAAGCACTTTTACTAAGTACTCCTCAATAGTGAAGTACATACTTCATGGCGTATGAGTGCTAAGTAATTTATATATTTTGTATGATGATCAATTATACGCACTAGAGGATATTTTTAATTTTGCAGTACAGTTTGTTTCAGGGATGGTATTAGAATTTTAATATTGTACTAAATAGCATGAAAAATTGTACTTTTTGAACATAATTGTACTAAGAAAATCTAGGTACTTTTAAATCGATTTAAACCGATTTAACGAACATTCGATTTTATGAACATCGTATATAACGAACAGCCAAATATTTTCTACGGAGTACCTTATATTATGAACAAATATTTTATTTTGTACTCGGTTTAACGAACAAATGTAAAATATACCAGCTGATGATTTGAGAAAATGCATTGAAAATAAACGTTTACCCTATGTTGAATGCGATGATAAAAATGTGAAACCGATTAACAGATTGATGACACAGAAATAAAACACGAAGGTGTCATTAAGCACTTAAAAGATTTTATTAAATGGGCTTCACAAAACAATATTAGTAGCAAAAATTTAATGCTTCTCAGAGAGTATCAGCAAGGCATCTATTCCAAGAAAACAGACTCTGGTTAAACAACTTTTAAAATAAATTATTTTTGTAATACAGTGTTTTTATGAATTTTTAATTTTATGTATACTAAAATATTTATTTTAAATTACAATAATTTAAAAAAAATTTAAAAAAAATACTATACATTTTTAATTCAGTACTGTATATAACGAACAATTCACTTTAACGAACAAGCCTGATAGCAATTAAAAAACTACTGTATTGATATCATAAAAAATGGAAATTTCGTGATTTCAATAAATCCTTTGTTTGGATTAAGCCGCAAAGAGTTGCAGTTTGTAGTCTCTCTTTCTCTTTGGCTTTAATTATATTTTGGTAGTAAAATTTTATTTTCACATTTGTAAATGAAAGTAAGACTAATAATATTTCTCTTACTATTTTTTAAATTTCTAGAAACATGAATTCATTTGTGTCATTTTTTATTTTATAAATTATTGTCCAGAAATCGCTTATATTCGAATCTTTTTAAGATTTTAATATTTCAACATCAGTGCGAGCTCTAAATTGCGAATTTATGTTTTAGGAATTTTGGTATTCGTTTGGAAACATTTTTACTAATAGTTGTACTTTACCATTACTTTTTTATTTATTTTCTTACCTAAATGTACCGAACCATTTTAATGTTTCATTTTCAAAGTCGAAATTCTTCAAACTTCCCAAAATTTAAAATAAACATTTTATGCAACTGTTTTGAATTGAATTATCACATCATTTTCAATTTCATTGGTTTCTATATACAATTCTACATCAGTTCCATAGTAAATATCATTTGCTTCTAATTCAAAAATAAAATTAAAAGCTGTTTTAAAATTTTCCTCTAATATTACCATTTTTTTAATTCTTCCGTAGAAAGAACTTTTAGTAAGCTAAACAATATTGAAACGGATTCGAGAAATATATTATCAACTGACATAATAGCATCTATTATTTTCACGAAAGCGGGTATTGAAAAATATGGGGGTGCAAAATTTTGAACCTTTTACTGAAATGCTAAAAAAACTGGAAAAATAGTTTTTACTTTTTATTTTAGAACAAAAATGTATTGATATTTTCACAGCACAAAATCACTGACCACTGAAATACGTATCGTCATATGAATTCATAAAAGCCCTAAGTTACATTGAAAAAATTTTAGAGGACAATCAAAAAACTCCATAATATCAAAATTTATGCAACATTTTTCAACATTTGTTCAGTTTAAGCTTATTTCTTATTAAGGAATTAATACAATTTTAGTATGTGAAATTTTCCAGGGACATGTATTTTGATATGGTGGATCGCAATCAAGCATAAAGTCGTTTTTAAATTTTTTGTAACTTAAGGCTTCTTTGAAATCATAAGACGTTATGTTTTTATATATTTTCAAAATAGATATATGTATTTAGATAGTATATACGTATGTATTTGGCACATATGTTTGTATAAACATAAATCTCTACATATATTTTTACATTTTAAAGTGCAAATATAATGTTCAAGTTATGATTTTTAAATAAAAACAGTATGTTTTGATGGAAAAAAACCTTTTGTCGAAATTTTTTTTGTACTATTTCATTTGGTTTTGTTATAATTTGCCAAACAATTTTCACTTTATTCTTATTCATGTATGTACGTGATAGTGATGTTACTAATATAAAATATGAAGTATTCATGAATCCGAATACGAACATCTGTGGCAAGATACGTTTTAATTTGAATTTTAACGAAGGCAAAACAAAATATTAAAATATATTTGAAAACTTTTTCTTTACCGAAGATTCCGTAATAAACAAATATGGAAATATATTAAATATATTTGAAAAAGTTTGTATTAAAATATTTTGTTTATCACATTTAATAATGCACAAGCGAATAATACATTAATAACCACGCAATAAACTATTCGACTAATTTAAAATTGGCTTTTTTTGGTAAACTTTTAAATCGTTTAACCGATTTAATAAAATTTTTTTGTCAGTTTTAGTATTTGAACATATTCCTTATGTGCTGGTAGAAGTATTCAAAACTACAACTATTTGAGTCATAATGGCAAAATGTAGGAATATATATGTCTGGAGGAAAAAATAGCTGACAAAAGGGATATTCTCTATCATAGATTTTATTTCCTACAAAATCTTCGAAAAGTTAGAGATCTTGCAAATTAGAGTTTCATTAAAACATGAAACTAAAAAATTTGTTTCGAAAATCAACTTTTAAAAATCTCCAAAACTTTATTTCTAACTTATGCAAGGATTTTTTTCGTTGCCTTTTTAATAATAAAAATTTATTTAGAATTAATAGGGTTATTATGGTAATGTTATTTTCTTTTTTACAAGTAAAATCTTAAAATAAGAAGTAATTTATTAAAGTTATTTAATTTGGGTAGAATGGGTTAAACGTTTCATCTACCAACAATCGATTACTAACTTATTATATTAAGATATTAATATGGACCATGTGTATACGCAAAAATTTTGAAACATTATATCAAGCTGCAATTTATTTAATCTGTGGCAGATATTTTTATAAAATTACTCAAGAGGAAAATGTATTTCTATAACGATATAGTTTTCTAATGTTCCTAGAATTTTTTTATTAAACACTGGTTTTCTTATTTCAAAATTTTTATATTATAAATGCGTAAAGTAATTTAATTTTTATTGACAAGAATTTTGGAAATTTGTTATTTAAATGTTACTGCTACATTGATGTTCTAATAAATATTTATTTCTTTATTCTGCAAAAATTTAATTAAAATGTGAAAACGAATGTGCACATACATATGTATTACCATATCGTTTTAACATCAAAAAAGTTTTTAACAAAATAAAACAAAATAGGCAAATTTAAATAGAATATACTCTAGTGCGTATAATTTATATTCATAGAAAATATATATAAATTATTTAGCACTCATACGCCATGAAGTACGTACTCTGCTAGTGAGGAGTACATACTTGACAGAAATGTTTCGCACAACATTTCCTTTATTGACAAACGATAATAAAAAGCAAGTAAATTTAGAGAAAATAATTCCTTAAATAATTTCCATAAAAATGAATGGAGACGTTGTATAGTTGTAACATTGGATATACTAAAATTTGACTAAAGATTTGTAAACTAATTGACATGAATGATGCAAGAATTGATATTAAAAACATATGAGTAAAAACTGTAGCTCTCAATTACATAAATAATATTGAAAAACTATTAATATGGATATGTATTTCAAAGTTTCCTAATATTTCATTTAGTTTTCTTATTAATTAAATAAAATTTATATTCATAAATGTTTTATACGATGTATTCAATAAAATCTAATAGGAAAATTTCAATAAAATAGTGATGTAGACTATTTATTTTAATTCGCAAAAAAGAACAAGGAACGAATATTATATTGTAATTATATCCTTGCAAAAAGTATCTTAAAACATGTTTAATTTTGAACAACTTCTGATCTTAATCCTGTGAAAAACCCTATTATATGAATAATACTTTTGTGTATCAGTCCTAAATAATAATAATACATTCCATGACACTTTATAGTTTAGTAATTCCGCTTTGATGTATTTTGTTTACAGTACGTTTTAGATATTTATAATTTTGATAAATTTTATTTAAAAATTCAGACTTTTAAAAATACCAGAGCTTGGGGCAAATAGAACCGGCATTATGCTTATATTCTTTTATTTATGGTAAGTGAAAACAAATTAAGTGCACGCTTTACAATTGGAAATATACAGTTTTGAAATATTCAGCAGAGTGTCCTAGAGCTCCATAAACTGAAAAATTGAAAACTTAACATAAACAAAGAATAACATTATTCTTAAAGAATAAATGCAAAATTCCAACATCATGTACGAGAAAAAGAAAAAAAGAAAAAAAAGTCATAAACAGAAATAAAAAAAATCATTATGAATCTACTATGTTTGTTTCACGGTACACTCAGAGATTTTTTTTTAACAATATCTTACAAAAATGCTAAATAAATCAAACTTTTTGAAACGGTGGTTGAACGTTGCCAAACAATGTTTTTAAGTGATCACACGATTTCATTTATGATCGAGTGGGAGCGCTCGTCACACTCATCGCATAAAGAAAATGTGAGATGTCACCTCTGATACTTTTCTTGCGGGAAAGTTTGAGACAATTGATGTTTCTAAGTATAGTTTGGAAATATAAATTTCCTTTTATCCGTTTCGATAGTGTGGTACCTATTAATTTTGAGGTCGCCACTTCGGTGACCAGCAAAAACTCAGCTTAAGGGCAAATAAAAAATTTTTCACAATTAATTGACACAAAAAGTGAAGGATCTAAAAATAATTATAAATATATATAAACAAATATATATATATATATATATATATATATATATATATATATATATATATATATATATATATATATATACATACACTGACTACGTTCTTTTAGGATAGTTTAGTGACACGTTACAATTTGCATAAAAAGTAATAATTGACCTCCACCTTGGCCATCAAGTATTAGAACTCCAATACACTCCTATTATTAATAAATCAGCCACGTGATTAGTTTTGTTCCAGCTGCATTGTGGGAAGGGTTTTTTTCCGATTATACAATATCACTTCATACCCTTCAGGTCTCCTAGAAAATTCAGTGTCACTTGTGTCGGTGCGGCCGTAAAGAAACTCAATCATTCTTATTTTTCTCATTGCTGTTGATGTTATCAAGTTTTAACAATATAGTGATGGTTTCACAATAGTATTTGGATGTTAGAAGCAATTCTGCTAATAGCTGACTATTTGTTTCTTTATTATTTTTTTTTATTTTCGTTGTTTAGATTCAATTCCTCTGAATCGTGCGATTTGCAGCAAACTTTCTTTGGTCATTATTTTGATTTACGAAAACTCCTGATGTAAAACCTGTCGATTTTCATCATGAAACAAATTAAATTTTATCTATTTTGTCAAAATTCAGAAGAAAATGTTTGCAAATGGCTCAGCTTAAGGACACAGCTTACTCAAAATTTAACTATACTCTACTAGCAGATGTTAGTTTGCAGTACAAGTACTAGTAATTTTCTAAGAAGTTGAATTCAAAATTCACGGAGCTTTCAAAATATAAGGGGATATATAAGAAATATTGGCAGTAAAAAAGACATTAATAAAGCAGATATTATACTTTAATGATGAAAAAGAATAAAGTCTGCAACTTCAGGAAGAATTGCTGATGGCCCATAACAAAATCAACGTCAATAACTGTGATGTTCGATGGAGTGATCATATTTTTCAAGTCTCAAAAAAAGCATTCAAGAGCGTCGGTTTTCTAAGAGATACTTTACTCCATCTGATCTCCTTAATATTTATACCACCTATATCAGACCGAAAATGGAATACAACTCTCATGTAGAGGCTGGTGCTTCAGGAGAGGGCGAAAAAGCTCATCGGTGACAGTAGCTTTGCCAACTATATTGCCTCACTGGAGCATCGACGCAATGTGGGATGTATTTCACTATTTTATCGTTACTACAATGGAATGTGCTCTAATGAAATCAGGGAACTTGTTCCCGAAACCCGCTCATTTGTACGAACAACACGTTCTTCGTTAAGAGCGCATCCATTTGTGGTTGATATGCCAGTGGATCGCACTACGCATTACAGAGAAAATTCGTTCTTTAGCCGAACAGTTCGCATGTGGAATAAACTTCCTACAGAAGTCTTTCCTCTTGCTTTCAATGTGGGAAGGTTCAAGTCGAGCGTCTAGAAACACTACTCGCTTTATCATCCTTCACGTAACAAATTTTCCTAGTTCCGGAACAATGCATTGCATTTATAGGGTGCTGAGTGCTTGTCAAAGTTAAAAAAAATATTCTCTTATTAGTTTTTATTTTGTTTTGTTTCCATTTTCATATGAAGCATCTATGAGACTTCATGAAAACATGGTAACAGCATTGACAGAATGAGTGTCTTAAATTGAGAGCAAAAGAGAAAACACAGTAAAAATAAAATAGATTTACTACACACTCGTTTGTAGGTAAAATATTATCTATGGGAAATAGTGCGATTAAAAATTCAATATACTAAAATTTTAGCAATTTGTATAAAAAAGCACCAAAATAGATTATATTTCACGACCACATTCTCTGTATCTCAAACTGTATGGAAAAGATCGTACAGCCCCTGTTATGTCTCACCATTTATGCTGTTTTTGGTCCAAGTACGTGGCAATCGTGGCAAAAATTTGTTTAAGAAAAAGCATGAAATACTTTGCTGTGATGTACACTAGAATATACTTGTTTTATTTGCCAGTTCTTCGTAAATGATGTCAATGACTTGCCTGAAAGTGAGGTCGAACTTAAGCTCTCTGTAATCATTCGCTTTGTAGTCAACACTTAAACTAATTCAATCAACATCAACCCAATTTAATTAAATAAGATTCCTAAAATTGCCAGCCCAGCAATACGCCGATGGCGAAGTAATGAGCTAAAATGCTAACAAACATATGCTTTACTTACCAACTTGATTGACCCATAACCACATACAAATGGCAATACTCATTGATAACACAAAACACGATACAAATTAAAAATGTCTGCTTAGAGTATTGAACTCGTTGTTTTTAAGTTATTGTTGTATTAGATGTACTCACTGATATTTTGTAAACCTTTCTAATTACACACTAATAACTTTTTTTCATGATTATCATACAACGAGCAAAATACTACATTTCTTCAATGCTTATAGTCCGTATGATTAGCGCATGCGCTACTCAGAAAATAAATGAATTGTAAATTTTCGAATAAGTAATTCTAGAACTATATAATGTATGTATGAAACGTATGTTCTTCTGGATGAAGGTAATCACCAAATTTACCCGGACTGGCAGAATAATACGAATCACATGAGAAAATATTTCATTTTCAAATATCTATTTACTTTCCTTCAGTGTATATCTGCTAGCAAAGTTGAATTTTTTGCCCAACACACCACAACCGCAAAGCTATAAAATGTAACTAGAACATAATTAAATGCTCGCAATTAGAAGTAATTTACTCATTTTGGTTTTCGTATACAAAATCTTTTTCCCCCTTTTCGCTTTAAGATGGTTTCTTTTCAACCATTAATGTATTTATGCTCGGGTACGTTTCATTTACTTTAGTTTTCCTATTAAATATATTTAACATTATTTCTTTTTTACAGTGTTCATCTATTCGTTAATTGTTACTATGTTTCTATTTGTGTGTTTTTAGCATTTTTTCACTGCTGGCACAATTTGCTATACTTTATATAATCTAATAATATCCACCGAAGCATTCATTCATTTATTTGTCTTTACATACAAACTTGGGGCTTCATGTTAATGAATCCACATCCATACATTTACACATATAAAATTTAAGCGATATTCGCTCAATCCTTTTCCATTTTTTCCATTAGCAAAACGCTTAACATTTTTTTCCCCAATTTTTTTTACTTTAAACGTTTTCCACCCTTTTTCTTGTAAACTAAGTTACTTTAAATACCACCACGTTTGTAAATGAATATCTACTTGTTTCCTAACAAATTTTTTAAGTTTTTTTTGTAGCTTATTAAACGTTTGAACAGTTTGTGTAATATTTTCTTTCTTTACTGCGGTTTTTTTTTCAAATTGGTTTATTTTAATTTTCTCCACTCGTTTTGTATCTAACATTTTCCCCTTCCATTGGCGTTTTACTAGAAAATAATTACGCTTACATTTGCGCAACATTAATTTTTAATTAAAAACGTCAATAGTATTTAAAGGAAAAATATACTTTTGGTACAAGTACGGGTAAATTGAAACTTGTATTTCTTTGTGATCGTATCGTGTAAGATTTTTGCTAATTTTAACGCTGCTGTTAGATGGAGGCCTTTTTGCTTCAATGGGTTTTATTATTCTTTTTTTATTTTAAGAATCACAATGTAACAACTTAAAGAGTCACTTCAAAGTAATTAAAATTGTAAATGGTGTATATCAGTAACAACTAAAAAAAGAAAATTTATCAAATTCCTCCCATCTCTGGGTCAATTTAAAAAAAACGTTAACAAAATTTATTTTCTTCAAATTGCGATATTTCGCTGATGAAGCCACACAAAGAAGTGACGAAATATCGAAATTCGAATTAAATAAATTTTGTTAACGTTTTTTAGAAATTGACCAAGACATTGAATAAATTTAATGATTAAAAAAATGTCGAATAACATACAAGAATAATAAAAAGAAATTATTTTTAAACAAAATGTTATATAAATTATTTTTCTTAAGATCTTTTAAATTTTGGCACCTTTTCTGAAAGTAAATGTTTTCAAATTGGTAGCAACCAGTCCTAGTTCTGGAACTTTACATGGAAGTAACCTGCCAGTCATACATGACGTTACCTTCGGAGTTTGTCAATTGGGTATATTAAGATACTCAGTGACAGCCCTAAGAATCAATCTTAATGTGGTTGTTAAATGAAAGTTACTGTTCGTGCTTGATACTCTTTCTATTATTGGTTAAGAGAATTACATATTTTACGCTCTTGATATGTTTGGCGGAACCGGGATTGACCTTAAAATACTTGTACAAGATTTTTAAATGTGTTGGTGTTTCTTGAAAGCTACAAGGGTACTAAATTCACAAAATTGATTTATATTTATTACACTCAATTGTATGCCTTGTCTTTAGAGTGTTGTGATGTGAAAAAAGGCGAAATTTTTCAGGCCCTTTAAGAAACTCTTTAAGTTCTGTTTAACACTAAGAAAAATTACAAAAGTTATCGTATCGCAAATACTTTCACCGGTTATAGGACAGGATACATTTAGCAAAATTGACACAAAATTTTCCGCAGAGTACTAAAATTAAAAATTTTAATACACAGCAAAACCTACTGCTTCGCTTGAAGCAGGAAAGTAAGTGGGAGGGATTTGTTGTTCTTGTAATTTCTGCTTCCAATTACGCTTCCAGAAGGCATGATTTGGTTTTCACAATGTCCCACTTGGCAGCTTTGTTTTTTTACATAAGACTGCGCTTAGTTCGAAGCATCGAAAATCTACTAAGTTCATGTCTCGTCGTCTTATTGACTTATCCAATTGTATCATTATTAAACTTCGATGTAGTTTATCTGAAATCGTATATAATAAATTTTTTTATGCACTACTTTTAATTTCTCCCTTTCATTTAATAAGTGTGATATTAATTAATTTTGTTTTGGAAAATAAATTAATACATCTCTGCATTCGTTTTGCGTATTCCCGGAAGCGCTGTAAAATAGCATATTTGGAAAACGTGCTTTTGCTATTTCAGGAAGCCTAAAATTTTTTGCTGAATAAATACAATTATATTTATTTTTCTTACGCTTAATAGTATGTCTTAAGGTTATAGTGTTGTGGTGCCAAACAAATCGAACTTGCTTGAGAACTAATATTGTTGCTCTGGCTGCCTCTCGAAAAGGAGAATATTTACTGAAGTTTACTAGCGGTGCTATTTTCATGAAGCCAAAGATGAATACGTTAAAAACAATTGACATGAATTTCCTGTAGGGTTACTTTACCCCATTTTTATCTAATCTTTTTTTATTTAATCTGCCTGTAGAATCATTAATTTCTGAATTTAAAATCTTGAGAGACAAAACTAATTTAACTTATTAAATTTTCTTCAGAAGATAATAATAAGTTTTATCACCTAAAATCTTCATATCTTGAGTTATGGCGTTTTACCTGTAAGTGAAAAATATGTATATATTTTGCAATTCGAGCAGTTTGTATTCATTTCGAAATTACATAAAAAATATTTTCTACTTTGCTAAGCTTTAGCTTTAAAAGAATGTTTGTTATTTAGAACTCATTAAAATAAAAAATTAATAGTTGTACAATAATAAATAAAAACTATCTCTTCCACAAAAACTTAACCAACTGAAAATTGAAACTTATTCTGCCAGAATGAAAGCATTTTCATCAAAGTAAAAATTCTTTGGCTAAAATTAAAATTTGTAATGAAAGGAAAATCTTAAACAATACAACTAAAAGCAAAAATATATTTGTATTTTACTTTATTTCTATAAATTTATAGCAACAAAAAACTGCACCATACAAAAGAACTATTTTCGTTGCAAATGAATAATGAAAAGCCACTGTCGAATAGAGGAAAAAATATAAAAAAAACTCTACACATCCAAACAAAGAATTAACAGAACAGTGAACACTGCAAAAAATATGCTTAAAACATAAAAATTTAAGGAATTTATAAATGCATGTAGATTTTCCGACTGTTACATATAAACAAAAATTTCAATGGTGTCTGTCGTTGTCGTTGGCTACTGCTTTTTATAGCTTGCAAAAATTACTTTTTATATACATACATATCTTTTAAGAATGCACTGTGGGTTGTCGGTTACTAAATTGCTGAGGAAAATTTCAGCTTTCATTATTTTTATATTCTTCTAAATATCAATTATGTATAATATTTGCTCTATATAAAATTTGTATTAAACTTTTACTTATTACCTTCCACTGTACTCGCATTCAAATGAGACGAGCGAGACAGTATGTTTACAACTTGAAGTTAAATAATGCACTTGTTAAATGTAAACAAATCTTTAAATAACTACAAGGGTGTGCTTAAGAAAATAAAAACAGAAACGCAAAGAAAAGCAGACAAGGATAGAAATGACCGAATATGATACACCTTTTAGAATTAGGAATGTCAAAGTTATTTAAATTTAATACTTTAATATTTTAAATGCATGTAACGAGTCTTTATTTATAAGAATGTTTTTCAAATCAGTCATCAAGTTGTGAAATAGAAAAAAAATATTAAACAATTCAAATTAATGGTGATGAATTTCTTATATTTGAATTCTATGGGAATAAATGACATTTATTGTATTGCTATTTATTTCTTTATTAAGTTGTTATATCTACTGGCAGCCAAAATGATTTAAATGAAAAATTTCAATGACGATTTTGTGGTAGTTAATTTAACAAATGAGGAGAAAATATTAAAACAGTTACGAAAAGATTTTGCGGAGATGAGAATAATATAGTTTTTATTAAATTTGTAAATTCATACACATATATATTAGTGATGTAACGAATATTAAGATTCGGTTGGTTGCCCAGTAAGAGCGCAAGTAATCAAGGAGAATCGGTTAACTTCGTTTTGATAAAACACCACTACACTCGTCATTATCAACACTTAAATGTCTGCGTTTTAGATCTCGTTTCCGTGAAAACAGCATCAGGCTCACAACGTGACCGGGAGATATCTAAGTAACTCACCTAGAACAATATTTGATAACCCCGATAAATTTTCCCCTTTTATAAATATTTGTGCATACGAATATTACATTTGAAATTTAGGTGCACTTGTCTACCGCTCGATTTGGGTTTTTGCAAAATAATATATTCCTCATCTGATTAAAAACAAAATCTCTCCTTCGCTTCAATAACAATAAATTATATTTTCTTAATTTAATCTTAACTTTTCGCAAAATATTCCTAATGATGAAATAAAACCACATCACCATTTGCATTGTAGACCATTTAAAACTGCATTAGGGAATTTTTTAGTTTTAGAAAATTTAATATTGTTTTTTCTTCATTGATTCATTGATTGTTCAAAAATACTAAACAGCGTATTATACAGCATATTTTGAATTTGCTTAAAGATAATCGAGCATCTTCAAGTTTTTGTGATCTTTGAAATCCGAAAGGTGTCAGATAAGAAGATTCTATAAAGAATAAACTTGCATCTTAGCCAGACACGATGATTTTGCTTATGAACACGAGTGAAAGTGATGATGAAAATGGCGTTTTTTTAAATTAGCTTTCGAAAAACTCTAGTTTAATATATATGCGATAAACGCTTGGCAAATGACGTCGCCCTTATGACAAGGTGGAAATCAAATAATATTTGTAATGCTACCATAAAATAAATCCCAAGAAAAATAAAATAAGGCCCTAAAGAAAAGAATGAAATAATATCGAAAGCGCAAAAGGAAATAATTGAATTTTTAGAAAATAATAAAGATACAAAATTGAAATAAAAATTAATGAGAAGATCTCAAACGAAAAAATATAAAACTGCTAAAGTAGTAAAGCAAAAAATGCTGCAAAACCTGCAAAAGAGTTATTTTTTCTCATACTAATAATGCTTCGTCCTTTCACAGGCTTGCAAATGTAGGAAAACTTAAGAAAGAAAAGGAAATATTAGACATGACTTAGTGGAGAAAACCCTTTCACCTAGATGGCTGACAAGGCAGCAGGGCTTACGTAAAAGATGCCTGTTTTAAACATACTGCAGACGAGAAAATATATTCGTCCGGCAAGGGCCGCCACTTTAGACAAGTTAAACTAAGGGTGCCAATTTGGTTCATGTCTCGAAGGATCACAGACTGCCAATGCTGACAAGCTTCAGTAAATAAGTCCAGTTCACTTAATGAAAATTTAGTAAGAGTTAATATCTTTAAAATAAAAGAATCAGCCAACAACACACTTCTATTGCAGTCTAAAGAAGAAACGCTAAATAACATCAGAATTTTATAATACGCAATTTTAGTAGAAATGAAATCAATCTGTCTAAAATAAAATATACTTCAAGGCGTGTCCTTTTTTACACACTAATAACCATTTATTGTATCTTTAAAATTTAACTAAGAATAAGTTTTTAAATCTTAAGTTATAATAATTAGGCCCAACCAGTGTCAGACATAGCAATAATAATAATAATAAATATAATAATAATAATAATGAAACTACTCGTATCCCAAAAATTTTCTAAAAATTTGAAAAAAATGGGTAAAATCGTGTTTGAATTTGAGCCAAACAATTCGTTCCAATATATATATATTTTCAAGAAGTTTCATCTGGAGTGTTGCGTATTAGAGCCCTAGTGGCCCTCTTTTTTACAGTAAAGCTCAAGTTGTTACGAATATGATGGGACTGGAGGTTTGTTAAATATCACAAGTGGCACATTTAGATTGCGATGTAAAGTTGAATTTTTGAAGTTCCATGGCGCCGATGTTATTACCATTAAAAAATTGGTTTTGTCTTCGTTGGATTCTCTCAACATTGGATGCTGAAGCAGTGCCTCAGAGCCGAATTCCGTAGCACCATATAGGTTTCAAAAGGGTTGAATTTCTACCAATCATCCAATTTATCTGAGTTAATTTAATTTTCATTTCTGTTAGCTTTGAGTCAATGTGGTGTTTCCATGTAAGCCGTCGATCAAGGTGCATACCAAGGTATATCACTTGTGAATGTTTAGGTACAATTTGATTGTTGATTCTAAGGGACGAACAATTATCTCTTCGTAGGGTAACACTTTTGTTGGCTTAATTTAATTCTCCATAATTTTAACTATAGTTACATAGCTATCAAGGCCTTCAAAGTAATTTCTTTATCAAATAATTTTATGGAAAAAACATTGGCGGTTATTTGATTTTTTCCTTGGGTGTTATTTTGTTTGGGATTTATTTCATGGTACTTAATTTAACATGATATGAAGAAACAAATTTTTAACTTTTTGTAAAATCTGTAAAGGAGTTTGTTAGCTCACGAAAGGAATATTCGTATCGTAAGTTAAAAATAAAGATTTTTCCATAAAAATTATTACAAAATAATATTTTGTTGTTGCAATTAATTTCTATTTATTTTCAGTTTATTTATTTTTTGGCACATCAATATTGAATTGAATGAATTTGACGAATATAAAAAATAGACTCATGTTTCGGAAAGTTAATACATACTTTAATAACTTACAATTCGCTGTTATTTTTTATGTTTTGTTAGATCTTGTAGCCACCAGCAGAAAATGTGATTAAAGTTGATTAATTTCTTGGAATATATGACTCAGTTCAAAACTTATTTCATTTCTTGACCTTTTCGGTTTCGTTCATTGTTGATTTTAAGTTTTAAAGTTGAACAACAAATTTTGAAATTCTGGTGTGTTCTATGACCGACGCAATCGTCCATATTCTAGTAGATAAATAGTAAGCGGTTATATAAACAAAACTGTAAGGAACATGTACATCCATATTTAATGCTCATTTTTTCAACTCTCAAATCCCTGTTTCTATTTTCAAATCTTATTTTACATATGAAGGAACATGAACCAATACTTACATAAGTGAATGTACGTGTATATTTTTTAGCATTTGCAGTGGTGTTAACTTTAGGAGCCTTTTATTCCTTTAATAATGAACCGACTTGAATATTATATAGTCAGGTCACTAAAGCTCAACAATGCCTTTTCAAAAATATATTTTAATTTATTTATATAATAGATAAGTCAGAGGCGATATTCATATGTTTTTGTCTAGTATTTACATTTTATAATAATTAAAATTGTTACAAATCTCAAAAGGTGCTTACATAAAAATTCTTAGAAAAAACCCGACACCTTAACGTATCCAGTATATTCTGCATTTAATAGGACACTGTAGTGTGTATGTATTGAAAAGCTAAAAATAAGAAAACTTAATGCTATTGCCAGTGCAATTGTTGTTAAGACTATTCATGACGATGAAAATAATGATAATGATGACAAGGACCATGATGACTATAATAATAGTATTAACAACAACAGCAATAACACGACTGCTGCGATAAAGATTATATTTCTCTGTTGATATTCCTTGTGTTACTACTTCCGTTCAAAGTGTTATTATGTTTAACGTTATTTAAGAACACCATCACAGAACAGAAGCTCTAACAGCTTAATGGTTATTTAGTAATATACTTGAGCTTCAACTTGTATGAATTTTCTTGTGAAAGAAAGAGATTTATTATTTGAATGAATTAAATTTATATTTGTTTCGTTTAGTATAAAAGCATTTTGCAAAAAAAAAAAATATAAAAAAATGTTCTTTTAAGGATTTTAATGGAATGCGTACAATTAAATGCCAGCTAAATGTTAGAATAGAATATATTTCTTAATTTATTTAAGTGTTTTCGTTAGGTGAAAATTGACTAATTACTTAGCTGACAAATTATCTTATTAAGAAGTATATTCAAGTGATAGTAAAAGTTAGAAATCTACAAGTAACATTTATGAGAAAAAACGTAAATATTTTTAAAATTTTTTATGGTTTGTTATTAGTTAATTTCATTTGATGATTTGTAACTAGTAGTTTTGAGAAATGGGCCACTTAACGGCAAAAACATTTTTAAAACTTAGAATTTCTATTAGAAATAAACCTTTTTATTTAATTCAAGTTCACGTTGGAATCAGAGAACGTCAAACGGTACAAAAATAAATAAATTACTCTAGCATGTATTTGAATATTTTCAGTACAAAATATTTTTCGTATCTGTTTAATTTCATTATGTATTCATGCTCATATTTGTTTATATACCTGACTATGAGTACATTTATTTTCTAATTTTTGTTTGATAAGTAGCGCCAGAAATTTTATCTGTAGTCGTATTATGGATTTAATTTCGTAATTATTATGAACAATTTTTAAGCAAAATGCGATAAAGTTGTATTAAAAAATTCGCGTTAACTTTGAAATTGTACAATATTACTTTGAAGCTAATTTTTACAAACATTTTTGAGAATGGGAAAAACTTAAAAATGGATAAAGATCCTGAAACAAAAAGTGACCGAAACGAAAAAGGTAAGCGGCGGCAAATTACGGCGTTCAATGTCGAACGGAATTTCTACACAAATTATAAAAATTTTGTATGGAATTTCGATCGATATCAAGTGTTGTAATTTGTCCCAAAAATTTCGAAAATCCGCAAAAATTTGCAAATTTTTCACGTTCCTTGCATTTTTAACTCTATTTAGAAGTTTTCACCGCTTTTTCAAAACTTTGTAACTTTTTGCGGAATTTCGCGTTTTTTGCAATGTGCGAGACTTTTTCTTTTCTTTAAAGTTTCATCGACTTTTAAATTACATTAAACATTTTAATTTTCCCAATGCTATGAAGTTAATTCGAATTTTCGTAATTTTTGCAACTGAAGATCGTTGTAGAAGATTTTACAGATTAATATTGAAATTAAATTTTTATGGCTTGAGTTCAAATCTGAGTTTTACCCATATCTTCTTAATCTAAGAAATTATTTTTGGATAAATTCATTATTTTATTAAGAGAGTAAAAATTTCATTTCAATATATACCTTAAAACAGTTCAACAATTACGTATAAATATTGATTTTACAGATTTTTAAAAATTTTGGAAAATTTTGCGATTTTTGCAATTATCGCGATATTATTTATTTCGCTCAATGAATTTTTAAGATTTTATAAAAAGATGAACACAGAATATTCATCCAATATGCATGAATAGCATTGACCTTATTTTTATGCAAAAAGTTAATACCAAATAAAGACCTGCAAATTTTGCCTAAAGCAAATATAAGTTAAAAATAAATTGTTTCTTTTTGTTATAGTTCCGCAAGCAATTCTTTTCAAGCGCTACCTTATTGTATCTGATAGTTATATATATGGATACTCTGTCTATCTATATATATATCTATATATATATATATATATATATTTGTACGTATTCCTAGCAATACAAAAAGCATTTTCTATTTAGTTATGCTGCACCTATTGAAATGCACACTTATTTATAATGGAAGCCGTTGGTAGTCATAGCTTTCTGTGAAAATATTTGTTTGTACCCCTAAATAATTCTACATTTTTGAATATCGATATGTGGTATGTATTGAAATTTGTATACCTTTATCGTTCACTTATTGGAATATCGCCAGGTATTTAAAATCAGATTTAATTTCTTTTTTTTAAGGTCTCTGTTCTTGAGAAAGAGAAGTGATTTTGTTTGGACAACTCTCAGCTTGAATTGTTTGAATTTTAATTTTCATCGGGACGAATTTGAACTCAGTTACCACATTATAGTGTTTCAAAAGCGATTTTATAGCAATTCTTTTAGTTTTTATTTTTTTCTTTGAAAATAATTTCGCTTTCTATAGCTAATTACCCGTTAATAGAAACACTTGTCTTTTATAATTTTTTCTACACAATTTGTCACAAATTTTAATTTTTATTTATATTTTATTGATATTGCGGAACATATTTCTTAACTGAGTGGATCGAGTTACAGAAAATTCTGTCAATAAATTTTTTTCCGGACGAAAATTAAAAAAAAAAATGGGTGCATTCACCTTTAGAGTGTTTTTACTTAATATAAAAATATTCAAGATCTTATAATATTCGTTTATTTGCAACCAAGTAAATTATCCAAACAAAAGTTTATATATTTAAAAAAAAATAAAAGAATATATAAAAAAAAATTAAAGCTGTTTAAGATTTTCCACATTACAAATATATCTTTCTAAAAACTTTTTGCTAGATCTTAAATGTAAACGGTTTTCATGACAATAAGGAAAAAGGTTAGGTTAGGTTGCACAGGCTGCCGATTGCAAGTCACCGGCCCACTTGGGTTCAGAAAAATTGGTCCCTTTATGATGCCCGATATGGACAGCGGAAAATACAAAAATAGTATTGGCTATCCTATATTGTGGTCAGTGTTGAACCAACAGGTTTTTCGAATAAACTTGTTTATTCCCTTCAGATAGCATTCCGTAAGGTCTGCAAGTTCGGGTAAAGGCAAGTTAAATAGATGCATGGCCCTGTGATGAGACAGAGCTGGACATTGACAGAGAAGGTGCTTTACAGTTTTTTCCTCCCCCTCATTATGACAACTTTTACAGAGGTCGTTGAAAGGGAGATTTAGTCTGTTTGCGTGGGCACCTATGAAGCAGTGCCCTGTTAGGACAGCCACAAGTATACGCAGCTGATGCCGAGGGATCCCCAGTATGATGTCTTCGGTCATATTGGGGCCAGGTTAATCTGGAGACTGCACATTTAGATTCGTTGAACCATCTAGACTGTGCTATCCTTATGAGTTTTTGCTGAATGAGGATTTTGCAGCTTTTTAGTGGGACCAGGCACGTCTGCGTGTCTTGGTGCCCAGATTAGCTCAAGGTTGGAATGTGACGCTATCTCGTTTAGAGATATACGGCCTTCCTTTACCAGTTCAGATGTTCAATGCAGTCTCATTATCGGTTCATATATGAATATCCTGCCTACATACCGTATTGTACCTTAACCAGTTAACTGCCCTTTTTTATTTTGCCGATATTTCGGCTTGAGTTATTCTACAATGATTAAAACATATCCTCTGCTGAAATTGAGGAATGTAAATGCCTCTATAAGGAAAAAATGCTACTTACATATTTAAGAAGAAGATTCCCAAATATTTCTCCCGCTTATTTTCTCTGTTTAGAAAAAATAATCCATCAAATAATCAGCATTTAAGTAAAAATATTTTTTTTTGCAACTCAGAAATTAAATCTTTTGAAAACATTCTATACGAAATAATAAAATATATTTTCAACTACGTCAATTGCATTTTGATTTAATAACAAAATTAAATGACAATTTTTTATAAATTTTTAATTGACATACATATTTTGATAAGAGGATAATTTCTCTGCCTGCCGTAGACAAAGTGAAATTTTAGAAATGCTGCACTTTTGCTTTAAGTATTTGAGAAGAGGATGTGTCACAAAAAGGAGCATCAACTTACTAATTAATAAAAAAATACTAAAACACTTATACGGCCACGTATCCGAGGCCGTCTCGTTTACATTTTCATAGTTTTCTTTTTCTTGTTTTCACTAGCTGTAATATTGTAATAGAAAAAGCGTGAGCTTGTCAGCTTGGGTCGTTGATTTACTCGTCAACGTGCTCAACGTGTTACATTATGAAATGTGAAAAGCCGCTCAAACACTTATAGCCACTTAAGTGGTTGCATTTCGGAGAAAGCAACAGCAGAATTAACAAAAACAAAATAGAAACACAAAAAAATAAAGAAAATCATGAGGAGAATGCCGTGCTGGTAGTTGTCGGATTTTTCACTTCTAACTAAATTTGAAGTCATCGTTATAAACTTGTATATCATGCTTTTCGTTATTATGGCTGAAAAGGAAAATGCATGCGACTATATGTGTGTGCGCGATTTGCTATTTGTCTGGATGAAATGTAGCGCAATGTAACATAAAATGCCTTGCAGAGTATAAAATTAATTGCTAAAATATTATTTTATATAGAAAAACAAAAATTAAAAGGAAAACTAATATAAAGATGCCGCTGGTAATGATAACAAACTGAGCGAAAAAAGTGAAGTGGTTTAAGTAGACGATGATAAAAAGTAAATATTTAAAAAGTGAAAATCTTATGCAGCTTGTTGTTTAGATTGTTAGCAAACAAAATGGGTGTAAAAAATCAAAATAACTAGATATAATGCGAGTTTTATTTATTATAATTAAAGACTTAAAATATAAATATATATATATAGATATATATGTACATAAAGTTTTTAAAGTAAGATAATGCGATTTAAAAAATTCTTAAGAAGCTACAAAGAAAACATTTTTAATTAGAGCTTAAGGGGAAAGATAATTAGTTTTTGTAAAATACAATTTTGGCTTATCAACTCATTCTCATTTTAGTTTGATGTACTTCGCTCTAATACTTTCAGCTTTATTAATCTCTCTGCAAGGTAAGTTGACGGCCTTCCCTTACAATTGTCGTTTGTTGCAGTGATGGAGGGGGTCATCTCTTTTGCCACTCCTTCTTTGGTCAGATACATCCTTAAATTTAATAATGTGGATACTGTAGCTGAAGTATAAAATTGAAGAAAAGAAGGCTGCTCCAACAATGTTAATCCCAACTATGTACAACATTTTTGCCTTCGAAGCTGTACAATTGTGAATGAAATCAAGACTTATGGCATTTACACCAGACCAAAATCAAGTACTAACGAGATTTCGAGCCAAATTTAGTTGCTTTTGACTAGATTTCCCATACAAAACCATATCTACTTAGTCACTAGATTTTGGCAAAATCTACTCGAAATCTAGTAGTACTTAGTGATGCAACTATGGTTTTCCCTAAGTTGTACTGAAAAATATTACCCCGCTCAATAACAACATTTTGAAGGGTGTCCTCGCTAGATGTTTCGCAGTTGTATGATAATTTTTGTATGGAGTTTGGTATTTGAAAATTTAAATTCCAATTAACTGTGTTTGGCATGGATACAAAAATTTTAAAAATGTCATGTATAACCCGGTATAAATCTACTAAATATTGGCTTGGTGTAAATGCCATATAACTGCATTTCGTTATGTTTCTTAGTTGGCTTAATAATAATGAACTGTACTTACGTAAGCTTATCAAGCAACTTGATGGTTTTTGGTGATTTCGGAAAATTTACCTGCACAGACACATCAGTAGCATTATGGTAACCGAATCCAAAAACAATCGAATTTGGTCGGTTGCATGTACTTTCGTGAAATCCTGTTGGAATTACTGAATATCATGATAATCATAACTGCAAACTCGTCTAACTCGGCTAAAAAATAATAAATTTTATGTTTATTTGTATTTTATTCTTGTTTATTTATTTCAAGCAAAATTATTTTATGGCAATTTTATTAATGATTTCCATTTATTAAAAATAATAAAACGTATGTTGACTTGTCGCTTGAAGAATTTTTCTTAACTTCAAGATTTTAAAAAATATGTATTTTTTGTAATTATTTTTACCTTTTATAAAATTATTCAAAGAGATCCCAATAAATCCTTATAGCTGCATATCTATTTCTATAATTATATTAATTTTCTTGACTTCTTCTAATTAAAAGCTTTTACCAATTGGGTATATTTTTATTTTTATTATTGGGTATATTAGTTTTTATAAAAGGCTTTTTTCCAGTTTTAATTATCATACGTTTTTAATATCAAACATTTGCAACTGCATAGAAGTAAAAAAAGTTATAGCCAATTAAAAATTCCCTAGTTTTATTTTATATACTACTAGTCGTAGTATATGAGCTGTTTTATTAGCATTTATTGTTTTTTGTTTGATATTTTATACATACAAAAATTTCTTTTTTGCAACTAAATATTTGCATAAATACATTTTTTATTTTATGTGCTGTTCGTTCATATGAGCACAAATAAACCAAAGGCATTAAAAAACAGAAAAATAAACTTCCAGGACATTATAAATATTTGCTGTTGGCACCATATTTACAAATTTTTAATTTGAATAAAAAAATTTTGTCCGCGAGTATGTAAATAAAGTTTATTCAATTACTGCAAAAAAACAGCATACGATGCTCTGCAAAAATGCTGAAAAACTAATATATTAAAACTAAATTTTTAAAACCAATTGGCACTTTAGTCATTTAAAATGATACGCCTGAAAACGTTAGATATTTAATGAAAAAAAAACTGCGAAAATATGTCTGGAAATTTCAGAAATACGAGTTTACATTAAAAAAGAAAATATTGAATATTCATATGTCATATGCAAGACTTTGAGGGATTAAATTTATTTTCGATGAAATTCTGTTAAAAATGTATTAAGTCAGCACACAATCAAATTACTGAAAAAGAAATGCCCATTTTCCCAAAACGGAAGGAAATGAATCAAACATTTATATTAAAAATAAAAAAAGATATTAAGAAATAGTCTTCTAGCCTGTATTACAGTTGATCATAGATCGATACAGTAATCTTGTTTTGAATACTAAAAAGAACTCTATATTCTAAGTTATTACGTTTGTTTGTTGTTGCTAAATAGCGAGCGAGGGAAACGACTTATTTGGAATTGCACTAGTAAGTAAAGTGTTTGGAAAAAATTCGGTAGCAAGCTCGGCTTGCGTAATTTCACTGAAGTAGATCAGTGCTTAGCGTTATTATTATTATTATGCGGGGGCAATATCGAAGCAGCTCACAACTATAAACCAGTATATGATCGTTTAGCCAACCATTGCGTAGACCTGCCATTCACGGCGACATGCACCACTACCAGCATTTGCTTTAGACTTCAGTGATTTCTGCTCTTCCGGTTATTCCGGCGCATCCAGATATAATATATTGGCTAGAGGTACTCAGTCTAATGCTACCCGAAGCTAGAGACATAACGTGCGCTACTGCCTCGGTTTGTACCAGGCACAATCTTCAAACATCATTCGTCAAAATTTTGATCTTTATAGAAGTTTTCGTATTCTATTCCTTTTCCGCCTCAGCGAATTCACGTGATTCTTATCTACTCGCAGTCTTTGGAGTCGGAGTAATTCATAACAGAATTTAAGTGATTAACTTCAACGTCCTTAAATATGCGTCGTTGCATATCACTCACCTGTCATCCAAACATTAATCCTATCCCGGTTCCTATTGCCTGTAAGTTTCATACGTTTTTGCACGATCCGCATTGACTCGGATTCACGTCACAGGATCTTCAGAAATGGGAAAT
The DNA here is from genome assembly GCA_956483585.1 of Gymnocheta viridis. NCBI lineage: Eukaryota > Metazoa > Arthropoda > Insecta > Diptera > Tachinidae > Gymnocheta > Gymnocheta viridis. Next base: position 27,843,143 of record OY101440.1, on the reverse strand, counting down.
TCATCTGCTTATGCCGGAATAGTCACGTAGCTTGACTTACAGCTGGATGTAACTCAAGGATTAACCTATTTACCACATCGCTGGCAACACCATTTTCTTATCTCTAGTCATTTAACATATGAGATAATTATTTGGCTAGAAACCAATCAGGAGCCTGCTTTTGGTTGTCATCACGTGGAGGTACAATCCGCACTTTAGGCAGAGGACAAGACTGCTAGCTAACAACCAGTGTTTATCGTACAAAAGAAAGCGAGTTGTTTCTAGTTTGGTAGATGAGAACCTTTGGACTCAAGAGATGACAAGATTGATTCAAGATTTCATATTATTTTAATTGTTCTTCCAAAAATATATGCAGTGAAATATCTCTAGCTTTCTGTTTAACTTCATATTTTCAATGCGGTATTTCGCAGGGAAATGTCTTCCTAAGATAACAATGCTGGTACGGATTCGTCCACCTAAGTCATGCTAACTTTATCTTGGTCTTACCACCTGACTGAAAACTTTATATCCTTCTCACAACACATAAAAGTAAAAACAATTTCGCTCATAACACCGTTCGACAAATTTGAAAAAAAAAACAAATCGTTACACTCAAAAGAAAAGTCAATCCATCAGTACTTAAATCAACCCCAAGTAATATTAAAAGTATGGTAATCCCAGATCGAATAAAATCAAGTACAGAGAGATTGATTTAAATACGGACGGACTTAAATGCTCAATTTAATTTTTTTAGTTGATTCACGATCTTTCACGTGATTAAAGAATTTTATACTCATTTTAAGACACTCCCGAGTTTGGTATGTAAAGTAAACCCAATTTCGGCTTGATTGAAGTACATTTTAATGTTGTTTGTACTCAATTTTTTGAGTACGACTCGTACTCAAAGTAAGTAGAATATACTTGAATTTAGATTATGCACATTCAAAACTTCAAGCCAAGCAGACATAAACTGCGTTTACACATTTTTATCTCGTGATCCGGTTTTTTGAGAGTCTTTAAAATGAAAAAAATTAAAAATTATTGAAATTTCATTTTCAATCTTTAACTTCCAACACACGCATTTGTCTACCACCACAAGCTCAAATGCACTGCAATATCCTTTTAAGGTTTCAATAAAGCTTACTGCGTTAAGTATATATTGAGGAATGTATTGAGAAGCATATTTCCTATTAGAATAATAGTAAAAGAAATAATAAGAAATTAAAAAAGTACTTGTAAAGAAAAGAAACTAATCAAATGAAAAAATGTATTGTCGTCTTTCATGCATTTATTATTCTAATTATTTCATTTTAATTATTTCAAAGCTAAAAGCTAATCTTTTTAACCAACTCTATTTTTATTAACTTCTAATGACCTGATCGAAAGTTGTAAAAGATTACTAAATTTATAAAATATGGGCCATAAAAGCCCTATTACTACCCTGCGGGAAATGTTGTACTAATTGTCCTGAGCGTATCTCTCCTATGATTGGTGAAAATAGAAATGGTACAAAAAATTCCTGAGTCGTGACTGGTGAAAAGGAGACGTTGCACAAAACTAAAACAAAAGTGCCTACAAAATTCCCTCACGCAAAAAAAATTTTGCGTATTGTTTTGCTATTTTCTTTTATTATTTATGGTGATAGATTATTAATTAAATATATTATAATCTGATTAAAATAATAATGCATTTGTTGATTTGGACCAAACCAATTTTTAGAAAATTATATTAATCTAAACCGAAGTTATACCCACTGAAAAGCTAATAGGATACATATAGGGTACATTCTGCTCTGGGATAGTTCTAATACCGATTTTTAAGAAATCGTAACAGGTACTAAGGACACTATCACAGGACATGTACGTAAATGTTAGGCCTAGAACCTGTCACCGAGTATCTTAATTACGTCAATTTATTCCCTTCAAATGTCAACGCTATGCAAAACTTACCGGTACCTCTCATATAAAGTTCCGGAACTCGAACCGGTTGCTAGTCCCTAGCAACCAGTCACGTGACGTATCCTGTCACAGGTTATTTTCCCTCTGGGGTAAGAAAAATTCTTGCTGTAGTTAATACACTGTTCAGAGTATTTAATGCATATTTTATAACAAATTTGATGTGTTATATTTTGACGCGATAAGATCTCAAATTAATTATTACGAAAGGTTATACATTACAAAGTTAATATGTATTTTCGACAAGATTATGGGAAATTAAACTTAGTATCGACGAAATTTGTTTGGAAATTTGTGTAGTTGATACAACAATGAAGCTGTATTTAATTTTTTTTTACTATGACGAAAGTGAATTTTTCCAATTTATTCCAGTTAAAAATATATTAAAACATTTTTCGAGATGTAAATATTTAAATTTTATGTACACAACAATTAATGTGAACAGATTAAGAGGAAACTCTGATATGATTGATTAAAAAAAAGCTTATGATTTATGTCATGTAATAAAAAAACGTACAGAACTTTACCGCAGCCATATGCCACAGGATATTGCAACTATGTGCAATCATTTTTTAACGTTTTTCTAGGAATAGATATTCACATTTTTCCAAAAAGAAAATAAAATAAAATAAAATAAAATAAATATTAACTAAAAAAACTGATATAAAATTTTGTGCTCCAGGCTGGAAAACATAAAAATATATAAATACAAATTTGTGAGTTTCATTTCAAAAGTGAGCTTCATTTTTATTTTACTTTTTCAGTGAATACTAATCCAACAGCGCATTTTATATGGCTTGTCATATTGGAATTTCATACACTATATCTCACCTGACAATTGGCTTAAAATTATTATAAAATATTTATCATTTCGTATGTCCGTGTTATTTAATATTTTCACTGTGTTGTTATTTAATTTAGCTGTGAATTTAATTTTAAGTTCCATTTAGTAATAAAAAAAAACATTCTTTAAAGTGAAGTTTTTTTTAAATCCAAAGTAATTTACATTTGTCTGGAACTGCTAACATATTAATCGCTTATACTTTGTTTATAATTAGTGGAATTAATAAAACTAAAGAGAAATATAATTTGGTCTTGGCTGATATAAGAAAAAAATATGGAAAAAATATACACGAGGAAACAGCAAACTGTGTCAAGGATTAATTAAAACATTATTAGTGATGCTAACTAGAGCCTTTACAAATCACTTGAAAATTTGCCGAAGTGGTAATAATAACAATTCTTGTATTCATTTCTCATTTATTATTTTATAAATATCACCAGCTCAACATTATGGAAATACATAAATAATTTATGAATACTGGTGAGAAGTCTCTGCGATATCCAACAATAACGTTGTTTCTGTTTTGTCAAAAATTTTTTAATTTTTAATTTTTCTATAAAAATGAGAATATGGAATCTCTTCCAACTTATGATGATCGTCAATGAGCACCGGTAAAATGCAAATGTCTACAATAACTTGCAATCCAGAGCAAAAAACGACTTGTTGCTTCCAAATATAGTTTAAATTAATATCTGAGTATAATAATTAAGGCACAAATTATGATACATGTTCTTGATCCAATTACAGAATATTTCTTTTGTACAAACTCTGGTTAACGTGCTAAATGTCCTGTAAATACTTTGATGCCAAAAGTGATGAGCTAAAATGCTAACAAAAATATGAAGAACATACTTTATACTACTTTAAGTTCGCCGTCTTAACTCATTGCTTAAACATGGCGATGTAATGAAAGGCAAGTACATACCATTTTAGCTAACATATAATGACTTAAAAATTACATTACTTAGAAGCCATTGAATATATAAAATACAAAAAAAAAATTATATGTCTGCTGTGACTATTGAATCTGTGTTTTTGAAATGATTTTTGGATTTTGTTAGTTACCTTGATAATCTAATAAGCCTTACAAGTTTTATGTGAATAAAAATATTTTGTTATTTTATTCTTTTTATAACTTAAAAATTGTAATTAATTTTATTTACAAATATTGGCAATTTTAAAAGTATTGATTTAATTGATTAAATAGACGATCCCTTGAAGAAGTAGACAAACCGTCTGTGAAATGTCAGAAAAAATTAAATAAAAAAAGAAATTTGGAATGAATTTCCGTCATCCCGTCAAAACACAACACTTAAAAAAAGACTTTTATTAACATAAAACTTTTCAGGCCTATTAGCTTATCAATATAACTACTTAAACTTAAACAATTTTGGCCAAATAAACAAGAAAGATGTGTTTTATGTTAAGTGTCTTACCAACTGATCTTTTCTAAAACTATTTTATTATACATTAAAAAACTTTCTTTTAGTTAATTAAGTGTGCTAAGTGAGAAACCTTACCCAATCCTTCGTGGTGGTTAAACTGTAGACTATCTATATTGCTAATAGGCAAACACGTTCTTACAGATCCCTTTTACGGCCATAATAGTAATCCGATTTTGGAAAGATTTATATGCTTTAAATGGGTTTTTACATAGATGTGCACAATCAGCTTCAACTTGAAAAAAATAAAAAAAGTGTGCACATGTCTGTTTGTCCAATTTTCTTTTGTATATAAATGACACAGAGTTTTAAATTGTTTATTTAGAATGTTTTTTGGTTTTTGTATTTTATGGTAGATATTTATGTATTAATTTCTAGAATGCGGTCAATTAAGTCGACCGCTGGATGCACTGTTCTCAATAATAAGTCCACGATCTATTACTGCTCCACTGACTAAATAATATTTATAACAAAAAAAGGATTACATAAAAATAATTGATTCAACAATTTCAGCATAAAGTAAAATTTCTCTTTAGTACGTTACTACTCTCAGATAACTCGATAATGTGAAAGCATTCATTGAAGTTAACACATGCGCGATGAATAGAATCATTGTTAGTATATACAGAACGGTAGTATTTTAATGCCAGGAGTTTAGTTTACTAAGTAGGAACTCTGAATCAATATTACCACGAATTAGGCTCAGAACAAATAAATCGCTCAGCATCAATCGTTGACTTTTTAGAGGTGGACATTTTATCAAGCAAGTCTGTTATGATACAGCGGCAAGACATAAGAATTCCAGACAAGATCACGGAGACAGAAAATTACAAATTGTTTTTGGACCGATTCAAAACATTTGATATGAATAGCACAACAAGGATCTCAAACAATTAATCCATACTCAAGAATTGGTCGAACAAGAGAAGTATATAAAAGTTTTGTAATATAAAGATCTAGAAATTTCTTTGAAGAGCGTTTCATGAATCCAAGTACCTCATATGCTTTATTTACCATTATAGAGATGTGATCACGAAAGTTCAGACTATGATCAGACAATATGCCAAGATCCAATATGGCTTGAATTTTATTTAAAATAGCAGTATCAATATAATAAGAAGTCTCGATCGGTTTGAGTCTAAAAAATAACATGTGTTTGCATTGCGACATATTTAACTTCAGTAAATTAAATCTGCACCATTGATAAAAACTCTGAAAGTCACCACGTAATAAATTGTGTCCATTAATATCATTAAAAGAGTTGAAAACTTTAACATCATCGTCATACATCAGTAATTTAAAATGCAGAACTATTAAGTAATTATGAAGAAAGTAATTCAGGTGGTATATTGCTGTGTTGCTCTTCAGTGCTGGATCACACGCATCAAGTTTGACTCTTCAAGTCTTGGGTTTTTAATAATGAAACAGACCAAACTGCAACTTCAGGCTGAACAATGCTTTTCATACAGTTTGACATAAAATTTTGTCAGAGAATGTTGTCATGAAGTATAAACTATTTTATTTTTACAGCGTTTTTCTAATACTCTCAATTTTAGGCACTCATTCTCTCAACCATTTTAACGTGTTTTCATGAAATCACAAAAATGTTTCATATGAAAACAAAAGAAAATCAAACAATAATAAAAGAGAATTTAAAGTTACTGCCGTCGATGTTATTATGGGCCATCAACGATTGTTCCTTAACTTGCAGATCTGTTCTGCTTCATCATTTTGGAGAGAGATTAGGAAAGAAAATAGAGGGGAGTACATACTTGACTGTACCAAACAATGTTTTTATTTTTCTTTTCGTTTGTCATCCGTAATATTGTACGACATTGATTTTGAAGCAAAAGAAAAAAAAACTAAAATAGTTGAAACAACCTGTTCGTGTATGAACGTGAACGCAATTTTAAAAGAAAACTGAACAAAAACTAGATGTATATGAACCACTAATTGAAAGTAGTTATCAAGTTTTCACCGCGTCTTTACAAATTTTCTTTACTGGCAGGTATGTCCCGTATTTGGAAAAGTCAGGGAATTTAAATGTTCTTAATTTTTGCATAAAAAAAGCTGGTGAATTGAACCGATTACAGGGTTTGCCAAACAACATTCTGACAAGAATAATTTTCTTCAGGAGAAAGCGCCTGCAATTCAGTGCTAATAGGATTTAAGCGCTTCGACACTGTAACATTTAAAATTTCCAAAAGTACCCCAAAACCATATTCTCTTCGTATTTATATTTTTTGTCTCATAATGTTCTGTCAGTGATAAGCTTAAGCATCTTAATATTAATTAAATTTCCTTTATGCAAAATAAAACTAAAAAATATTTTTACTCTGTAAAGAGACCACAAACCGATAACTTAAATCAAAAAGTCAAATAGCGAATTATTCAAATAGCTGACAATAAACGAAAAAGACTTTATTTATCATTATGGTTTCAGTTTCATCCGCATTTATTTGAGTTTCTCATTTTCCCAATTCATTTGATTTACCTCAAATAAATGCTGTTTTCTATTGAAAGTTGTTGTGAATTTTATTTCAATAATATTTATTTTTCACGTGATATTTACATACGAAAACATATTTTTGTACCCGAATATATTATTTATTGGTGCTCACAACCCAGCGAAATAAAATGAAATATGTTCTTAATGTGAATACATTTATGTTTGTCATATTTTGTTAATAAATTGATGATAATTTATATTTCATTTCATTAAAATAAATGAGAAAAAATAAATCTAATTTTTGTCTTTGTGTTTCTTTTCTATTGTTTGCAGGTATTTCGGGACTTTGGTGATGTTCGAGTATTTTAATATCATGTAAGTATTTGTAGTTCTAAAACGATGACAAATTTAACAACATGAAACTGATTCTACGAGCTTACATCTGTATGTGTGGCTGGCATACATATTAAGATTAGTGTGGCACTGGCTCCTTTTTAAGTTTAACAAAAATATAATCTGCAATAAAGAAAATACTAAGAAAATTATTCAAAGGCATTATGGATCTTTTAAAATATTGAATATTTATCACCGCCACCTTCTTCCCTAAAATAAACATTTTTTTAACTTATTTGCCAACTCAAAACATATAAGCAAATATCAAAACATTTTAACTTTTAAAATTTATAGATTTTTACCATAAAAATTCTCGTCCAATATTTAATTAAATACTCCAAATATCCCTAAAATAATTGAAAAATTCTTCATAAACTGCAAGCATAACCAAACTTTTAAATAATTCAAATAATTTTTCGTTTAGAAATTAAATGTTTCTTAAAGATAGACAAGAATATGGAAAACATGCCAGTTATATACACACACATACTTAAGCACATATACAATTAAATGGACACATGCATATGTGTGTCCTTATTGATCTATAAACATACTATAAGAACTTCAAATAGGAGGTTTAATTTTTAATGCATTTTCAAATGAAATTATCGGAAGTTTATTTTAATTGTAAAGAAAAGGGAATACCAATAATAATGGAACAACAATATTAGTTAAACGGTCGTCAGTGCTACGCTTGCAGGACCCTATTCCAAAACTGATTTAGTTTGTAGAACTTTCGAATTTTAATAGTTTCAATGCCTTCTTGCATCATTTGTATTAATGGCATAGTTTTTATTTATCATATGTCAAGTACGTCTTATCGGAATACCCTGTATTTAAACTTAAACTAGTTAAAAGTTATACAAAATCAATAAATTTAGGAAAATGTAATAAAGAAAAAGTGAAAAAAAACAATTTATTTTGAATATTTGGAACATGCTGTAGTGACTGATGTTCTCAACTCCATACTCAAATGTGGATGAGTAATTTAATTATAAAGTTTTGCATCATTAATTTTAAGTTGAAGCAACTATTGCTGCAGTTACAACATCTGCCACTACAGCTGTTATTTACGACTTTTCAAACTAGAAAACGGTGATTACGACGAGAATCATAAAAAGGACAAAAAATATTCAATGCTCAAAAACTCTTATAAGTAAAAAGTTAAACCTATTTGGGTGAAGTGAGTTTAAAGTTAATACTTTATTAACCCCCATTAACACAAAGTTCAGTTATGTCGATTTTACTTGAAGGTTAACTAACTTTCAGTTCGTCTAAATCATGGTGGAATAATACAGGTGGTGTCGAAGCTACAACAACACTTTTTAGGTTCGAAGCTATCAAAAATTAAAAAAACAAAATGACAAAATGAAAAAATGGTTGCATTTTCTGTTCTATAAAGAATTTTGTTTCTTTTTCTTTTCTTATTTGCATTTGAAACAAGTGATAAAGTGTTGCTTTTTTAGCAGTTTGGGTGTGTGTAAGTAATATATAATTAAATTTTGACAGACTCGAATCCAGAAAAAAGTCCGTTAACGCTTCGACACTACCTGTATTATTCTACCATGGTCTAAACTTGATTTTTAACTGAAAGTTATCATTTTCGGTAACAATAAAAATATGAATTATTTTTATATTATCAACTCTTGTAAATCAAACCCAAAATTTATCTGGGAAATGCAAAAGTAAGTAAACAGCAACAACCACATCTGAGCGCAAGCATTTGTGCGATGTTTGAATTTATTTTATTTCCAAATCACAATATTTTTTACAGTTAAAAACTTAAGGCCTCATTAGTTTTTACTTTTCGTTGCTGTTCTGTGCCGTTTTTTTTCTGTAGAAATTTTATTTAATTACTTGTTCTGTAAAAGGAGTCAGCTGTTTTGAAAAACAAAAGAAAAATATTGAAATTGTTTAGATTCGTAAAATTTTTTTTTCATAAAACAAAAAGAAACAAATTAATAAATAAAAACGAGTATTTTGTTTGATTCTGACTCTGAACTTTCGGATGTGAACTATGTAATTGTGAGAATGAATTTTATAAATGTGTGTAAAATGTAAGTGTCGGAAGAAGCGTCGTCAGCGGAGATGGTACGCCAGACCTGCTAACAATGACTGGTTATCATCATGATACTACCAGAGAGTGTTTAAAAGAATTAAGGATATGGATGACGAAAATTTTTTCCTACACACGAAGGACAAAGGATGTTTACGAGGTTTTACTTTCGTTAATAAAAACCTCTCTAAGAAAGCCTGGCCAGCGTATATCTCCTAAGGAAAGACTGTCAATAACAGTCCTGTAAATACATTTCCTTAGAAATTTGTGACCATACGGCCGTTTTTTTTCTGGCAATCTGTAGAATTTGTTGAATTTGTTATACAATATATCACTCTCTTCCACTAGAATTATTAGCTTTTCATCTTCCATTATTTTTTAATTGAAAATATATTTAAATATTTACAAAATCTTGACTTGCAACAAAAAATTTTTAATATTTAATATCAAAACAAACTGTCACTTAACGTTGTATTCTATTTTCTGCAGAATAGTCCGCAAAAGAACAGAACGAAAAAGTAACAACAATCCACACATACAGTTTTTCAATTGAATAGAAACAAAACAGCTGATTCGTAACAGCACAGAACGTTCAAACTAATTCTGCCTTTACTTACATGTACTGTGCCTGAACTTTCAAATGAGAACGATATAATTATAGGATTGAATTTTGTAAATGTTTCCAAAATGTTTTTACTTGACAAAAATATATAAATTTTTAATAATTTGAATTAAAATTAAATATTCTGACTTTTAAAACAAAATTTGTAATATATTATTCCACAAAAAACTAACACATAGAAAATGTTGCCTATCACTTTACGTTGTATTCTGTTTTCTACAGAATAGTCCGCAACACAACAGAAAGAAAAAGTAACGACAATCCACACATACAGTTTTTCAATTGAACAGAAACAAAACAGCTGATTCCTAACAAAACAGAACGTACAAACTAATTCTGCCTTTAAACTCAACAAAAGTTTTAGTTAACAATAATTGAAAGTTACAAATTAACAGAGCTTTGTGTTAAAGAATTTTTACTACTCAAAGTTTATATTTGGGATTTAGTGTTATTAATAATAATATAATTTAATTGAGAAAAAAAATAAATAAATAAAAAAAAATAATAAACAAAGATGTTTATAAGTAATTAGTCGAACTTTTTATTAATATTTTTATATATTGAAACGATTAATTTTGGCTCAAGTTCAAACCCGAATTTACCCATTTATTTATTCTAATTTTTTTTATTTTTTAATTAGAAAATTTTTTGGATAAATTCATTATTATTTTTTATTAAGAGAGTACTATATATAGAACAATTTTTATTATTCATCATACTAGCAGAACGGATCAGTACTGATTTCGAATGGCGCTGAATAAGCAAGAGAGACTGAAATATATAGAGTAGTTATTCATCATAGATGGGATTTCGTACTAACCGAAATTGATTTGACATGTGAAAATGAATAAGTTTGTACTTTTCGTATCCTAATTTGTTAAATAATACGGTTAAATAGTTGATATTCCTGATCACTAGTATCCACCGTCAAAAGTGGTAAAATTGAACAAAGAACGCTGATGAGATGGTGTAGCGACCTCGAAATCAGTACTGATCCATTCTGCTAGTATGATGAATAATAAAAATTGTTCTATATATAGTACTCTCTTAATAAAAAATAATAATGAATTTATCCAAAAAAAAAATTTTCTAATTAAAAAATAAAAAAATTAGAATAAATAAATGGGTAAATTCGGGTTTGAACTTGAGCCAAAATTAATCGTTTCAATATATAAAAATAAACAAAGATTTTGTAATGGAAAGCCAGTTATCGGTCCGACAAAATCCTGCCTTTAACTAACAGCAAGTAGAAAAAATATATTAGTGAGGTTTGGAATATGCAGATTTGAAAATGGCGTTTTCTGTTTTAGAAGCCATTTTATGCATTAAAATTTAAAATTTTTGGTCTATAAAAACCGGGTATTTTAGAAACACTACAACTTAAGTGTATTTAAGTTTTCACTTGAGGTTGTAAAAGTAAAAGGGTTCTACAGAAAGGTTCTAAGATTCTTAAATTATATTACTTTTTGATTAAAACAATATTATAATTCTTAAAAGAGAATTGCTCAATTCCCAATCCACCATAACATCTTCTCTTTTATGTTGGAATTCGTTATTTCGTCAATAACGCTAACTTTGCCTTTACGTGCAATTTATTAAGCTGACACCAAAACGCAAATCATATTTAAAAACTTTCTTGGATCTTGTTTCTTTACATTTAAAATGCATTAAAACTCCAATTTCTTTCTTAGAAAAGTAATAAAAGAAGAACATCTGCCTCATCCAGAACGTGGATTAATGTGACAGTTTAAAAGCACTAAAAGAGGCAGAATTTACTTGTTGTGAAGAAAAGCTATACAAAGACTGCAGTTTGTTGTGCAGTGTGTTGTACAAGCATCTGAAACGAAATTTAAGAAATCCACTGAAAAAGAAACTTTATAAAAGTGATATTAAAGACAAATTAACTGTCAGGCTCAAAATGTCACAGGAATTCTTTCTGTTCTGCAATTACAGTTAAAACAAAATCAAAATGTTGGAATTCGCAATTAAAACAAAAATACAAATATTTTATTATTATTAGTGAAACTTGTTATTGTTGATAAATTAAATTATAAAAATTATATTAAAATATTTATAGCGAATACCCGGAAACTATAATTTAATAAAAAGCTGCGCATTACTTTAGAGGAGGACGGCTGGTTAGCAGTACTTCGCGCTGACCATAGATTGAGTTAGGTTGACAGGTTGCTGGTGCAGGAGTTAAATTAAGAGTACCAACCTACTTGGGCCTAAAATGTGATTATGATCACTTTGTGTTAAACTTAGGAAAGAAGGGGAGAGAAGACACGAAAGATATAGAAAATTTATTGCAGTGATGCAGAGGAGTGTAGAGCCGGGAAATCAAAGATGAAGCTGGAGTGATGAAGAGAAATGTAGAGCCAGGAAATCAAAGATGATGCTGCAGAAACATAAATAACAGCAGGGATAGAACAAGGTGCAATTCCATGTAGGAGGGATCGTATAAGGCTACGTTCAGGAAACAGTGAGCGAGATAACCATTCACTGCTCCCAATGAATTAACTGATGCTTTTCAGTTTCATGCTGGACAGCTCCGAAAGTCTTTTAAAGCATCTTTTGCCTAGGAAACGAGGGCGTTGGTGCTCCAGTACAGAGCAGAGGCAGAGTAGGTGAGCTATGCTCTCTTCCTCCTCCTTGTCATCACAACTGACACAATAGTCGTTTTAAGGGATAGTCATCCTTTTAGCATGGGTTCCAAAGGTGCAGTGCCCTGTGAATGTAATCACAAGTAACCGAACTTGTTTTCTTGAAAACATGAAGAGTTGCTTTGTTCTAATCGTATCAATGCGAGGCTAGAGGGTTCTCGCCATAAGGCAGGTCGTCTCAGAACACCATCTCTTTTGGGCTACCTGCATTAGGACTATGTTAATGTTTTCCCAGCAGGAAGAGAGTAGCACCTTCAATTTTTATGCTGATGGTTCCCAATCTCGATTACTGTAACATTTTCCAGGCAGAAATATTCGCAGCCAAAATGGCTGCTGATTCGGTACGTAATCACAGAACTAGGAAATCTCATATAAACTTCTAAATAGACAGTCAGGCGGCAATCAGAGCGGTATTCGCTGAATATATTTATTCTTCGATCGTTCAAAGGTACAAGGACTCATTAGATAGATTATGTACCGACAGAAGAGTACATATCAACAGGGTTTGTGGACATCAGGGTATAGAAGGTAACGAGAAGGCGGACAAATTAGCAAAACGGGTGGTTCAATTACATTATAACAGGGTGATAGACATTCCAATTTTAATTTGTAATATTAAAAGAGATATAGACTCTACTGTACGGAAGAAATCTGAGGAGGTTTGGGGTAACACCGAAACGATCCAATGATTTTAAATCGACTAAACTTTTGATATCGCTATCAAAAAAACTGTACGTTTTACAACGGGTCACTGTTGGACGGAAGTGTAGGCCAGAAGGGCAGTTTCTCCTCTGGGTTACCAGGGGAAAAAAGACAGTGGAGCAAATACTCTGCCACTGTCCGGCACTCACACGCTCTAGAGCGATTTGTCTGAGAGATCATTAGTACCAAGATCTTGGGGAAATCTCTGGAATTGGACTAAAGAGACAACTAGCATGCGTCAAGAAGGTATGGAGTACACTCGAGTTAACTTTTTCATTTACAGGTTATCGTACCAACACTGTCTATGCGAGATCTTAATGACCGGCCACCTTAACCTAACCCAGAAAAGGTATACAACCCAACCGGCTATTGATTGAAATCTTAGATCCAACTCTTTTAAAAGTGCATATTTAGATTAAGAGAATCGAATGCAGTAAATGTGGCAGACAAGTAACTTTAAAATATATTTGCTGCAATTACAATCTACTTTAAAAATAAGAGTTATATTTTATAAAAGGGCCCTTTGAAATTAAATATAGTTTTCTTCAAAGAACTGCGAAAATTCATGTTACTCAGTAATATTTCTAATAAACTTCTTTTTAATTTTCTTTTTATGTATTACATTTTTTTTCTGTTTTTCAAATAATTTCAACAAAGTTTCAATTTCTTCTGGCCAGATTTTTCATTTAAATTAGTAATGAGAATTTTAATATTTACAAAATTAATTTATGTAAACTACTGATATTTTCCCTCAGAGTTACTCAACATTATTTGCAATATTGCAAAAGTTTTCCTTTTAACAATTTTTCAACTGAAAGAAGATGACGGAGTAGTTGCACAATCAACACATGTTGAACTTATAAAAAAATGTCATAGAAAAAAATATTCTTACGTTCCGTTAAGAAGTTCATAAAGGAAATTTTGTCTATAATATAATAACATTTCAAACAGTTTAAAGCATCTCTACTTTAAATACACAGAGCTCGAAAATTTTATCAACAAAGAATAATAAAACTAAATAAAAAATTTTAGTTCATTAAAAAAAATACGTTTCAATTTATAATAAAGCCCCATCACCAAGGCAACAGCATGTCATTATGAAAAATTTGCAAAATCAGCATATAAAAATCGTAAACTTGCGTAAAGAATTAAAGAGTTGTAAATATGTCAGCCAAAGAAAAACTTGGTAGTGTTTAGCATTATAATACGTACATTAAAAAATAATAATAACAGAATCAGCAACATAAAACTTTTTGCCAACTCTCCTGCTCATCATTATAACTTTTGGTATGTTTTGTAAAAGAAAAATGCGGAGAAATAAAGGATTACAAATTTCATAATTATGGAATTGAAAAGTAAAGGCAAGCAATTTAAGCGACAGCATTATATTTGAGAGGCAGGAACATCAACATAAAGTTCTTTATTAAAATGTTTTGCAACTTCATCAAGCACTGAATCGAGTGAAAAAGTGTTCAGGGACTTTAAATTTTTAAGTTTTAATAAGCTTTTTGTCATGTTTATGTGTGCTTATTTAGTACAAGGTGTTCCAACAAGATGTTTCAACAAAGCATTGAAGTTATAAAAATTCACTACAAAGATGATGAAAATTTTGCCATCACAGTTCGCAAAACTAAAGAATTTTTGGGAAGCATCTCTTGACCGGCAAATGTAAAAATGTAATGTAAGGAATCGAACTCATACACGCCGCTGAAGAACAACTGAAAATTTTGGTGTTGTTGCCCATAGCGTTAAGAAACCCTTAGCTTGTTGATTTCTCATCTATGCTTAGAATTGGGCGTTCCAAAAATGACAGCACATTGTATTTTGCATTGAATATTGAAGGCACATGTAATAAACTTCATGTTTACATTGTCACAGGTCGTTGAATACTAAGAAAGTCAACTACAAGATAAAAATAAAGTAAACAAAATTGCTCAATCTCAGAGGCACTGATTCTGAAAAAAGCGGGAGAGTATCGAATATTTGAAATAAATAATCATTAGATATAGGAATTTCGTACTAACCGTAATAAACTTGCACTATTTGTATTCTAATTCGTTAAATAATACAGTTAAATATTTGATTTTCCCAGTCACTAATATCCACCATAAAAATTGGTAAAATCGAATAAAGAACGCTGATTAGATGGAGTAGTGAACTCAAAACCACTACTGATCCGTTCTGTTAGTACTCTCTTAATAAAAATAATGCATTCAATCCAAACAAAATTTCTTAAAAATTAAAAGGAAATGGGTAAACTCAGATTTGAACTAAAGCAAAAAAATTCATTTAAATATAAATATTTTTAAAGGCTTAAGAAGTTTTATTAATTTATTTTAATTATTTATTTGCGTAACTGTAGTACCAGATCAGGGGACAAATTGCGTCATTTGATATCGAGAGAAATTTCCATACAATTTCAAAAAGTTTTGTATGGGATTTCGTTTGATATTTAATGCCGTCATTTGCCCCCAGCATAATTGACCAGACACATGTACAATTAAATAGTAACAATTACAATCTTTATAAAATATGAATAATAATAAAAATGTTAATTATAAATATATTGGCATTTTCTTTTCTAGAAAAACTTGTAGCATTTTTTGCCCTTTTTATTGAAAATTTGCAATGTTATTTTCTGAAATAGTGAGTTTTTTTTAGAAATTATTGTATCATCATTTAAAAGGCAAAATTTTTGTCTTAAGAAATTTTTAAATTGCTTTTTTTTTAAAAGTAAAATAAATATTACACCCTTTACAAAAAAGAAAACGGCCTCAGTAATGATATAAAAATATAAATATACAAAAATAAAAAAAATTTATTGAATACTTAAATAATTTATATAATTTAAAATTTGACTATAGAAATTGAAAATAGTTTCCGTAAACTGTGTTGCATTATTTGAATTAAAAACTGCCATTCCGATACCAGCCTTTAAAATTTTATTTATATCAGGTTGTCATTTCTTCTAGATTGGTGAAAATTTTAAACGATTATACAAATTAGACGGCATATTAGTAAACATAATCTTGTGCAAAAGTATTAATGATCTTATTTGCAAGAGATCGCAAAAACGTACTCCATAAAGTTTACTCTCGTAGGGAGTTCTGTGGGAAGAAGAATTCAAATTAAAAATATATCTTAGAATGGCATTGTATGCAGATATTAATTTTCTAGGGCTTATCTGATCATTTTTATTTACTTTTAAAAATTGATTTATTGCTATTAATATTAAACCAAGCTAATTTCCTAATTTTGGAACTATCAGGCAAACTGGTGTCATAGGATCCTGTAGTCCCACGCAGGACATCGCTCTGCTAAACAAATTCAAAAGATGATGCTTTCTTAAGATAACAAACTGGCACTGCACCCACTTTTTGCCTATCCAAAAAATTTAATTGTCACGGAAACGCAATGTGTGTGCAAAGTTTTACAAGAAGTGCTGCGAAATTCAATTACAATTTTTTTTAAATAATTGCACTAACAACTTTTAATACTTATTTGAAAATCTTAAAGTCTTTATATGCCTACTATTTGCAAAACCAAACAAATATTTTAGTGAATTCCAAGAAAAATCTTTAAGAATAATGTTTAAACCGCTTCGCGAATGTAAGATTTCTTTCAAATTCAAAATTCAAATAAATTCTACTTATATATATTTAAATGTCATGAGTTATTGCATTGAATTATATTAAAGTGCTTTTGTAATTTATAGGGCTTTCATTTCTGCATTTAACAACCGTGATTTAGAACTAAATTTGCTTTTTCGCCGCAATTTGTTAGACCAAATTATACTGAACGTGTTGCTTTTGGCTTTTGATTTACTCGCTCAACAACCTTTATCGAATCAACACCGCCATCTACCGAACGTCCTACGGCTCCTTCACCCTTTCATCACTAATTATATTAGGAAACCTAAATATTTTTAATAAATATTTATACCTATGTAAGTAAACATTCATCAAAATAGTATTCTTTTATTTTCCCTAACTCTAAAATAATAGCTTTTCCTCCAAAGTTGAGTTTCGCGGCATAACTTCTTTAGATGCAAAAATTATAATTTCTCTCCCTTCTTCTCGAGTAATTGTGCAAACAACTTAAAAAAAATTAATATTTAATTAACACTAAAATTGTCCTTAAATCCTTAATTAGTGTGATGTCATGTAACAGTTAATTATTTTTATAATTCAATCTCTAACGAATGTTTAATTTGTAAGAGGTCAAAGTGAATTTTCGCTTGCTTTCTATTATCCTTTTATAATTTCAGTTACGAAAAGAAAACAAAACCGAAAATAAATTGTGAAAATCTATCGATATTATGTCAATTCAAAGGATCTCATATTCAATACAGTAGCCATTATTGATTTTATCTTTTATATCACAACGTTTCCTATTGATAGCGTTTCTCTACATAAGTTTGTATTATGTTCTGTCCGGTGGCCCTCATTATTATTTAGGAAAAATATAAAAGGAAAAATACAAAAAAAAGAATCAAAAAGCAAGTGGAAATCCATTGGCAATTATTTTCTCTTTGCTATCAAAAGATTCCGGTTTGTGCAAAATAATGACTTATCTGGACCTTTTTCTTATCCCCTGCCATTGACACTTGTTTGTTTGAAATATTGTTAAAATAATCAGTTTACTCTTACAACCAGTTCTGTCAGTTTGATTGAAATTTCTTTTGTAAGTGTGTTTTTCACAATTTTCGGTAAAATAGTATTTTTATTTATATTTGCTTTTAAATATCCCCCAGCAAAAATTAACCGAGATTTTTGAATTAGTACGTACTCTTTCCGGTATACAAATGAACGTCACAGTAAGGAAATACTAATTCCTTGAATAAATTCAAAACTGTATGACAATGAATATTTAAGCAAATATATTTTTCTTTTCATTGCAGTGAAAAACTAATTTTTATATTTCCACTTACAGCGGTGTGTACAAAGAAACGGTACCCTAAGGTGCAGATTAAAATGGTATCAATCATGCGATGAATAACGATGAGTTATGAACATAAGAAGATAAAGCAATAGATTTTATCGTATACTTACTGCGCTGACACAAGTGTGTAACAAGAAATGCTAGTAGGACATCGCATATACATATCAGCCTTATGAAATCAGATTGGTAGGCTATACTGACAAAAGTAGTATTTGAAAATCTGTTTATGACGAAGTAGTCGTTCTTAGTGGGTTAATTTACTCAGCTGGGTATATTTATCGAACCAAAATATGAAAAATTTAAAATCTTTTCAAAATAATAGGGATATTATTTCTCTAGACTATTTCGCCAGAAATAATTTTTGGAGTTGTTTCGAAGCAGGCAACGAACAAAAAGGTCTAGTGAGAGCGCTATTTTGCTCCTTATGCTTTCATAATAATCTGGCAGGAATCATGTTGTTGTATTGCAAGGAATCTAATGCCGAAAACATGAAATCAAATTTCTTAGTAGTGCTTTAAAGTGGGAGCCCATATAAGAATCATACTTTTGGCAAGTTGACTTTTGTTGCCTTACTCCCTTAAAAGCCAAATTTTTGATTGGGTTGTCGCCATAGAGAAGTTTAAAATAAAATAAAATAAAATAAATTAATATGTAGAAACTTTATTTGTATAGATTATTATCTCTGGAATTATTAACGTTTTCGCAGATAGGCCATCTGAAAGTAAGTTCAAGCACTCAGGTCTCTATTTGTGTCATTTCAGTGGGAACCGTTTCCTTTAAAAATACATTTTTTTAGTCAGTTTAGATTCAATATTGAGTTTTACATTTTTTTCATATTAAATATGCATAAGTTTTTTGTATATAAATGTCTTTTTTATGGGAAAAATTTCAGTTAACACGAAAACTTTTTACTTATCAAAAGAAAAAAACGAAAATTTATCTCTGTAACTTTTACAGAACATATTAGTTTCCTTCACTAATGTTTGGAATCTTACGGACAGTAGCTTTAATGAATATCAGTATCCATATTCGCTATTATTCGCCTATTTTTGATTTACGCATTCGTATTAATTTTCGTATTCGCAAAATTCATGCAAATGAGTCGAGAATATTAATAATACTCAAAATGCAAATGAACTTTAGTTAAATGCAACTAAGATATTGATTTAAAATAATTTTTTTTTAAACAAACAAAAATATAAATTGCACCATTAAACAATTTTTACAATGAGCATTAAAAAAATAGACAACTTTTTTTATCATACGATGTTAAATTAATAATCAAACCTCAAAAGGCCAATTTTTAACTGCAAGCACGAGGTTTTATACATCTCTACTCTTTCCAGCCTATTGCAATGCAATTTATAAATATCGCCATTGCACTAAACATTTGCTCGTTGGGATCACTCGTTGGTAAAGTTACTAAATACTGCCTTGATATAAGTAAAATATGCTCGAATATTTCATTTGATTATGTCTTAGGGTCGACGTTATTTACCACACTTCTTTTCGAATTGAAAGATGAGCAGGATTTTTTAAACTAAGTTGAGAATTTCATCTTCACCGTCAATTTCATTCACGTTTATTACTTACTAAACCTTCAGTTGCCTTTAATCTATTACATTTTAAATATTGCCCGCGAGAACTTAAAGATGTTCCACCGCCTTCAAACAATTCCAAAATATGCTGTTTAATACCGTTCTGTAGTATTTTTAATCTGAATTGATCGAATTGCTCTCTAGAACAAATAAAAAAAGTACTGATAAACAATATTTTATTTTCTAAAACTTAAAGTTCGCTAATGAGCAGCTGCTTAAAAATGACGGCCATGTTACCAGTTAATTTATCGGCAGTCTTGTGAAAATCTAAACATTGTGAATTTCATTAAGCAAAGGCAATTACTTCCTGTATTTATTCTTACAACAGTTCGCCAAATGGTCGAAATTGTACTGCCAGTTTAAACGTATACCTTTTTTTAATTGCATTCACATATAGAGAAAAAACTAACTAATTTCCCATTCCCTTCTCCAGCACAATAAACAAATTAAAATTGCATACAAACATGCACAATTAGTTTTTTAAGTTTATGATTAAAGCTAACACATCCATACGTAATGAACATATACATCCATATTTAATTCTTATCTCTTTCAATTCAGATCTTTTTCATTTACAAATTCACACATTTGAAGAGAGAAAATCTTATTAATCATATACAACGTAAATGTGTAGGTAATCTTAAACACTCTCATTGCTTTGCTTATTTTTTTACTTGAACCGACACTTACATAAGTGAAAGTACGTATGCATAATTAACATATGTAGTGAAGTCTACTTTGGGAGCCTTTTATTCCTTTAATAATGAACCGATTTAAAAAATATATAGTCGGGTCATTAAATATCAACAATGTCTACTATCATTTGGCAAAAGAATGAAGAACCTCGGTTGGCAAACAAAAGAGAAAAAGGAATCTAAATTTTGTCTTTGCCTATTTATATGAACAATATTGTACATAGAAAGAAGTAATTTTTTCCTATTTTTTATTTTTGAGCAATTAAAATGCCCTCAGCAAGCAAGCATTTAAGAAGAGGTCTAAACGTAACAATATTTAGTGATTTTCAAAAGAGCGACAACAATAAGTACTCACAATTACATTCCATTAAATATTTTTATTAATTTATACGTTTTTTTTCAATTTTCACTCATGTGCAAAAAATGGTCAAAAATTGCCCAACTTCAAGAGGACATAAAAATTAAATTCGATCTAACTTTTTATAACTCTTTGGCTGTTCTGTTTGCTGAATGGTCTACTTTCATTTCATTTGTTGAGGCTTTCAAGTCTTTTGCTAAGTGATTTTATTTGACATAAAATTATATTATTAATTTTTATATTCCCATTGATCCTATGAGGTGCATATGGCGTCTAGTTTTTGCTATTATATAAATATTTTAATTTATAGATGAGCATTATAGTGATTATCAGCAGCCTGGTTTATATGGAAACTTAAGCAAAGCATGAAGGGATTCTCATTAAATTATGTGGAACTAACTATGTCCACTTGTATTTGACTTTAAGTAACTAAAATTTTCACTTCGAACCAATAGATGGATGAACGAACACATTAACAAATTGTAAAGCATTTTTCTTTTCTCTTGAAGTCAGATAAAAAGGCTGGTCCGCGATATGAAAAGTTATCTTTTGACAAATTATTAACAAGAAAAAACTTATTTGAGTGCCATTATTAACTTAATTAATTTATTAATATAAACGTTAGTTTAATTATTTATTAATTATTACTTAAGTCTTAAGTATACATGCCTTAAGCTTGAGGTCTGCAAATATTTTGCTACTCTTCTATTTCAGCAATATAATTAACAATTAACGAATTTAAAAATGAAAAACTAATTATTTGCAAAATTTCTATATTTTTATAAAAAAAACGCCTCAAATCGCATATTTTATAGTTAAAATAAAAAAAGGTTATTAGTTAAACGTGTATCCGTTCTATAATGTTCACTTCTATACGACCGATAACGTTCGTCTCGTAGGACATGCCGTGATTGCATTTGCTTAGAAATATATTTTAAAGGTCCTACGCATCATGACAATGCTGCATCAAACAAATGAATTTGTGAGCAGTTAAAACATCGAATTGATGACTCATCCTCCGTACAGTCCTGATTTGGCACCCAATGACTTCTTCTTCCTTAATATCAAAGGTAAACTGCATGGTCAACGGCTGACGAGCCCCTCAAAGTAGCAGTTAAAGCGTGCAAAATCCTTTTTGTTTGGTGGTTTCTCAACCCACTTTGTTTATTTTTAACTGTTTCAAATAAACTTGATTTAATGGAAATTTAAAAATATTCCTAAAATAATTTAAAATTACTGCATCGGCTATAACTTTGAAACTTCTTTCACTATATTTAATTAAAATAATAAATCTGGTTTTAGCTAATTAATTTTTACAAATTAATAGTTCCCACTATATCACACTAATAATAAGCAATTTCAATATGAATTTTTTATCGCAGGTTTTTAAACCAGCAAAAAAAATTTAAATAAAAAAAATAAGCCGCAGCGTTATCAATTTTAAATGAAAAGATAATTTTGTGACAACTTTAAATAACATTTAAATTTATAAGTACAAAAAAATACATACACGAGTAATTTAATATTTATAACATTATTAAACATGAAATGAATTTAGTAAAATAAAAGAGAGATATTTAACTCTAAATACGTATTTACAGGCATTTATTTACATGTTTATCCTTTTGTGGGCTGATTCAAATAGTTTTTACCTCGAATCGTATGTTTAATATTTATTTTAATTAAATTATATATTTTCATACGTTTGCAGTATCAAAGTTTTCAAGATAATGAACACAACAATATTTACAAGCCGTTTTATTGAAACCTTTTGTAAAACTTGTCTTAAAGAATTTTAATTTGCTTTATGATAATTAAAAAATATATATAAAAATTATGAAAGAACGACTCTGTGTCAACAAATTCAATTATGATAATTGAAAATATTTATGCAAAAGTAATATTATTTTGAGCTTTTGTGCAGTTGAGGCTTATTCATGATGACATATTTTCTCAGTATGCAATTGTGCAAAGATATGAGTAAAAATGGTAAATAAAAATATAAAAATACAATGTCAATTATTTTCTTTTAGTCATTTAAATAAGTTCGTATGCAAAAAATGAATGAAAGACAGCAGATAAATAAAGCCATGAGGTTTACAAATAAAATGAATAAATGAAAATTTTCAAACATATTCAAATATGTATGGATGTATATATATAAATATACAATTTTAATGATAACAAAATATTTAAAGTTTTGTAAAGGTTTGTACACTTTATGCAGCGCATCTATAAAACTAGTCGGTATCACCCAGGACCTGTCAGACGTGCTTATTAGGCACTTCTCCATCTGATTATTACTTGTTCCGATCGATAGCATATTGCGCGATCTACGCAGCATCCATATGCTGTCCAAATTGTTAAAAATAGTAGTGACTTCTGTTCAAAAATATAAAATTTGCACACCGTTTATTCATATTAAATTATAAATTAATTAATTAAAAAACAGAATAATAAATTTATTTACAAAAATTTTGGGTTCTCAAATAGTAAAAAGAAAGAAAATTATTTTACATATTTTATTTATTTGCGTCATATGTCCTCGCAGTTTTTCAAATTACAACTCGTATACCCACAAGATATCGATTGAGCGTAATAAAAATAAAACCAAATTTATTTATTAGCATTCTCGGTTTCAACCAGGAACACACCATGTCGCATGTTTGCAATAAGTACCAAGATATTTAAAAAGCTCCAGCATATTGATCATGTTTGTTCATGACAAACTCGGCTTCTCCAATAACATCATGAGAGTAAAATATTTAATTTGTGTGATGTATTTACAATGGATGAAGAATATAAATATACACAGAAAGATAACTTCCGTTAACAAACAATTTAAGCTTTAAGGTCTGACTTATCACCGAGTATCGCAATTACGCCAATTGGTTTAGTTCAATGTTGCAGGTGAAATTCCAGAATAAGAAGAGCTCGCTTTCACTTGGCAATGAAACATGTCACTTATTTTGTAACACTTCCTCTTCCCTCTAGCGTAATTTATATTATTCAATACCGACCGGCAGTTCATAAGGTGCATAATAATCCATCACCATGTTAAAGTTACTGGTCCTTTTGACATGAAGAGTTAGAACTTGGATCGCTTCCTTTCTCCAAGCAATTAACATATTTTGTGTCAGTCAGTACTCACAATATTATTTCCACACCTCTTTACCTGGCAAATATGTCGTTTGAGTTTATTAAGTTTATGCACTGCCAAAAAGAATAATATGCTATTTTATTCTTAAAATTTAAGTATATGTTAATGTAAAAATCAATAAAATTTACATAAGTTATACACAAGTTCTTAGCCTCTCGTTGGCTTGTTCAAAAGTTTACATTGAAAATTATATAAATTGAATTATCGATAATATAAAACGTTTTTATGCAATTGAACGCGATAAGAATTGTAGTTAACTCTCTTCATCATCACACACCAATGAACACATCTATCGTGTTTATACAACCACTACAATCAGGCAACCACAGGCAGCAGAACCAATACACTGACAGTTTGATTGAAAGGCGAGTTGCCTCTTGACAACTGGAGTTGTTAAGTTCTATAAACATATTTTTTCATATTTACTGTTTCTTCACTTTTGCTCAACAGTTTTACACAATTTTTTAACAACTCTTTCAATTTTGTGATATAATTTTTTTTTAATATTTTATTTTTGCACTCATATTTGTTGCTGGAAGAATATAAAAAAGTATATATTTATGTATGGCTGTGTGTATTTATTAATGTACTGTACGGTTGTGCTGTCAAAGTATTGAGTAGTGGTTACCGAGTATCGGGTATTTCGTTTCTTTTTGACTACTCAATACTCAAAATTAGTTATTCGATACTTTTAGAGTTGTATTTTTAAGCAAGTTGAGTGGCTAAATAATTTCATAAAAATACATCAGTGTATAAAAACTTAACTAGGTGTAATATTTTTTGATCAAATCAAAAAATTATTTATCAAAAAATTATTTCTTAAGTTATTGTTAACGTTAAATTAAAAGTTAGCTTTACATTTATTTTTTATTTTATAATAAAAGACATACAAAACCAATAATAGTTAAAGATCTATTTTTAATTTTTGAAGAAACTACTCTTCAATTTGCAGAAAACAACTGTACGTTACAAATTCAAAAAATCCGTTAAAAGTATCGAGTAGTATTGAGTACCCAAATAAAAATATAGAATATTATTTAGTAATGAAAAGTAGTAGAATTTGCCAGCACTACTGTACAGTAGTTTGAGTTTATGAAAAGAAAATATTTTCTTTTTGTTTCACTTATATTTGCATCTTTAGTGCAATAGAAATTGCAGAAAATTGGCAAAAAAAAAAAATAACGAAGCTGACTATAAATTTGTAAGAGTTTAAATGTTTGTTTTATTTTCTGTCTATCTATCCGTCTACTACGACGGTTAGTGTATCTTCCCACATGTCTGTTTGTTTATTTAGTTCACTTGAATTTTATATTCTCCGCATTATACTTTCTTTCTACGGCCAACTGTCTGTCAGTTTAATTTAATTTTTTTTTTCTTTGGAGATGAAAATAAACTTTAAGTGCATTCATTTCAGGTTGAGTTTTTCCCATCTAGATTTTATTCCTGAGTATCTCTGTAGTAAAAGCAATTTCTTAAAAGCGTTTTATATGCTTAATAAGTATTCCAGTTTTTTTTTACAAATAAGTGAAAAATAAATATTTTTATCCATTTGCTTACATTTCATATACCTGCTATAATGGTGTCATCATCTTTATTTTTTGTATATTTAAAAGACTTTAAAACTCGTATATTAATATTGAAGTTGTACATTTGCACAAACTAATAATACCCTGAGTACAAAAAGGGGAAATATTGTATTTCTTATTGTGACTTCCTGATTTTGATTTCCTTTATATTTCAGATGTAAATCAATACACAAGGGTAGAAAAATGCTTATCTACACTTCACCTAAGGCTAAATAATTTAATTTTCTTCGGCCATCCACGAGCCAAGAAAATGTTGGGTATATTTGATAACACTATAAAAAAAATAATATTTTATGAAATGATTATAGAAAATAAAAATATAATTCGGTTTTGTGGAATATTTTATAATTAGTTGCGAAAAATAAACTTTTCATTCATGTTCTCGTATAGATTAGACAACTCATAAATCCTTATGCCAGCTGCCGTAGCTGGAGGATTTCACGTATGATTACCTCTTCGAGTTTTATATTCACTTTTGTTGTTTCTTTTCATACTTAAAACAACTCAGTGTGTTAATGGATCCAATGACACATTTCGATCCGAAACAGACGCCTGCTTGCAGCCGCACATAACATGGCAAACAGACGCTGCAGTTTCGCTTTTTGGGTTGCCGTTGGTCAGCCATTTACCTTGATTGTATGGCAAGTATACTTCCTTGGCCCCTTAGACTAGATAAGTTGGAATGGCCCCAAGAGATCTCCCTCTTATAGTAGCCCTGACCTAGAATCCCTCACTGGTTGTTTAACGCGTCTACATCAAGGTTGCTCAGGTTTCAAGGATGTACCACGTGGAGGTCAGAGTTGAAATTGAGCAGAGGTACTAACTGGCAGCTGAAAACGTTCACCAACCAGCTGCACCCCATTATATCTTATTTGGAGTCAAGGGATAACAGAAGAAGAATGAGAATAAGACGACGCCTTTAAAAATACTTTAACCCTTCCAATACCGCAGGGATATATAAGTAACAGAGAATGTTCAATAATTGCTTGTGCGAAAAGTATTCACTTTTAGAGTGTTGGGATGGGACTAAGCAGTAGTCTGCGGTCAGTACTTCTCAACACGTACTTCGGTTATACTTGTAATACGGTCATAAGTGTAAGCGTGCTCTTCGTGCATTCACGTGTAAGCAAAAGTTTTAGTTTTTTCTATGTGTTTTATTGAACATTTTGTGTGTTTCTAATTATAAAAGGAAAAGGTAAATTTTATATAACATTTATATAAGAATAAATAAAATAATTTGTTCTATTGGGACATATACTCGTATATGTCCTGTAGTGTATATGGCTGTAGTGTGTCAGATATGTGAAGATGCCAATTCGCAAAATTGAAAAAAAGACTGAAATTATTTGCCAAAAATGTCAAGTATTTTTAAGTATTGATTATTTTAAACCCTACAATACATAATGTAATATTTTCAATAAAAAAAATATGTTCTACTCTTGAATACCTAAATTTGAGGTCTGATTATTTACTGATGGGATAAAGTTATCACATAATCGAACTACTGCAGAAACATCTGTATGCATTTTTTTAAAACCCAAAACTAAAATTATGTAAACATGTTCCTTTCCTTATTAACAGCACATTTAGTTCATTTATACAGAAATATCTTCACTGGCCAAAAGCGGTGAAAGCGTTAAGTTTTGAACCATTTCTGGCGTTGAAGTCTTATAGTGGAATTTTTTTGAAAAATATTATTGTGACACCTTTGACCCCTCAACATCATCTTCGAACGGGAGTTTGTTGCCCCTTCTTGAGATTGAAACAAAAAACTCCCATCCATTCAAGATTTAAATGGTTAAAATGTTTCACAAATATGTTTCTCATGTTTAAATACACAAAAGTGCTAAACCCATCTCATACATTAAACGTAAATATTATAAGAATATTATAAGTACCGATTTACTATAACAAAGTGCTTAATGAAGGGAAGTTGAACTTTCCCGAAAAAGATATAAATTTTTAAAACGCCCATAAACATGTATCAATTGTGTTGCTATCCTCCGATAGAATTAGTAGCCCAAGCCTTAGTATTTTTTCTGTTGTACATAGTAGTTGAAGGAGACGAAGTTAACGAAAGTAAAAATTTAGAAGTGGAAAAAGCCATCTATTTATGCTTTTATACTTGATGTGACACAACACAACCTCCACTGTGTATCTATTTTAATTAAAATGGTTTCCCAAGTAAATAATTTGAAGTTGAACTTTTAAAAAAATATTAATTATAAATCTATCAATCCATCACATCCAATTTTTTCTATTTCTACAAAAATACGTATGAGTATACAAAGAGTTTTCTAATGTCAATAAAGTAAATAGAAGACAATGATGTAGCAAAAGCGTTTACGTTTACTCAATATATACATCATAATAAACTAATCAACGCAAAAGAGAACATCAATTTAACCATAATGAAACTAATCAGAAATTGAAAGCCAATAGATTTATATAAATACACATACAGATATCTATCTGATTGGCATAACTGATGACCGGATGAGTTACATTATTTCATAGTGTAAGCATAGCAATCTTCTGCAACCACTTACGACTCGTCCATATGAAATTGTGTACAATAAATAGTATATTCGTATTTTCCCAGCCAGATGTTTATGGGGGTGTTGTATTCGCCTTGAGCTTGAGGAACTAATTAAGACATTATTAAGGTATCCAACAATGAACTTAATTAAAAAAATTTTTAGTTGTAAAAGTATTATTTCTGTATTTCTGTAACAGGCCAATAGTCTAGAAATCTTTTGATGGATTATTTTGTATTGAATGATAGCTTGAGAGATTGAGTGAAAGGATGATAATGAAGATGATGCAATTGTCTTAATTGTAAACGATTTATGTGGTGATCTTAAAGTCAACAAGCCTTGTGGTATTAAAGTAATAGATAAGGAAATGTTTTAAATGCTTAATTTTTAATTAAATATATATTTATTCCTTTAACTCCCAAAAAATCTAGCAATTCGATAGCAGGATTAAATTCGAAAAAGCGGGTTGCTAGCCTGCCTTTCCCAGTTTGGTGATTTGAATTGGTTATTTAAAGGCGCCGAATACCTACCTGCCTTGTTGCTCAGAGACTCTTTGGTACTCAGAAAATATCTGGAAACCAGTGCAACCCGGGAATGCAACTGCTGCCCTGCAGCTGCCCCCTATATCTACGGAATTTTCCACTATCCGGAACCTGCAGACGCGCCTAATAGCAATCAGCTGTGCTTCTCAAAGAATAACACTAATCAATATATATGGACAGTCTTATTCCGATGGCAGGAAACGTTATTCGTATTGTAGATTGTATTGTAGGCAGATATGATCAAAACTGTGCTTGGTATATGCCAGAAAAACCTGTGGACGAGTAACCAAATGAAGTCACCTGAATGCTATATTGAAATAAGCTCTAACACGAGCGGAAAAAGTAAACTGAAATTCGTCACTATTCCAAAATTTTAACACACATTTTCCAAATCTTTTTTGAAAAATTGTGATTCCAATTGCATGACCAAGCAAAAATGCATTCTGATATTTGACTTCATAAGATGCAGCCAACTGAACATCTCTGTAGAAAATATAGAAGAAGACAAGAAAAACGGAAATCAGCCTTCCTAGCAAAGTATCCTTGCCAATCTTGCGAATATTGCAAATCTAGTATACGAGCTATATTCTGCAGGACCACAACAACAAAATACACGAATATGAGATTTGCATCAGTTGAATAAATATGCATAACTACAAACCGTTGCGGATTGGTAATTGCATGCCATGAATGCTATAACAGCTGTGTTTTTCGTTTTGTTTTTACAATTGAAACTAGTAGACTCCTGCGCTTAAAAAATTTTACGGCGACGGAGTTGCCAAAAAAGTGCCTGTGCTAGAATTAAATTGACGTTAAGACTGTTGAAATAAACATTGCTAAAATAATAAAAATTCAAGGTCTAATAAAATTTTAGAAAATTTATACAAAACTGGATGGCGTTCTTGTTGAAATATTGTCTGCGTCTTAGTTTATTCCATGCAGAAAATTTATTCAGCTCTGTAAACAAATAAATAATAAAGGGGCCAAAAAGAAAATGAAAATGATTTGATTTTTTCTGTTGGTTTCAAGGCGAATTCATACAGGTGAATTTAATACTACAAAAAACCACAAACATTTTGTCTTTGTAAAATCATAGTACATTGTCAAAAAACATTTGACTGAGGCGAAAAAATTAAATATTAAAAATTATTATTATTTCAAAAAGTTTTGTTTGTTAAGGGTTGTTTTTTTGAAATCCCTTGAAATAATAACTTTAAGAATTATTATTATTATTATTATTGAAGAAATCTGTGTGCATATGTTGACAGTAATGCCGGTCAACATCGTTGTCAATTGGCAATTTCCTCACCACCCAACCAAAAAATTGCCACAGTTGTAAATACACATTACAATTCCATTGACGATCGCTTTGCTTTCTGGAGATTACGTAAACTTATGTTTTTTTTATATAATATTTAGGAGAAATCGTTGTTAGGTGGAGGTATGGGCGCAAATTACTTTTTTTCGATCGCCCCGGACAACTGGAACTGCGTACACATCATGTTTCTATGTCGAAAATATTTGAAAAATTCGAATAACCAGGCTACCATTTAGTAACAATTAATCTTATCGACTCCCATTATTGCAGTGAACCTGCAAAATTTGGTCTTGGCTTTAAATGTGTATGCTACGCTTGAGTCTACCTCATGTTAATGTTTTGTCTAAAACTGATTTCCCAAAGAAACGATGCTTTGAGCTTGAAATATTTATTGGAAGCTTTGGAAAATATAAAACCTAAATGCTGCGATTTTTTCGATGATTGATGATAATGCCTTAGTATCTCTTCAAATGTTGGATTAAAGAAAAAAAGTTATCAGCTGCGCTATCAAGTTTACCTGTATGAATTTGCTTTGGTTGGTTTAGGCATTTAAATTTTTTTTTTGTTAAAACTTCAAAACATTCTTAAAATTGGAATTTTTACAATTTTTTTGCCTAAGATTTCGTCTCAATTTACAAACAAAAAGATATTTCTTTCTTCCTTTAAACTAAAATTGGCGGTTATAATAGACTTGCTAAAGCCTTGACTCTCACGTTTTGCAGCAGAAAATCATGGTATGCATGCTAAAATTGCAGATGTGCAACGAAGGGTAATTCCCGCTATTAATATATCAATCTCTAGCAAAATTAAATCATTAGTTTAGAAGTGGTGTATAATGTATAATAAATATAATGTATATTTTCAATTTTACTACCAAATGACGAGTCACACTTTTAAGTCTACGAATAAATAAATAAATAAATTCTACAGATGCATTTTCCATCTTGCTGTACTTTTCAAAACAAAATTATTTTAAATGTGCATGTTTATCTACGTACTTTAAATGTAGGTGTTGCATATATGTAATGATGGTGAATTGCGGCAAGGATGTAAGTTTACAATTCAGTGTAATCTATCATCAATTGTGCCAACTGCATTATTATTCTCAAATCAACTCAAGTGAATGCAAACACACACACATATACGCACACACACACACATCCAAGCTCACACTCATCCATTTACATACTAAACCCATGATACTTTAAACAAGTGCAGGCATGCTTGGGTACTCGTAATAACACGAGTACATTCATATCAATGAATGCAAGTAAATATATTTTTGGCAGGTGTTGAGTTTTGTGTAATACCAACTAATTAAGGTTTTTCATGCATATCAATTCACAAGTGAATCTTTTGGAATTTCGAAAAAAATATAACCATACAAAAAATATTTTTAGAACTTGTGGGTATTAAATTTTTTTCTAAATTGCCCCGCAACTGATGGAGAAATATATTTTAAATTAAATAGTCTTAGGTAAAAATTTTATGCAAAAATTGGCTTAAACAGTCGATAGCAGAGAATTCTTATACACACACTTGTGGTTGTAGTTGTGGAAAAATTATTTTAAAAGTAACATCGTCAGCTAATTATAATCACATTTTATACTGAACTTCCAAATGTTAAACATGGATAATAACACAGAATTGTCGAATTTATATTATGATTAATCACCCATTTGCTAATAAACAAAATTAATAAACAGCGCATATAATGGGGCCGATGCAATCGTCCGTATTCCTATGCCAAGAAACAATCTGTAAAAAAGAACAAAATCTATAAATTTTGTAATTTTAATTTTTTTTAAAAATGCATAAAAAATAATAACATATTAAACATAAAAATTCTTGACCTAAAACAAAAAGAAATAAACTGTGAGATAATTTTATTAGTTATTCAATAGTGTAAGATTATTTCACTAAAAAATCTTTTAGAAAAATAATTTATGATTTAAGCAATTATTTTTTTTTAAATTGATAAAATTTGAATTGCATGAAATTCTTTCACTTATCGTAGATGTTCGAGAAATCAATAGGAACTCACAATACAGAATATCTAATTTCTCAGTACTCTTCCTGGATTCTTCTAACCATATAAAATCTTCCATTATGACGTTAGAGGCCTGTGCAATTTTTTTTAATTGTTTCGGTTAATTCTGCTACTATATATTTTGTGTCACTATTGAGAGTTTCTTTGGTTGCCTGGTCACCATCTGACTCATCCCGGCAAAGCTCAGCATCAAACATTCTGCAGAAAAGTTTAATTCCGAATTCTTTAGATTCTGTTTGTGGGCTGTATTTTAAGAATGTATTGCTAGAAGGAAATATGCCTTAGTGGAGGTGCAAATAAGTGTATCGTTAAATCTAATTCTAAAATTTTTAATTAAATCGTTGTCAATTGGTCAAAAACTTAATAGTTACCTTAAGTTCAATAAGAATGGCAGAGTCTTTACTAACTCACGTCCAAAGGCTTTAAAGTACAGCAAACACGTACTTAAAATGAAGATAGATTACTCAACACCTTCGTTTCTAAATTCATACCTTTTGTATATGAGACGAAACAGGCAATTAAAAACACAAAAATATATGTTATTGTAATTAATAATATTAATTAAAAATTTATCTAAAATAGTTATCTTAACTTCACCGATCAATTAAACAGATAGTAATTAACCAGGCAACCGAGTAATGGTTAACCCTAATATAGACTGCTTTTTTACCCACAATAATAATTAATATATATTTAAATTTAAAAATTGGAAGCAACGCCAAATAATGATATTATTTTGTAGTTTGAATAAGTATAATAAATAATCATTTAAAATTAATGAAAGTGCGCATACATAAATTTTTGTCAAGTCTCAGCTTATTACACGATTCTATGTACAAAAGATGAATAAATATATTTAATTGCCTCCAATTGTAAAAGCGAACTAAAAAATGCTTTCAATATGTGAATATGTGTACATATGTATCAAAACGATTGAAGTTCCTAAGCTGTCTTCACTATTCTCTCTTCTAATAATCTTAAATGCACTATCTAACAGTTTTCAATTTTCAAGAAGATTTACTACAAAACCAAAAAATAAACTCATATTGTACACATTCATGTCTTCCTATATTATTCTTCTTAATAGATATTCTCCATATTTATACGTTCTTGATAAACTAACTCTGCACTGCACACCAGTGATATGTATGTTGAGGTTATTCAGTTTAAGCTTCATGATCTCATGCAAAATTTCCTTCTCATGCTAAATATTTCTGCAACATAGCAATTTTACTAAAAAAAGAAAAGATACAAACAAAAAAAATGGATATATTTTACAAATACGAGCAAGTTGCAACATTTATTCTTATCAATTTATTTGCTGTTAGATAGATAAAAAACAAATATTGAAAAAAAAATAAATTTATTTTTTCAGAAAATATTTATTAACAAATCTACTTGCTTGTATATTTTTAAGGGAAACTTGTGAATTCAAATATGAATATCTATGAAGGATGGCTTTACTTAAAGCTAAAAGCAAATATATTACAAAGTTTTGTGAATTTATTCAATATAAAAATATTTATTTTGTAGTTGTTTGAGTAACTTAAGTTTAGATCGTTAAAAGAAAATAATTTTACAACTTTTATTTATATACGATAAAATTTATAAACAAATGTTTCTTAATCTGTGAAAAACATTTAGAGTTTTAACTTTATTAAGTTAAATCTTGGATAAAATATAACAACACAATTTAAGGTGATAGATATTCTCAATCAATCTCATCAATAAAATAATAATCTGTAATAGAACTGTAAGTTAAAATTAATCAATAATTAATAGTTCTTCACTTGTTTCTTTGAAATATTGTCTCAAGGGCAATTGTTTTTAATTACAACGTAACTTAACGATGTTAAGTCAAATAATAATCTCTTTGGAATGACAACAAATCTACTTTGAAAAATAATCACTTTATAATAATTTGATATAGAAATGAAGTTTGCAGTTATTGCGCAACTAAAATATAAAAAAATTACAAGGATTTGCTATTTGATTGCTTTAATTTAAGTTTTATGTACTAGAGAATTTTTTTTAATAATCGAACGGCTAAAAAAATTTATAAATTAATCAATTTGTTTGTATTTTTTTTATAATTGTGCTCTCGAAATTCCTGCAAACTGATCACTCTATACAATTGTATAGCAGTTGTTGTTTTTAGATTTTCTACAAACCTCTTACAACTACAATTAGAGTTGGAAAAAAAGTCAGCCTAGGTAGTAATTTTAAAGTAAGAAAACAAAAACAATTGGTTGATTATTGAGTTCTTGTTACAACTTTGATATTGTTTAAACTTTTCATTTGTTTTAATGAAGGTTTAATATAATATCTCCAGTTGTTCTAAGAAATATTTGGATAAAGTTCCCTGATGATCTGCATTAGCAACAGTGAAATGCGCATAGGAACAAGCTATACCCCTCAATAAGCAATTGCAATTTGTTTTTCACAAAATTGTTAATGTTTTACTGAATAAGTAAAATATTAATATTGGGAAAAAGTGCGAATAAAAATTTAAAATGATCTGAAAATAGTTTGCTTTATTTGGAAGGACGTACTTTACAGGTGTATTCAGTCATTTATTTCGAAGCAAATTTTTGTCCGGTAAAATGTTTTCCTAAGTAGTTTCGCTTACCTTTTAATTAGTGTGAGAGAGAGAGAGTGAGAGAGAGAGAAATGAATTTGTCCGCACAACTCTAAGCTTGAATTAAAATAATTTTCGATGGCGGTTTTGCTGCGATTCTTTAATATTTTTTTTGCTGTAAATTAACTTCGCAAATAATTTCGCTTTATTTAGTTAAATTAACTATTACAAGAAGCTCTTTTGCTACACATTTTGTCACAGATATTTCGTTTTTATTTACATATTTCATATGGTAACTTTGATTATGAGAAACATTTTTCTGATATGGGCGATAAGTGTTGCAGAAAACTCTCAGTCAATAAAATATTGCATGAATAAAATTTACTCCAAAACACTTCATTTGCTTCATCACTACCTCTATCACATTCTTTGTCAATTTCTTTATTTAGCAGTTGCCATGTAGAGTTGTTATTAATTTATAAATAAATAAAAAAGTTTTTCTAAACAAAATTAAGTTGATTTTTGCAAAATGGAAAAGCAAGATTTGCAGCAATTTTCTTTAATTAGTTTTTAAATCTGATACTTGCTATTCTAGGCTCGCAAAGTTTCAAATGAAAGATAATCCGAACAAAGAATAAAAAAACCTTTGTATTTTCGCCTTATTCTCGTTGCGGAAAGACGTTATTGTGCTGCAGTAGAAAAGCAATTTTTTTTAGATGATGCTGATGAAAACCTTATGATGTTATTTTATTCTATTACTCTGATTTTTATTGCATATTTGATATTTATTTGACAGTAAACGCTTCATTATTGCATTTAAAATCATAATTTACTAATGCAGGCCCGTGCTGTATTTGAGAATGTACAATTAATAATTTGTTATATACAAAAGTTCTTAGTTATATTTTTTTAAAATATTTATATCTACAGAAGCCATTAGAACTGGTTTTCTATATCTTTCAATGGCATTCAGTATCTTCATAACACAGACGTTTAAATTGTATTTTGTATACTTCTTAAAGTTTAAATTAACATACTTTTTATAAAAAATTTTTATATTTATTATGTTATTTCGAATACAAAACTACATATTTGTAAATATTGTTCTTCATGAGCAAGATAACACATTTACACTGTACCTCAGATTTATATATATTTTTCATAAGAAAATATAACATTTTTTTTGTATATTTTTTATATGAAACCAAACACCCATAAATCATATGAGAGTGTCAAAAAGGTGTGCTGGCAGTAAAACATTAATCTTTTTGTATTAAACTTCAATGCAGTACATTTTTTTTCATATGCACAGATACTTTCGGTAAACTCTTGCAGTAGTCTACATTTCATTTTAAAAGTTTGCTTAAAACAATCTGAGAGGTAAATGATTGCAGTAGTAAAAAATTTTAAAAATATATTAAATTGAACCGTACTAAAAACAAAAAAGAAAATAAAAATAAAATATGAAACTGAAGCACTGCTTGAATATGCAAATAAAAAAAAAACAATATCTTGGCAGCAAATATTTTTCTTCTTTTGGCCTCAGCTGTTGATATTGCAAATGCTTATGGAAAATTGAACTGGGGAATTAATAGAGAGGAAACTATAGAAATAGCAATTGCAAAGAGCTTGATTTTGTATATGAATTTTTTATCATTATTTGGGTCGCAAATATTGTTTTTCAATATCTATTACTACATGCTAAATGTAATGCAAAGATGGATATAACATTACATACATACTTCCATTTTAAAATACAAAGTAAAGAAATAAGAAATTCTTTTTAATAAAGTATTAAATTTAAATAGTTGAACGCATTTATTTGAATTGTATTGATTCAAATGAAATTCACTGGTTTGGCTCAACTAAAAAACCTGGACATGACGTTCAGGATTGATAGTTTTTACAAATATTTTTATTCACAGAAAATCAAGATGTAACGAGCCATTAAAGCAGCAAAACAGAGTAGTACTATTTTCAATCATTCGGAGCGTTTTTGTGTTCATTTTTAAAATTCGTGAAGTAGATTTTTAGATTATGGGAATATCAACAATTTAACCGGTACAAATATTAAGTATATTTCTTAATATTCAATATTTCACATTTTTAAAAAATTGAATAGTTCAAATTAACTCTAATGAACAGCTCCTATTATCTTTTTTCGCCTCAATACTAACTGTTCTAGCGTGGAAGTTGAGCGTTTGTTTGCATGATTCACTTGTTGTTTTCGTTGTCCTTTGTTTAGCTGTGCAGGTCAATTTGAGTTTGCAGCTCCAAAAAAAAATCATACATAGTTGAAAAATTATTAAACCTGAACGTCATGTTCGGGACGTGGATTTAAGTCAAACCAGTAAAATTTCCAAGTTTTTAATTTAACGCAATCTCTTTATCTTATTAAGAGTGTGAACTCGATGTGCTTTACTTTCCCAGTTGTACAATTTAAAATCAACTAAAAATACTTTGCAAAAGACATAAAATACTCAGTATATTTTAATTTAAATCTTAAGTTTTATTTGTAACATATCGTCATATAAAACGTAAAACCATGTAACTGCACTTTTTTCGATTTTACTGGAGAGGGGAAAAGCTTAATAAAATATTTAAATAAGCAACGTGAAAAAAATGTCTTCAAAAATTGCACAAGATTAACAAATTCACCATATTCAATAAAAAAACCTATTTTGAAATTTTTGTTACCTACATGGTTTTACGTTTCATATGACGATATTCCACAATTACAAATCTTTTTAAGTTTAGTTTTTTTATTTCTAGAAATATGATTGCTTACGAGTACAAGTTAAAGTAATATTTCAAATTGTATTATACAAAAAGCAGTTTCTTTTTTCGTTATTCTAAAAATATTTATTGATAAATGCATGTTAATGTAAATACTTGAAAGACTATAATGTTTTTTCATCCATAAGAAGTTATACTTTCATCTACTAATGCAATTGAAATAATTGTATGTTTTAAATATGCATAGATATTTGATTTCAAATCTGCATATAAATTATTTTATAAAAAAATGAATATTAATTAATACACAAAAAAAATAAAAAAATTAAACAAAAATATTGGGAACATAAAAAGATAATCGACACATTAAGAGGGACTTGGCAAGGAAGCTCAAACCCACTTTTTTAACAAGATTTTGAAAAAAAACACAATATGAAACAAAACACTAGAAAATTTAAAAGGCAACTGTTTTAGCCTCTCTCCGCCGCTTTCTAATTAATAGTGTTCGACCCACCTTTTGTTTTCTGCGTCAAAATTCTACAGAAAGCTTTGTTCGTTTCATATTTGGCATTTTTTTTTAAATTTTGGACCAACGAACTTTGTGTAAATTTTTACACACATTTTTACATCTTCTAAGATTCCTACAAAAGCGAATTAGTTTTGGCTTTTTTGAAATAAAACAAACAGTGTCCTATTTTTATCATAATAATATTTCGTGTTAAATGTGTATATGAATATTTATCCTGCTTCTCTTGCAAGCTGAACCGTTTATCGTATTAAACTACTTCGCAAAAACTTCTATTTATATAAATATGCTGTGTAAGTTGAGGTACGCTAAATTTGCATTTTATGAAAATTTAAAAAATGTAAATCACCGGAAATTACTTGGAAAGAACGTGCCGCAATGTACTAGATTCTTAGTTACTTCAAGACTATTTGATACCAAAAAATACGAAAACCATAATTTACATTTACAATTTTCGCAAAATTTATCACAAAATATTATTGAAAAATGGGGAAAATGTAGCAAAAAAGCAATGCGTTCAAAACTACCAAAAATTTAAATTAAGTTGGTCGTGTAATTTTTTAAGCGTGGCGCTACCGACCTAAAGAAGAAATTCTGTTTCTAAATAATCGGCCGGAGTTCAAAATTATGCAATAAAATTTTTAATTTGCAAGAAACCACAGGTAAAAATTTTTGGGATACCGTATGTATCAAAATGTTGAGAAATATATATCACAAAGGAAATAAAAATTGTTTGTTAGTTTTAATAATATAGTTTAGTCTTAAAAATAAAAGTTCGCTTTCTTTATGTAAGAGAAGGTAAACAATATTTTGGTTTTATAGACGGTCCGTGGGATCGTGAGCAACTTTTCACTCACGCTCATGCACACTCAAGACAAATACATTTACCCAATCACAATCACGCTCATGCACGACCTTATATTTTTGGCTTTCGGTTATGCACGCTCACTTAAGGGGAAAACAAGTTACTCACAATCAGAAAAACTCACGCTCACAAAATACTCACGAAAAAAAATCATTAAAATAATAAAAAAATTAAAAAATTATTATTATCACTATTACTGATCCGTTCGTCTAGTCAGATGAATAAATTGTTAAACTAATAATTTATTAATAAAAATAATTTTCAAAAACATTGCCTAACTAAAAAAAAAATGGGTAAAGTCTGATTTGAACTTCAGCCTCACAATTCGTTTCAATATGAATCAAAAACAGTCCTGTTAAGTTACAATTATTTGAGTATTATTTATAAAATTTTTTCCCAATAGTCAAATATTTTTCTATTAATACTCCGCAATATTAAAAAATGAAAGTAAAAGTTTTAAATAAGTTCTACATCTAAAATTTGTTAAATATGCAACTACGTGAAATAAAAAAATTTCAATTTAACAGCAACTGACTAAAACTAAAATTCTAAAAAACTTCATTTGCACTGACCTTGAATGTGTTAAAAACAAATTCTTGGAATTATGTTTTTCCTCAAAACACATTTTCTATTGAAAATTGTCATTTATTCACTGAGAACTAAACAGATAAATATTCGTAGAATAGCACACAAAACCAACGACATAAAAGTTTCTATAACAATAGACAAAATGTACTTTGGACATTTAACACATATTGGCGTATTGGCGTAAATTGCCATTTGTTGTCATTGTCATCATCACTGTCAGTCAACATCGGCAGCATTGTATGTGCATCAGTAATACATTTTCTATGCGAGCTTATGTCTCCTTTACAAAAACAATTGAAAATGTGTGCTTGTAGTAGTTTTTACATATCGAAAACTAAACAAAACAATTGAATAAAAACTATTAAGTTTTACATGCAGTTATTAGCATTCAAACACTCATTCATACACTCATGTATGCATGTGTGTTTGTATGTGTGTGTGTGCAGAGAAAGTATTCAATTGGTTTATCCACATTTATATGAATGTTTGGTTCTGAGCGCGTGTGTCTCTGTTTGCAGATGAAATTAGATCTTTATCTGAATGCTTCTCATGCATGCTCTATTTATTTGTTATTCTATGCGAGCTTCAACAACTGTTATATTCGAGAAATAAAGAATTTTAAATAGTGATAGTTGAACTATAAAATTGTTAGACAGAGTTTTCCAATAAGATGTTACATTTTCAACACCCCCCACCAAATAAATAGTTGTCCTGCCACAACCTGTAACTACTTGACATATGAAAACTAACAATTACACCATTATTTAAGATAAAAGATAATACATACGCTTCAAAAATGTATTGAAATTAGTAAAACTCCATGCAAAAATGGTGAAAATTTCGCAACCACAGTTCTCATAGCTAAATTCTTTAACATCCTTGTGAAACTATGGAAAAAATGGTACCTGTTGGACAGATTAGTAATGTGAATAATCGATCTCGGTCGTGCACGTCGTTTAAGAACAACTAAGCATATTGCTGATTTACCACATAATAATGAGAAAAACCTGGGGTTGTTCGTTGATCTTTAAAACGACATTAAACCGTATTATGGGTGTACGTCAACATGACGGCGTTCCGTACCAGATAAGTAACGATATCATCGCATTTTTACGTGAAAAGTTTCATGACCGTGTAACTTCTCTAACAAGCGACCAAAAATTGCAACTCAGATTTTCTTATTTAATACTTTAAGACTGTTTTCTTTTGGTGCACGTAAAAGATAAGGTCTATGGCAATGGCGCATAATTGCTCTCAGACTTTAAAAATAAAATTTGTGAAAATATATAGGGGATGCAGCCGCCAATGTACGTATTGGTAATGTCAAGTTTCTTTACAATTAAATAAAGATCCGATGATTTTTACATATGAAAATTAAACTTTTTACATGAGAATTTAAGCAATGTTATATTTCATGAAAATAATATGGTCCTGCAAGCGCACCCGGGCTGGCCGGTGTTCCATTAGCAACAGCGTACATTCCTTTTTGCAATAATATATTATCGATGATTTTTTAGTTATTACATTTAATTTAAATTTAGAAGAAAAGTTTTAATAACAATACTAGGTGACCCAAAAAAACATTGTTTTTCCATAGTAGTTTTTAATCCAAAGTGATTGTTATATTTGATAATGTTCGTAACATTTTTAGTAATAAAAATTGGATATGAGACAATATTCCAAAGGAACAAGGGAAAATTTAAAATTAATAAATTTAAACTTACACGGCAAGTGTCCAATTCTTTCTAACTAAAACTGTTACCAACACTAGCCAAAATAATAATCATTTTGAATTAAGAAAACTACTAACAACCAATTTGCTCGAGAAATAATCACATTAAATAAAGAAATAACATTATTTTTCAGGAGCCGCTACACTCCCGTTCATCATGTGTTTACTTGTGTTTCCATGTATCCGCCACTGTTTAGGTGGATCGGTTGAATGGGATTTCAAATTTGTGTTTATACAAATAATGACTCGAAAAAGGATACGAGAGTTATTTGTATTATGGAAGGTATTATTATTCAAATTTGACCATCACTAATTAACGTTAAATTAACCCATTGTTACACATTGGTTTTATCTCATTTACCATTTTCCTTCTAATTTTTTCTTATTACTTAAGACAAACTTTTTTGGTTTGTTTAATACTTAAGTACTACTGTTTTTTGTTTTTTTGTCAATTAGTTGATTTTTATTTTATTTATTAGATTATTTTTAACTAGTTATGTTACGCCAAACATTGCAAGGCTCAAGCCAGTAGTAAATTATTTCTAGCAAGAATTTGTTTATTGCGTAGCAGTGGGCATGGTCCATTGAAAAGTATTTCACCGCCTTGCCCAGGTTGCGCATATTATATGTGCCCAATTTCTGCTAAATCCGTTGAGAAATGAAGCTTTGTATACGGAACACAAAAACAAATAATCGATTTATGATAAAAGTGGGCGTAAAGCTAGCCATGGAAGAAGGAGTGGTCAATTAATTTTATACCTGGTCAATTCACGAGAGTAAGAGAACAAGTCATGGGACCGAATTAGGGTAAATAGGAATTTAAGATGTATGGAAATAATGGCCGTGTAAGCGGGTGTGGTCATCAAAAAGTATTTTAAAGCCTTTCTAAGTGTACGTGCTTTATATGTTTTAAATTTCACCAAATTTAATTGAAAAAAGTAGTTTTGAGTACCGAACATTTGTGGTAAAATATTAAAATTTGATTTTGCCACTCGCTTTTTGCCCACAGACCAAAAATCGATATGATAAATACTTTACGACCTATTCTCATACCAATCGAATACATACAAAACATTTCATTAAGATCGGTAAAGCCGTTTCAGAGGAGTTCAAACACAAACACCGTGACAGAAGAATTTTATATATAAAAATTTTTTTTTACAAAAATCAGCCGACAAATAATTTTTTAAAAATTTTGTCTCTTTTATCTTTAAATCTTGCGTTACTTTTATTGTTTGCGCTGATCTCCAAAACCGTGCTAAAATTTTCAGTGAAATTTTTATGAGAATTTTGAACTGATTTTAGCTTGAAATATTATTTAATAATTTTAATGTTACATGATATTTTCTGAACTATAAATAAATATATATTTTCTATTTACAGAATGTGCAAAATAACCTTTTAATGTTGGTAAGTTTTCTATTAATTTTTTATATTTCTATCATTTTACTTACTTGTGCCATATAATGCCAACAATTGAACATCAAATTAAAAAATTGCTTCAATATTAATCAATCTTCTTATTGTTATTAAAAGATAAATAATCACAATCTTGCAAATACGAAACAAAAGTAACAAAAGTCAATATATAAAATTAATATTTTGCTCATTTGTTCAATATTAGTTTTAGCATGAATTGAAACAAAAGTTAACAATCAAACATCAATGTCCAATACAAACACACAACACACATACTCATACTCATGCATTTAGCTTTTTCAGTCATTCATCAAGTCATTCATTCATTGTTGTACAAATATTAATGTGGAAATAACCGGAACAACAGCTGCAGTCAATATGGCCTCACGCCTGTCCGCCTCCTTGTTTTTCTTGTTTAAACAAAATAATAGAACAAATACATAAAGAAAACATTTTCAAATGGGAAAATGGCGAATAAAAAAAGGGAAAATTGTAAAAAAGAGAATATTGCAGAAAAATAAAAATTAGAACAGTGACAAGTTATAAAGAGTATACGGCTTATTTTAATTGTATGAATGTATTTTGTATTTCTTTTGACTATTCCCAATGATTGTTTCATGTTTCATTTATCAGGGTATTCGCAATCTATAAAAATTGATACATAGAAGAATAGAAGGTTGATCTATAGGGCTGAGTATGTTCGCAGCAATTGCTGAACCAACGTTTTGAGATCAACTGTTTCAGTTTTTCTAGTTCCAAGCAACCGGCCTTACTGCAATTTAAGTAATTTACTCTGCAAATATGAGCATGATATTTTTGCAGGAATATTGCTTCTATTGAATTTCGGTGCTATGATTGGCTTTCTGTGTCAAGGA
Organism: Gymnocheta viridis; assembly: GCA_956483585.1. NCBI lineage: Eukaryota > Metazoa > Arthropoda > Insecta > Diptera > Tachinidae > Gymnocheta > Gymnocheta viridis. The sequence continues at coordinate 27,799,934 of OY101440.1, read as the reverse complement.
ACTGCAGGGTGATCTTTACTTTCCATTTTCAAACAAAGTCACAGTCATTCGGCAACGAAATCAACTATATCCGATAAGATCTAAATCAAAATCTCATTTTATGTTTGCACTTTAATATGTAACAAAAGAAATTGCACTGTGAAAGACAAACAAAACCTATTCACTAAAAATACACATCCTAATTTAGTTATTATTTTTTCACGATCATTTATTTAGTTTTATTTTAGAACTACAATAAAATACTGGCTCGCCAAGAACTGAGTGAATAAGTATTAAATTATTGCCTTAAAAATGGATTGATTATATTATCGGACATTCGTTGTGGAACTGCAGTTGTTGTTCTTTTTCCGTTCATAATTCCGAAAAATGCATATTTGAAATCTCATCCAAGCGAGTCACCTAAACAGTAGCAGATACATGGAAACACACATGAACTCTAATGAACGGGAGTGTAGCGGCTCCCGAAAAACAACGTTGTCGCTGTTCTGCCGAATAAGTTGACATTAATTGATGTTCATTTTTCCTTGTACCTTCGGAAAAATATCTCATATCGAATTATTTCTACGAAAATGTTGCGCACTTTAGCCAAAATAATAATCACTTTGGATTAGAAACTACTAGCTATAATATTTAGTTGTTAGAAATATATTAGTTAATGAAATATAAATGAAAGCATCAAACCCTAAAATGGTTAAGGAAGCGAAAATTTATTGTTGCACGATCATCAGTCAGGTGTGAGATGAAATTCATTGTTGTGATCATGACTCTGCTAAAATATACCAATCAAAATATATAAATAGAATGATGAATATTCTCACAGGAAACTAGCTTAACGGCATATTTGCGCCAAAGGGAAGTAGTAGGCATAGCAGAAGGCATGGAGTCGGTGGAAAATTTCATGTGTCATCTTTCAGCTTCTTCATAGTAACGATCGCATTGTTTTGCTGCCCGTAGTAAAGTTTTGAGAAATCGACTGAAATTATAAAGCTACGAAAATTTATTGTTAACTAAGCTCCAGTTGTGAATACATACACTGGTAGAGTACAATATTAAAGTCCCTAAATTTAGTGTATCTCTTCTTTAAAATTAATACTCTGCTCTTTGTAGCGGAACCTTTTCCGGTGTATACTAACCAAACAACATTAGTTTCGCAGCAGCATTTACAGCAACAGCACATAGTATTTTCTGTGACTGCCCGTGCTCTCTTAAAGAAGATCTCATTAGTAGCCGTCCGTAGAGTCCTACCTTCGTCACAAAATCCCAGTCTTAGAATTTACAAGTCCAACGGTAAGCTTTATCTATTATGCCCAGGGGTGCCAGAACAAAATCCGCCAACGGACTAGACTACCATAACATGAAGCTAACGGACATACACTTCAAGGCATGGCGGACACACAGCTATCGCAACCCGTGGTACTCATGTTACGTCACTAAAAAGACCGGAGGGATTAGTATTCCCTAAGGACTATTCGAAACGATAATTTACAAATGCCGATCATACCTGCAGCGTGGACCAGGTTAATGTTCAAGGTGTTGCTAAATCTACAGGGCACGTTTAGGTGTGGCCCTTTCTCCGAAAAATAGTGGTGTGGAATTGATATGTCATAAAAGGGCATTGAGGGTATTATTTGGTTCCTCTTGAATAGCTACACAAATAACTACAGAACAACCCATATTACCACAAATAAAGCTGTGACAGAATATACCAACTAGGACAGGCAGTAAATTATAAAAACATGTACTTGTTATTGCATGTTGGTAACAAAACAGTATTCTTGAAAATAAAGGAAAACGAACAAGGAGATTGCAGGATGTTGCATACACTGCGTGCACTACTGATTATTATTGTTGCAGACTGTTGTGTAGAATATAGAAATAAAGCTAAAAGCAACATTATTAGTTATCTTAGTATGTACTCGTATTAAACTGAAGTAAAATATAAAAGGCATAAGAAATATGACAAACACAGAAAAACATATGGGTTTTGTTTTCATACTTGCATGTAATTTGAAGAATGCAGTGGGTACGAATGCTTAGAAGTATTTCATAAGCAACCGATGTTTCCTACGCCTTGTAACACTTTTGAAAAACAAAAGCAGCTGCACTGAAAAGAAAATAATGATACTGATTTTGCAAATGGTTCATGAGATGCCAAGGTAACACGTAACTGCCGCTTTTTATCCGAGTCAAATACATTTGTGTTTATCTTATCATTATTATGCTTTATGTGTTGCTCATTGCCGGCCTCGAAAAATTTTTATGTTGCTTGCAAGGAAATTGAAAACGATATAAATGTTGGTGACATGGCTTTTCATGTTAACAGTCATGTTCTCTATTTTAATTTTTCTGACTTCGTTTTATCTTTATCCTTTTCACATAATTTATATGCCAAAAAATAAATATGTCTTTAAGGAATTAAAAAAAATTTAACGATATTTTGGGACTTCGTTATTATTGGAGAACAGAGAATTTTTAGTTATTTTAAAAATGATACTTAAGAAACTCGTTTTGTTTTTTTCACGGGTGGAAGAATATAAAAGATATAAAAAGGCTGAAGCAAAGCTAATTTGCTGCATAATATAAGTGGTCATTATATTTCAATATTTTATATATCTTCTAATAAATATATATGTTCCTTTCACTCCTCGAGGGATCTTAGGGCCATAACAAGGTGGTTCCAAACATCTCGATCTTCGGCTCGGTGCTTGACTTCGTTCCACTTCATACGCAATCTTGAAAGTTCTGTTGTTAATTGTCGCTTCCATGTGTGCGCTGCCCTCCCGACTTGTCTGCTTTCTTGCGGGTTCCAATCTGAGCATTTCTTGGTAATATCGTCGTCTGATTTGCGGAGGGTGTGACCTATCCAACTATATATCCGCTTACTTATTTGCCTCCATCCAGAGTTGGTTGTTGGTATTGTTTCAGGCCAGAAAATCCGTAATAAATAAATTATAATAGCTAAAATGATGCATTCATCATGTAATATATAATCCTCTATGGAAGAAAGCTTTTGATATCAAAAGAGTGCAGCTTCGAACTATTTCGATGGCTTCAGAGATTTGCAGGCGATGATTTGCGTCATATTTCAGTTATTAAATACATTGGAAACTAACTTCCTCTTCGAATTTATCGAAAGAAAGTTTTCTTTCGAATAATTACATTTGAAACAAAAACAACTTTTAAAATTTTGTTTTTGTTTTAATTATACGAAGGAAAATTTTCTTTCGATATCTGCTAACAGGCAATAAGATCATAATGTCCTCACGATATTGGAAATGTTAATCTAAGCTGCACTCAAACCTTCATTTAAATATTCGAAGTTTACGTTGGCTTACTTTACATTTCAGAAAACAAATCAGTAGAGCTTGTGTTGGTAGAGAGTAATTAGAGTGAAATTGCAAAGAAAAAGGCTCATGATTCATGGAGATATTAAAATATTCCCTAAAAAATATTAATACTCGTATTTTTTTGGTGATCAGTAATAAGGATGAGCTTACTGAGTAGAAATAAGGCAAACTATGTTCTATTCCTTTGAAGAGAGTTGCATCGTTTTGAGACTTTAATGAACTAAGGCTCAGTTTCCAAAACGTATAGAGGAGTATTTGTGTCAAAAAGCTAGCCAAAAAGGCAAACATTAATTTAAAGAAATCTTAAAAACTAAAAAAGCAAATCGAAAAACAACAAAATATAATATTATATTGTACATTTTTAAGACTTTCTGTAGCGATTTGTATCTCTGAGACACTACTGAAGTCAGAAAAGTGAAGAAAATTACGTGCGCTTTTAATGATTTTTCAGTTTTAAGATGTTTATATGATTTTTTTTCTGTGGGTAAACGAATAAAGGTATCTCATATGTTTTTTTCACCAAAAACATTTGTTCAAAAACTATTTTTAATATTTAAAAACGAAATTATCTTAAGTGTTAATGTTGAAACAATATGTTTAAAAATTAAAAAAAATTAAATTTATAATTTTTTTTGCAAAAATGAAGAAAAAGGTGCTTTAAGGTGAAGGTAGCATATATTTTATACCACAATAAAATTTAGAATCTCTAATTTTACACCCCAAGAATACAAATTTGCCATTAATTTTAACGATATTTTTTTAAATTTTCAAATTTAATTTTTTATTGCACGTCAGGCACTTTTTAGACATCATAATCTTTTGTGACTGTTAAATTATTCATATTGAATGTTATTCACGCCTCTTTTAACCCTTCACAATATGATTACCTGCCAATAAAAATTAATTTACAAAATGTTTATTGTCGGTAAGAGTTATAAGGGAGTATCCCACAGCCCCATAAAACAGTTTCTATTTATCTCCGCTCTATTCAACATTATTTGCTAGAAAAACATTAACCACAAAAATTAGATTAAAAAAATTAAATACAGGTACATAAAAAATATATGGGTTACCGGGTGATTGCAGGATTGCAGTTATTTCAAATAGTAAAATTATCTGATACTGGAGCCATTGACGAGAAAATGAAGTTTTTAATTAGAAAATTATACGAAATTTCAAGGAGATGGGGACATATGACAATGAGTTCGACGTTTTTAATTACTATAACTTTTTCTTGTGTTTTGGAAAAACATCCAAAAATCTCCCACTAGATGTTTTTATATCAAATTACACTTTAAACTATCAAAAAACTCAATCTATCAATTCAAAAAGATACGTTTAATAATTTTGGCCAGCTTTTTGGCTTAAGTAGTCCTCTGTGGAATGTCTAGATTTTCCCCATTTAAATATCTTAATAAAAAGAATTTTTTCAAATCAGATTTGAACTCGAGCTGAAAAAAACCTTTTAACTTAAACTTAAACATTTCAATAATAAAATTTTCGTCTTGTGATTATAATAATCAAAAGATTATGTAAATAAAATAAAAAGAAATTATTTTAAATGATTTATAAACCAGCAATTGAATCATACTTTTGCTGAAAGTGATTCATTGAAATTGAATTTAGTAATATGGTTTCTTTACCATAAAAATTATGACTTACCCCTTCACGTAGTCTAGGCAAATAGCGAATACTAATTTGTTTAAAAAACTGTCTGCATCATAACTATTCAAAAAAATAATTTTTTTCTAAACTATGAATTTATGATACGAAGATAAAACATATTTTTTCAACAACGTTAGTTAATCTGAATTCTTTTAAAAGTTTTTTTATAAGTCTGTTGCCAACATAGATGGTGCATGGCGATGACATCTGCTCTTTGACGGAAATTGAATTTTTATTGGAGAAAAATATATTTCTTCTATATTATCAACGTGCTTTTTTTCGATAGACACGTACATTTTTTATACATTTACTGATTGAATTTCCTCTCACTGTTCAAAGATTAAAAAGAATATTTTATTTCTTTTACCCTTTTTTTATCTATTTAACGGAAAAAATAAAAAAAGAAAAAAGAGAAACAAAAATTTTTATTGTTGATTATAGCAAATAAAAATTTAAAAGTTTAGATGTTTGTCTGTACATTTCCTCTTGCTTATTAAGGAATTTATCTTCCTTTTTTAGCTTTCCTTATTTTCTTTCATTTCGATCTATTTGATGGCAATAAATGTCTTCTTGCTGTTTGAGTTTTTCAGACGTTTCATTATATTTTTCTGGGCGCCCATAGAAATTGGCATCATTGGTATGCGGGTAATTAAATGTTCTCTAATTGTTTACATATTTTCGCATTTAAGCTGCAAAATAAAAACAGAATAAAACATTATGAGAAATCGCTAGAATGTAAATAAAAAGAAAAAAAAAAAGGTTTTGTTTAGTCGAAAGAAATGTCCAATCATTTGAAAATTTTTATTCTTGCGATGCTGGTAAATATGCTGCCAAACATTCAATTGTCTTTAGCCATTTGTAATTGAAAAAGTATTTTATGTTTGAGTTCGATTCATTTCTATGAAAGTAATAAAATTACTGAAGAATGTAAACATTTAGTTTTATTTTAAAGTTTGATAGCAAAAAAATGTAATTAAAAAACTGATTACAGCAATGAAGCAAAATATAGAGAAGCTTGATTAATCATAAAATTCAATGAATGAAGAAATACAAAGTGGCTTTAATATTATGTTATGCTTTAAATTTTTCTAAAACTTAAGTCTTTGAATGGGATTGGGTTTCAACCTGCAAGGAATAAAGTTCCTTAAAATTTATAAATTTACTCCTTACAGCAAACTGAACATGATATTTTTCAGCAAATGAAGTTGAACAAATCAATAAAATGTTGCAATAAAATATTGTCGCAGACAAGAAAAACTGTCAAACTAGTCCTTTTCAGTTTATAAACGATAAAAAAAATAGTTGCAATAAACGGAGAGTATAAATAAAAAGAATATGAGCAATTTTTCAATAGCTGGATGAAGTAAATATGATATGATGTATGATGAAATGAAAATGGCTAAAAAGTAAATAATTTCAAGGGGATGAAATAGCACATACTAAGGATTTGCAATATAAATTTAAGATTTATGACAGCAATACATAATTTCTAAGTATATTTATATTTTCATATGTTTTATTTCAGCAACACATATTTTTTTATCTAAGATGAATTGAAGCTTGTTCCATCATATTTCATTTTACATTATATTTTTTATTTTTGCAAAATGGAAAAAAGAACAACACAATATCTAAACAGAACTAATATGAACATCAAATTGACAAATTATCAAACAAAAGCCAAAGTAACTAACTGCAAATGTACATTAGGGTGGGTCGATTTGTAGGGATGAACAAAATTCAAATCGTTGAAGAGGAACTAATTTTATAAACAGTTTTAAGTTATAAATATTTTGATTTATAATTGGAAAAATTATGTAATTGAAAATGACATTTGATAAGTTTAATAATTCAAATTTATAAAACAATACTTATAACATATTTTGGAATTCCCGCAGGCTTAAAATACATCGGTTTCTATGGTTTCTAAAAAAAGAGTCTTAGAACAAAAAAAATATATTTAAAAAAAAAAATCAGGTCTCCTTATTTAAATACACTTGTCTTTTCTGTAGTTCTATTGAAACTTTAATACAGCAAAAAAAAGAGATAATCTTTTTAAAATCAGTGCCAACCTTTGAGCCTGATATCATAATGTGGACACAAATAGGAGTTTCATAATAATTCAAAATTTTTAGTTAATTTTGGAAAATTTTTAATCTGATTTGTGATTTACAAAGTGAAGTTAGTGCACTTCGTTATTCAAATCTTTGTAACTGTAGCACCGTTTAAATTGCTTTCTTGCCAGAAGAAGAGAATAATTTATTAAAGAGTTAAGAAACTATTCCTTCTTCTTGTTATCAATGTACACAAATGTATTAATTTGGAATCATATTCTTTTGTGATTACAAGTTTTCCATCCCGATGAAATTAAAACAGAAACAGAAAGTAAAAGTCGTTATCACAGAGTTAAAGTTTGTTTCTTTGCTGGGAGAGTATACGAATTAGTGAATGGTAAAAAAAAGCTGTAAATCGACTTTCGACTCTCCGATCAACTATTTTCTGTTCCGATTAATGAACCGATTAATCGTATGCAAAAATCGATAATTTTATAGTATTTTTGTATTTTTTCTTTCCTTTAAGTAAAATTTCTTGCATGGTGTTTATTTCGAATTATAAGTAAAACTTAAAATTGTATTTATTAACTGTCTGTCCCAGTAAATTCTAAAGAAAGTTTCTTTCCTAATTAATATTGAAAACAACAATAAAAAAAATTTTTTTTTTTTTGTTTTCTGTGGAGCGATATAACTTAGCATAAAATTAAAGTGGTTCTTTCGTCCACTTTTAAAACGGAATCAATTGTTTTTTTTTGTTCACACTCCTGATCTTCAATATCAATGAGTGTTGTTTCTCCTTTTTTAGCAAAAGAATTTGTATGGAATTTTTGTAAATGATTAGCCAATGTGAATGTGCTTCCACAAAAACAGAACTCTTTAGAACATATAGAGCATCTGCACTTTTTTCCATTTAAAATTTTTTAAAGTGCCAAACATGGCTCGATGGCATTTTTAACAAAATGTTATATATATAAATGTCGTCTTTTTACGAGTCTTCATCTAGAGCGGTGCCACTATTAATTTTATATATCATATGAATTATTTACATTAGTTTATGTATATAATGCAACACAGCTTTATTTCTCTAACGTCATTCTTTGCGCATTTTTCTTAATTCGATTAATCGGCGCCAAAAATCGATTTCAGTATAAAGTTGGTAATGAATAATCGACTACAAAAAATAATGTTTTTTTTTGCATTGAAAATCGGTTTTTGACTACAATCGAAATCGACTGACCATTCACTAATACGAATGTATAACGAACGGCTATGGACCAACAACATTTTTTGCGAATATCCATAAAATATATTGATCTGTAACTTGGAGACAGTAAAATAACAACAACAGCAACATCAACAATAACATAAACCATTTTATTTGATTTTATATTTACATAATCTAATTCAATTTTTTTTTTGAGGGGGCTGGTAAAAGCAGGTTTCGCTTAAGGCATTTTATATCAAAGATTTCCACAATTTCTGTTGTCATTGAGCTTTGCAGCAGTAAAAAATGTTATGTTTATTTTAAACATAAATATTGGCAACACTGGCTGTAATATTTCAATTGAAAACGTTTCTTTTTGTGTTCCCAGGCGTCTTACATGATAGTAATCTCCACTTTCTCTTAAAGCGTTTAGAACAAATTATGCTAAGCCTGAACCTTTTATAAGAAGTTGCAGAAATTTCAATAAACTTTATTTTTATGTTGATTTCTCTCCGTAAAATAATTTACTAAAACATAATTATTAATTGCACTAAATAATTAAAAACTATTTTATAATTTATGTATACACACCTGTATAAATAGTCTGTAAGAATTGTAAATTCATAGACTTAATAATCAGCCTTATTCCAGTTGGCGACATCGACGTCAGGTCAACACAATACCAAAAAATGGGGGCACATTTATTTTGTTAAGCTTTAGCTTGAAGCTAACACATCCATCCGTAATCAACATACTCATCCTTACTCAATTCTGATCTCGTTCAATTCTGATCTATTTTTGGTTTTCAACTTCACTCATTTGAAGAGATAAATATTTATTACTCATATACTATTAAACACTATCATTGCTTTGCTTATGTTTTTACTTGAAGTGAATGTACGTATGCATTTTTAGCATTTGTAGTGGTATCAACTTTGTGAGCCTTTTATTCCATTGCTACTGAATCGATAAAAATAATATATGATCGGATCCCTAGAGCTCAACAAAGTCTACCATTTGGTAAAAGAATGTAGAAAAACGGTTGGCAAACAACGGAGATAAAGGGATCTAAAAATTTGTCTCTGCCTATTTATATAATAGAAGATAAATAAATAAATAAAAAAGATTCTCTAAATGCTGCAAATACAACTTCTAAACGTTACAAAAATATTCACTAATTGTCAATATGAAAATCATAAATAATTCATTTTTTAAAACCAAATTTAAAATTACTCACTGCGGTTAAATACACGCAGTTGTGAGAAAATAATTTCATAACATTTTTGGCTTTATTTATGGCCGCAATTATATATTGCGGCATCATGAATTTTTACTTGTGTAATAAAATATAAAAAAAAAATACTGAACAGGCAACTACAATTTTAGTTTTGATACTTCTACGATGAAGGATATTTTTTTAAATATGTATGTGCACATAAAAAAAACATCGATTTGAAAAGTTTATTGGCGCCATTTTTTTTCGTAAGTATGGAAAATTAAAATACATAAAACAAGGATGTTAAACTTGATGTTTAAAAAAAATATATTTTATTGTTAAAAAATTTCCACATCTGTAAAATAAAAATAAACGAACCTATTTCAACATCAAAAGCAACAATTATATTGGCATTTTTCCCCATTCATTTAAGACAAAAAATTTTCCAGATCAAACATAAAATATCAAAGAGCCAACCACAATCAACACTTTTTCATAATTTTGTATAAAACATAAAAAAAAAATAACAATGTTTGTGGCAACAAATATTTCTAAGTATAATGAGACGTCAGAAACATACAAAAATAAAAGAAAAAGCATTCTATAATTGCAACAAAAAAAGAAGGTTTTGTTTTGCTTCCTTTCTTAAACTTTGTATATTTTATTGGCAAAAATTAAAGAGAAAATACTTTAAGGTTTTTGGCTTAGTGTTATTAGAAACCAACTAAAGAAAGATAAATATTTAGTCTCAAAATCCCCCAGACAAACTGACCAGAAGAAAACTTTCATAACGGAAACAGATTCGAATACGAAGTATTTTTTTTCTCTTAAGTTTGTTTATAGACTATGTGATACAAATGTAAGTATTACTCAGTTGGATATTATTTTTTAATCAATTAAGGCTGTCAAAATACACAAAGTAAACTAAAGTTAACAAACAACAAAGATTGCACAAAAACTATTTCAAACAAATAACAAACAGTAGAAGAAAATTTAATAATAATGTAATAAAGTAGGTCTTTTGTGTGGCTTGAGGCAACAACAAAAAAAAGTTTGGTCAGTGAGTACGTGATACCATCCGGTCTGTTGGCGTACAATAATAATACTAGTATTTATTCGGAAGACAAAAACGTGCTGCTGTTTGTATTAAATACACATACCGTTCTTTTGCGCTTGATTTTAGTTAATTTATTCTTGACAGTTTTTGTTAAGCTTTTAGCATTAACAGGCATTAAATGAAAGACATGTGGTATTGAGTGTACACGATACATGAAACCAAATATTTTTATGATTGTTATACAGTATGGGCAGTATTTCCCGATTAGTTAGAAAGAACAATTCAAAGTTTTCTTTCTTGTCAAATTTAATTTTAAGAGAGTTCAAGTATTTTTTAGCCACCTTTTTTTTAAGAAAAGTTGACTGGAGGGAGAGAAGTGGCAGAATGGCATGAGTAAAACTTAAAGCTGTAAGCTAATAAATTTCAACTACACCCATGTCAATTTCATTGTAGCAGAGACGTTTGTGGAGTGACTGTTCAGTTTTTGTAATAAAGGACATCATTTTATTTAGTTATCATGGTTACAATTAGGATACACTCCCTAAGAAATGTTGCAGTTGACATTAGCTTTACAAAGCACAACCCATACGTTGTGAAAGCTTTTACTGAATTTATATTTCTTACAGAATTTTTAAAGTTTCAGAAAGTCAATAATTTTATATGTTTGCCATACTTAAAACATAAATAGCGTTGACATAATGTAGAAAAGTAGTATCGCTACGGAGACCATTAATTCCATGAGAAAATAATGTATATATTTTATTGATTTAAAAATGTAACCAAATTCATTTATTAAAATTAATATATTACAAAGAGGTATTAAACATGCATTGATATAAATAAACACATTCATATATTAATATACATTTTTACTTCTGGTATTTCTCCACTGAATGTATTTATCCAATACATCAGGCGTATTCGTTGAAAATATTTTAAATTCAAAACCCTCCATTTCAAAATAGCATCTATTGGTTATGAGAGATTTCAAAGTTTCCAATCTCACTTTAGATTTTTCCGAAGACCAATTGTTGTTAGATATTGACAAAATTCTTTCTGTTGGCGAAGCAGGGAGAGCAAACGAAAAATCTATCAAAAACTATAAACATTTAAACCCACTTTTTATTAGGATTCACTTTAGATTTTTTCCTTATTTCTATTTTTTCGGCATTGGCATAATTTTATACGTATGTAAATTCATCAAAAATATCGTTGTTATTTGAGTTTAAGTCATTTGTAATTTCTGTTACTTTAGCAAACGATTTTTCCGCTGACTACCAAGATGGAACCGTATTTAAAAGTATCCAAGTAAATTCCTTAATTTCTCTAAGAGATTCATCCCGCTGGTGCAGGTAGTTTATAAAAATGCCGTAAAAATGTTTTACTTTTTCCTTCTAAATACTAACATCGAATTCCTTTGATTCTAGAACTGTAATTAGATTTTGCGCTTTGAGTGGTAAAAATATTTCATCATTACGTTCTTTTAATTCTGATTTTAGATCTTTTAATATTATTGCTGCGTCAGGCATTGAAATATGTTTTGTTTCTAAGCGCCGAATATATTTATGAACGACAGGAGCTCGACTGTGTAGAAAAAGTATCCGAAAAATAGCGAAAGGACCATTAATAATATTGGGCTTTCCAGTTAGGATTTTTATGTAATTTAAGAATGTTTTAAATTTTTTGCAAAATATTTTGGAAATAATGAAAAATGTAAACAAAAGTGAATACTTCTGCGAAAAAAAATGTACGAAAGGGGCATATGCAAACGAGAATGTACAAATAGCGTACACAAAAAAAAAATAATGGACAGGTGGTTAAAATAATGTAATGTCCACTATAATAGTGTACGGTTGGTCACCGTAAGTATCGCTTATGTTTTCTGGCAGAACACTTTGAAAAACACCACAAAAGCATGAAATTGAAACTAATAGAGATAAGAGTTTTCTATATTAAGCCATTGATAGATAGTTAATCGTAGACGCTCAATGTTATTTTATTCATTCACTATGTCCCCTTTTACATATGCGACATTTCTTGCCGGATATTTTTTTATTTCTCTTTTGTTCTTGCCTTAAGCTTTTACATATTGGAAATCAAAAGACAGACAGAAATATTTTCTTACTCACTTTTCGCACTTTGTTTACTTATTATTATTCTTTAGTTTCTTCTGTGGTTTACTTAAATTACCAAAAACATATAAAACAAATATTTTTTTATAAAAATTAATTTTAATTAAAATAAACTAGTGTATTGCACAAAATTGGCATTAAAAGATTCTTCCAACGAAGAGGACTTGAGCTTGAAAAATATGATATAAAGCAACAAGATGAAAATTGAGTAAATAAGAATTGAGAAACGAAAAATGTCCGGTACAGAGAATGGTGTACTACACACTCAGCATCTTCGCCCCCTCTTCAACAAGTTTTGTCTGTTTGTCTTTCAATTGCTGTAAAAGGGCCTTTTGTTACTTATTATATTGTCTGGTTCCATAGTGGTAATGACATAATTCCACAGCATTTGTAGCTAGAAGGTCGGTCATACAGAGAAAGAGCTTGATTGCTTTACGTTTAAAAACAACTACATTATGGTTGTTGAAAAAAAAATTTGGGTATTTAATAAAAAAAAAAACTGTTGCTGTGCTCTACCCGACTACGGAAAAGAGTGTCAACTGCTTATCGGATTTTCATAAAACTTTACCCGACAATAGCTTTTGTATTATGGTATATTGCTTTTTGTATCATTTTTAGGACAGAAATTATTAGTCCTGGTTAAGTTAGTTGGGCATCCTGCTTGCCAGCAAGTACACTTAGAGTTCAATCGTATCTATTGAGTTGTCCAGAGGACTATCTACACCCTACACTTTATTTTTATGCTCTTGATAAACGAGTCCTTAGTGGTCAACCAGAATTTTTCACAAACAGGCAGTTCAGGTATTGCAGGAATTAGTTTTTCACAGTTCTCAGGTGTGCAGTCCCGAAGGAGATGGTGAACTAATTATTATTTTTCTTGGTTGAAGCGACTCCTATACTCCTATTAATCAACAGTTTCTTTGTTAATTACAGGATTGCTGGTCATTCAAAATGCAATAGATCAAATTTAATTAGTTATGAAGATTCAGTACACAAATGATTTAAATCGCACGACAATAATTTCAAATGATAATTTGAATAAATAAACTTCTCAGAAATTAAATTCGGAAGCATCTAATGAGAAAATTTTACTATGAGTTTTTGGTGGTTCCAGATAGCTAAAAAACTACTAATGATTTCGCTAAACTATGTTTTAGCCGCGCCTACAAATGGTTATACAAGGAAAGAACTTTTTATAATTTTCATTATATGCGGTTGAATAATGTCCAGCGGGCTGCATGCCAGGACCGACGAGGTGTCCAGCGGGCTGCATGCCAGGACCGACGAGGCTACAGTGACTATCCCAGAGAAAACAGCGACGCTCTCTACCTAATGAAATCCGAGGAGTCTTTGAAAACTACCTGTTTACGCCAAGGCGATCATTGGTAACCACCTCTGACCCCTTGTGAGTGATGCCAAGTCGCAGAAAAGTGATTCGACGTCAAGGGTGCGCTAACGTGCTTTGCGGTTGGCCCTTTTTAGTACGTTTTGTTGTTGGATTTATTTGTTTTTGATGACGTGTCGTTTCGTTTTTGGCGCTGACTGGGATCTTACGTGCTTCAAATATATAGTCTTCGTATATCGCTTCACAAATTAACACCTTCAACTATCTTACATATTTATCTTGAAATTGTCAAGCAGTTTTTTTATAGGTTTTGCAAAATAAATATTGTTAAGTTTTGTATTTTGAATTTTAATAAATTGTTGTTATATTAAATTGTGCTTGATCGCTTTGTTAAAATAAATATACCCGAAGAGGAAAAACCCGAATTGTGTGCGCCTTTCCTGAAGGTTGCATTTCTCTAAGCCAGCCATTTGGAAGCCGACACTACTAGTTCTAATTGTAGACCTCCTGAGTGCTGACTTCTTAATTCTGTTTGAAAGCTCAGCTAGGAAATATAAATATGCTTTTGTGAGTTTTCTGCATTTTAATTCGCACCTGCTCCTTCACATTCATCAGCCATTTAGTTTCATTAAGCGCCTTCATGTCCTAAAAAGCATACACACATCTTAACATGTTATCGTTTAAGCAGAGTCAAAGTTAGAAATTGCCTACACGCTAGCCAGCACACGCGACTACTTCACCGTTTTTTGTCTTTTAAGAGAAGTAACACTCAGGCAAGTTGCTAAGCATATTCTTACCAACCAGTAGGTGTGTTACCTTCTTTGGAAAAAGGATAGTAAGAGTGGACAGGTGGTGAAAGTGAGAAATATAAATTATTTTACAACTCTGGCATTGCGCGTTATGTTAGCCTTAGATCAGTGATGCAGCGCCTCCGCTGTGAAATAGGCGCCTGTGTATTGATTTATTAATTATTATACTTCGCCGGCGATTTCGCTAGAATAACGACGAAGGAGAGCGCTGTGTAAACTAGATTACACCATTACCAATTGCTGCCGGTACTACTCAGTGTCACTTAAACAGTCCAACAATAGCGAATACAGTGGCACACTAATGCACATGTGAAAAATTCTTGGTGTTATGATTCGATTGCAACTTGGATGAAGCCCACGTTCTTAGTTATTAAATTAAGGACCCTAACGGCCAGACTCTACAAAACTGTTTGTTTTTTCATACAAAAAGACTAAGGCCCATATTATCCGTCTTTAGTTAACTAATGACAGTGGTTTAACTAACGACTTTTCATAAAACTGTCATTGATTAAACGGCCAGCATAAGTTAACTATAGGTTGTAAATTTGAACCTAAGAGACTACAAAAATAAAGAAGCAATTCCTTTATCAGAAAAGGGGCGTTTCAATAAAATCTGAGCGAAAGTAAAAAAATCCTGATTAGAAATCAGATTTTGTAGAATTAAAAATTGCTTCACTTGCTCGTCGAGAATTGTACGATGATTTTCTCTGACTTTTCGAAACAACTATAACATTATTTATGCTTCAAATAAGCATCTTTTTCTATTGCAGATCGATAAATTTAAATAATGAGATGTAAAAAATGGTACATCAGGCTTAATGAAATATTTCTGATACTTATATTAACGCTCATAAGATATATAATATTTTACACGAATTTTTCCTAAAAGCTGATCATAAATCTGACAAAGTGTTTGACTCAACTCTTGAGTAATTTCAAAAATATTTGTTTTAAGTATTTATTACAAAGTACTCGTTTTTTATATTTATTTCATATATTGACTTTGTCATTCAAGTGTTGCTAAAAACAATCATAAAATGTAATTTTAATATTTAAAATGTAATGCGAATATCAAACGACACCACTCCATATCATGTGTGTCAGTGTAATAAATATGCTCACCCTAAATCTTCCATCAATTTATATATACGAATAGGTGATACAATATGTTTGTATATATTTTTACATGTGAAAGGGTATGCAATATTGAAAATAATATTTATTTTATACAACTCACATTTAAGTCAGAGTGAGTACGAAAAGACCACAGATGACTTTTGGTACAGTGAATAGCAATTGTGTAGACATATAGAATTTTTAATGATCCTTTAGAATATATGTATAGCGTCATATGAATTCAAAAAAGTTTTAAGTTGCAATGAAAAAGGTTTACAGGACAAGCAAAGAAAACCAAATTTTTTTTTCAGTTTAAAATTTTAATATGTAAAAATTTCCAATTTTCAATTAGGAAGTTGATTTTAAATTTTTTTTAGCGAAGACCTTTTCTGAAATCATTGGAAGATGTGACGAGAAGTAAAACTTTTCAAGTATTTTTTTGGCAGTTTTATACTTTTTTGTAGTACATATTTTCGGATAAACTCAATAACCCTGATTGCAAATCAGTAAAATTAACACAAAAGGATTTGTTTAGAATTCGCTTAAAGAAATTTAAAAATAATAAAATCAAGAAGCGTTAACAAGATTTGTAAAGCAAAACTTTACGAGCAAAATTTTTGAATGTTCTGGCCAGGCCCAGAGTGTAAAAGGAAGAACCCCCGGAGCAAAAAAATTTACACAAAAATAATAATGCGTCTGGTTCCGTGGTGGCTTGAAACCAGTGCATATTCTAACGCTTCATATGAAAAGGCTATGAACATGTTGATCAACCGATACTGCTTATGAAACTTTTGACATGTCACTGAACTACCTAGAGGAAAGTTTATTGGTGTTGGATAATATGAATTAAGTGTAATTTCATTTTTTTTCTTTTTTAATGTCACCAATCTATTAACATATTACTGGTGTATCCTGCGATCTATTCAATCGAGCGTATTATAGAAATTAATATTAAACATTTACTAATTAATATTTATACGTAATTGTTAACTGAAATTAAATTTTTAGCTTGAGTTGAAATCTGAGTTTACCCATTTCTTTTTAATGTTTAAGAAATTGTCTTAATAATTTAACCAAATTATTTAACAAATTAGAATACGAAAAGTACAACTTATTCATTTCTTACAAGTTAAATCAATTTCGGTTAGTACGAAATTCCACCTCTGATGATTAATTATGCCAAATATTCCATATAAATATTAAACATTTACATAAACTCATACGATAAAATACAAAAACAAAAAATTCGAAATAAATGATTTAAAACTCTGTCTTATTTCTATGCAAAAGCATTTATATGGTTTTAATTGTCAAAACCTTTGAAAATACAAAAAAAAAACAGTAATTGTCACATGAACTTTATCATCATCCCTATTTTAATGGCCAAATTTTATCTTCACTGTAACTGTAATATTTATGCGTACATTATTATTCTCAATGCTTACTGGACGTGAAAATTTATTACTTTGTGCAGTTATATGAAAACAAATTTTACTACCAGCAACAAATACATACATACATATTACACTAAATGCTACACAAATGTACACCTACAACGACAAAGCATTAACACTTACACACACATACTCATATTTTGTATCTTTATAAAATTTGCAACAAATGCAAGTTAGTGTTACAGCGAAAAAGTGCAACAAGCTGAAACGTGTTTGACGTATGTGTATGACGTATGTGTATGGCAACAAAATTACTTTCATATATATGAACATATGTACATAAGCGCGTGTGTTTACTTTCACCCCCGCGAAAACATAAATATTACTTGTCAGAGTCATTGTTGATGCAACATATGATACATAGAAATAAAATAAGATTAAAATCGCACCCGCACACACACACACACACAAACTGTTGACACTCTTGGAGCCATAACAATTTCACATTTTACTTTTAAGGAAAGGGATTCATTTTTACCACTTTAAACAATACATGCAGCACAAACTCTGCGTCATCTACTCCTCGGGGAATAGCATTTAGCAATATTTTATGACAATAAGGATGACATTGATGATACTGAATGTGGTGGTAATTTTTGACAATTTTTATGAGCATCAATAAACGACAATAAATGTAACAGCAAAATGTGTATATAAAATTTACTTATACAAGCATTATCGCTTACAAATGTTTCCGATAAGCATAATAAATTAATAAACTTTTTATTTTATTTTGATGAAAAGAGAAAACATTTGCTGTAAAAGTTGTTCTACAGAATTGAGTGCAATATATAATATGTTAAACGATATTAAATATTAAGGAAAAAAGCTGTGTGAGTTTTAATAGCTATTTTGATTTTAAATTTGAATTTTAATCATAAAGAATATAAGTTTTAAGACTTAAGCGCAATCTTAATATGTAATAAATTTCATTAACCCATTATTGCGCGTTAATCGAAACACTTAACCGAGTTTGTTAAAACTTTGCATAAATAATTTTTCGTATATATTTTACTTTTCAAGTAAATGAAATGATTGCTTTCTGATCCATGAGGTGGTAAGTTTACCTACCAGTAGGCCGATATGTTGGAATAATAAAATAAGAATAAAGGAAAATCCAAATTTTTTAATGGGATATATATTACAATATTTAATTCGGCTTTGCCAGCAGGTCATTTAATGTGCCTCTAATCAACCATAGCGAAACTTAAACAAGGGATAAGCATACATCATTTAGTGGGATTGTGTCCAATACACTTTATCTCCATATACCGAAATTGTGGCAAAAATTATTTCCAAATAAAACATGGTGTAGAAACCCCTGTTGCTGAAATAAGCATTTTAAAAAGGTTTGTTTTTTTTGGTAACAAGCTCCAACACCCGTTTTATTTTTGTTTTTTATATTTAAGTTGCCGTTTTTATTTTAAAACACATTTTTTCAAACAGATCCTATAATATCCTTAATATTTTAAATATTAATTTATTAAAGGTATGGGTTGCCAAAAAAAATTCCACACCATCGTGAATAAACTGAACATACTGTGCATTAAAATCTCTAAAGCATACATCAGGCATGTTTCGCTTAAGCTCATACATACATTTGTATGTATATAAATACAAAAGTATAGGCATTAATTTTAACAGATTTTGGCACATGCTATGGAACAACAGAACATAACCAGCACCATGTGCTCGTTTATCCTTGGACCATTTTTTATACAAAAATAAAAAAAAATTAGTGTACATACAATTACATATGTGTACGTGAATACGTATCAGTTTGCTTATATAAATGCCTGAAGAGTAGATGTCACATAAATAATTATATTTATAAAGCAACACAAACTGACAGTCTTGACATTTTACGCAGAATGATAATACAATCACCGTTTGAAACAGAGCAGAAATAAATATATAAAAATAAAGGAAAAAAAGAGATAAAAGGAATAGGTTTAGCATACATTCATCACGGTGCCAAACAAGTTACAGTGGGCGAAATTTCAAAATAATAAAATATATTTGTTATTATTAAATAATTTCTGCGTTAAAATTTTAGATAATAAATATTTTTTGGAAAACCTTAGGAAACTAAAATATGACATGGCAAGTGACTACTTCTTAAGGCTTCAGTTAACTAGAGACGGCGGTGTTATTTTTGACTTTTCATATAATTGTTATTGGTTAAACCGGCATGATTAGTTAACTACACACTGTGAATTTAGACCAAAGAGGCAATAACTACTGTTAAAGTTATTTTATTTGACATGAAATAGACTTTTGATTTTGACATGATAATGGTCAAGGAGATGTTTAATTTACACTCGCCATAAAATTAGTGGAACTAAATTTATTGAAACAAATTTAAACATTTACGTGGTATGACTGCTTTTTCTCCTTCATAATCCTCATAATCTTTTGCATGATCTATCGAAAACTTCCCGCGGAAATAAGAAATAAACATAAACTTGCAATTTCTTTTCATTATTTTAAAGTAAACTTTAAAGAAAAACGTATCTTAAGGGGCATAGCATGGCAAAAATATTTAGATATTTTTCTGTTGTCAAAATTAATGAGTTTAATATTATTTACTCTTGAAAAAACAGTTGGAGTTTCGAGTGTCAGCAGTAGCCATGTGCTATCAATTTAAACAAGATTTGCTAAAAAAAATCATCTGTTTAACGTAAAACTCCATTATTTTTTCTCACATTTTCCATTTGATAAGTTTAAAGTTTGCTTACTCTACCGCAGATATTCGAAGTTTGTTGTGCAACTTTCTATAAATTGTAAAATATAAATATTACTAAAGA
Source organism: Gymnocheta viridis (assembly GCA_956483585.1). NCBI lineage: Eukaryota > Metazoa > Arthropoda > Insecta > Diptera > Tachinidae > Gymnocheta > Gymnocheta viridis. The sequence goes on along the minus strand of OY101440.1, from coordinate 27,779,728 downwards.
GTCTGACAACTGCTGACTAAACGTTTTACGCTATTCCTTGGATTTTTAATATTCAAAGTGTTTTTCATGCTTCAAGTCCGGTTAAAGTTACAAATAAAATTTTTGTATTTTTTTATTTTATATCGTTTACAAGTTTACAAGTTTTCAAATATTTTAATTGTATTGACTAGTGCATTTAGCGGTCGACTCAAGCGACCGCGTTTTAGAAGTTAATATCAAACATTTACATAAATACATACGAAAAAATACAAGAACAAAAAACAGTCAAAATAAACAACTTAAAATTCTGCCTCCATTTCTATGCAAAGGGAAATTTGACAAACACACACGCACACTTTGTTTATTTTTTAAGTTGATGCTGATGATATATGCATGTGCATGTATTTGTAGCAACTTCAGCTTCCTAAATATCGAATCGATTTAATTAAAATTAAGATTGTGCCCATCTATATCAAAACCCGTTTAAAAACATATAAATCTTTCCAAAATCGGTCCGGTATTACGTCCATAAAAGGGATCTAAAAAACGTGTTTTCCTATTAATAATATAGAAGATATAACGATTAAATATTATTTTTATAACTTAGTTTTGATAATATTTATATCGCTAAATAAATGAGCTTTGAGAAATGTTGTTGTATTAAAGGTTGCGATTCTAATTTTGTATCGTAAAATATCTATAACAAATCATATTTATATGCCAATTTGTATCTTCTTATATACCACAGTACAACACATAGTTTTGGGACTTGATTCTGAAAATTGCAGGAAAAAGTAGCCCTAAAAACTAAAACTTTGTCATTCGCTTTGTTACGTTGGCATTTATAATTTAATGGTCATACGAACTTTTTTGTTCAAGGTATATTTTTATCACTTTTCCTACATTTTATATGTTATATCTACTTATCTGACCCTTTAAAACGTTTAAGTATTATTTTGTCAATTAAAAAATTGTAAATATTTAAGCATGTGTGGCGGTGAATTAAAGTCAGTACATCATCTACATATTCATACATATTTAATACTCTTGTGCACGTAGACGGGTAAGCAACATAAATATGCTCCATTTATTACGTATACGCAACATTGGTTAAACTTCAATTAATCTCATGAATTTTTAATTTGTCTACAGAGAAATTGAAAAAAAATGCCAAAGTTTCATTGAAAATGCATATAAAAAAGTGGAACTTAATAAAAAGTTTTTTTTTTCAAATAAATGTTTCTATTAAATGGAAACTGTTGTATAAAAGTTTTTATATTTTATTTTGCAGTTTCCTACTAAAAGTTGCAGTTATTGTAGTGCTCGGAGGAAAAAAGAAAACAAAATTAAACGGTTGAAACGTTTACTGGAGCTGATGATAGTTAGTGCCAATATGTTTTTACTACCTGGCTGTTGTAATAGTTGGAAAACAATATTTTTTGTTGTCCATTGTTCCATTGTTGTAAGAGAGCACTAGTGATGGAAAATATAGCAGTATATAGAGCATTTTAGCAACACAACTTAATTATAAGAAATGGAAAAATTTTGTCATAATTTAAATAAGTTATCTTGAAGCTTTTGTTCGTATATATTTGGTAAAACTCAAAATTATCATAATTAAAAATACTAAATAAATTATATCCTGGAGAATCTAAACAAACATTTCAATCCGCTGCTATACTATGTTATTGAAATTACAAATAAAAAGTAAAGCTTAATATGAAAAAAATCATTATACTTTCATACAATAGAAAATATACCGGTACGTTACTGGTTTACGCCATTTTTATACGTTTACAGTCGCATACCACACACAAGCGCAACGTGCGAATAAAATACTTCCATAAAACTCGTGCTGTTGAATACGTGTGTGCCTGAATTAAAAATAAATATTTATGTATGTTTTAGTACTTAAGGTTGTTGTTAAATATCTTTTATGCTTAATATGTATAGAAAATACACAGTTTTCAGCATCAGCTGCAAGGTTGCACGGCAAATATATAATAAAAAAATTTAAAGCTAGAATTTTTTTATAAAATTTTTAACGCATTTTTCAAGCAAACGCCAATGGATCGCAAATAAGTATTTGCGAAACGTTTTCTATTTTTTTTTTAATTTTTAAAGCATTTTTTTTAAATTGTACATAAGCTAATTGCAGTAAATATATATAAATTTTAAAGGAATCACGAATGCGAAATAGAAAAAGTTTTGAATTAAAATTAAGCTTCGTTTTTCTGATTCTTTTGGAAAAGATCCCACGACTGTTTTCTTAGAAGAAAGTTCCATTCTAGTACCCAAAAATTAAGCGAATTTGTTTTAACGAAAACAACAAAAAAAATTTTATGTATAAAATAATAACTAATAATAATAAATTTTAAGCTATAAACACATTCACGACAACGGGCTACCGAATACAACCTGTCGAAAATAGAATGCATGTGTGTATATGAAAATGAATATTTTTACGACTACACGGCTGCAGGTTGTTGTCCATGCTTCTTTAAACTTATTTCTGTTTTAGTATTTTAAATTTTTAATAGCTTTTTCGCAAAATTAATAATTTACCTATTTAGTAAAGTATTAAAAGTCTCATTAAAAACAAATTAAAATTAAAAATATTTTTGCATAAAAATAAGGCAAAAAAATGCATGCATATTAGATCAATATTCTTTTGTGTTCATTTTTTTATAAAATCTTAAAAACTCAATGAAGCAATAAAAAGTTCACTGAGTCAATTATATCGAGATAATTTATTAGAAAAAGCCGTAAAATATTCTAAAATGACCTGCAAATGCAAGTAATGTAAAAAACTCGCAAGAAACTAAAATTAATTATGAAAATTCGAAATAATTTCCAATCATTGGTAAAAAAAATATTTAATATCATTTCAAAGTCGATGAAACAATAAAATGTAGTTGTGAAATTTAGAAAACGCTGTAAAATCTTAAAAAAAACTTAACTAAACTAAAATGTAAGGAATGTAAATGCATATCACATTTCATAAGTCTTTCTTAATTTAGGAAGTTTTAGGCTTTTTTTTAATTTCTCAACTTACCGCGGTTTAGATATTTTCGCGATATGACTGACTCTCTGCTATATTATTGCAATATATGACATTACTGAAATATAAATGAGTCAAGTGCTGTCGTTTGTAAAATAATTAAGTAGCTGGGCGACATTTGCGGCCAACGACATTGGTAATCATATAGCCTGCTGTCGTGAAGGTGCCTATTGCTTTATTCCATTATTATAATATAATTTGAACACAAAATCACTTGTGCTGAAAGTAACATAAATAAACATCTTGACCTATTATTACGGTCTATTACATAGCTCAGCTGATCGTTAAATCTCAAAAAATGTTTTTAATAGATCTTATATTTGAATATATAAATTTATGGCGTGTTTCTGTACTCTAATGACCAAACACAGAAACACAGGAGCAGGACTATCACTAGTTTTTTCATTGACTTTCATTGCGAGTGTTTTGCAGTGTGTATTTTGATTAAACATCTGTGGCACAAAAGATCTAGTGCTGATCATTAAGCGATATCAATTTCTATCAATAGCTATCGGATGTAGGCAAACTCCAAGACAGTCTGAGCCTTTTATAAATTTTAATGGGGGTATATGAATATAATAATCGCGTGTGTTTAGTCGATTAAATTTTACAAAAAATTATTTTTTTACGCTTTGTGAATCTATAAATCAAACAGTAATAGCTTAAAGCCAAAAACGCAAATTATTTGCATGAAAAACTTCCATTGACTTCGCATTTAAAAGTTTTTTCATTTCAATCAACAAAACTTTTGTGCATTCAAGAAGTAAATACAAGCTCCATGTGAATTTCTGAAAAGGTTTAGTTTACCATAGCACTTTACTAAAGTTTTGGTTACGGCTTTTAACTGGCTGAAAAATTAATTGATGTTAGTAAACATAAGATGTTGTTGAAAATTTAATACGTTTTAAATGAAATTTAACAGCAAAACAAATATTCAAGCCATGTGCGACAAAATTATAAAATAGGAAGTGATAAACATTAATTTTAAAATAAAAAATGTTGTTTGTTTATTTTTATTTTTCATTATAAAACACAAATACAATGATGTGATTGTTTGTTTTTGTAATGCTTGTTGCTTTATCGTTTTTATTTCCGTTTCCGTCAAAGCAATTGTTTTAAACAAAAGATAAACGTGATTTACAAAAAGGATGCAATCAAATTGTGTTGAACCTTGATGTCACCAGAATGCATAAAACATAAAACTGGGTGTAATGTTTTTATTTGATTTATGTGTAATAATAAATTTCCTTTTGTTTATCTATTTGTATTATATATCTTGGGAAACGTGTAGGTACAGGTAAATTTATGTATTATGAAAAGGCAAATGCAAATTTTAACAACGAATCAAGAGTGAATGCGAAAACTGGGTTTGGAATTTATTTTCCTAAGGCAACTGAATCTATAAAGAATATCTCGTTTTCTATAATTTTTAAAGCGCGTCATCCGTACCTTTACTGCCTGTTTTTAGAAAATAAACACAAAATTGTGAGTGAGAATTAATATTAAAAACAAGAACAAAATACGAAAATTTGTTTTTATTTTCAATACAAATTCTCACTCACAATTTCCTTTTCATTTACTAAAAACAGGCAGGTAAATTGATATTGTTTTAAGCTGGTATAATTTGGTTTAGTTTGCGTTGTAGTTTTGAAATTATTTGCAGAAGAAGTAATTATTGAAGGAATTTTTTCTTTAGTAAAATTAAGCCCAGCAAGGCTTGCTGCGTTACCCAATGCTAGTTTGTAAGCGAAACTTCTTGCATTCTTCTATAAAAGGAAGGATTTTTGTTCGCGATGTCTCACTGACGAGTTTCCTTTTTGGACACAAAAGTACATTTCGTTCAATGCATCGAAAATGCGCATCGCCTTCGTCTTATTGTGTCATCCAATTGCACCATTGTTAAAGTTTGATGTTACTTATGTCTATCAGGTCGATAATCAAAAAAAATCATTTGACGTAGTGTATATCTCCGCGGAGTCGCTTCCAGGCACCATATTTGGAGATCATGCAAATTTTTTACTGCATCAAGAAATCATATGTTTTTTGCTGGGAAATTTTTATATTATAAAATATTAGTTTATTGCATTACCATGATCAGTATTTGCTGCTTTAACAGCAGTAACAAATTTTTCGATTTCGTGCCTATCTATATGACACTTAAATAGGAACATTGCCTTGCATAATTTCCTACTCCTATTATTTTATTTTTTATTTTTTTTTGTAATAATATTGTTCAGTTGCATAAAAGTGTTGCATTATATAGTTGTCCTAGTTTGTTTAAAAGTTATTATTAAAATTGCTGTTTCTATTCTTGTTATTTGTTCGTTTTATATCAGAGTTTTTTCTACTTCTTTATCCTTATAATTCCACTAATATCAGTAGTTTTGTGTTTGCCGTAATTACTTTGAAATTAGTTTCGTCACAAAACTTTTTGAATATTAAAGTTAAAGGAAAAACATCTTGTTGTATAGTTTATGCACACTGTTATAGACACACTGTTATACCAATGTGTGTGAGTTGAAACAACACATACATGCTTTTAAAAAACATCCGTATCAATGTACCGAAGTATGATTCTAGCAACAATAGTTGTACGCATTGTTCGCTTTTGCCATTGTGTACAATTTTCAAGTTTTTCCATAAAGATTTTCAGTTAAGCAAACTTTATGCCCCACAGCGGCATTTTTCCCTAAAAACTCAAAAGACAACTTTAGTTAAACTTAAATACACATCAACTACAAAAGCATACACATACAAATTGTATAACATAAAAATCCTTAGTTAATAAATGAACACACATACTTAGGTGCACATGAGTTTGTTTATGTGTTTGCGTGCAGATGTCTTTATGTATGTAAGTACTATATGTTCATGTACAAGAGTTTAGTATTTCATAGTACTCGTGAGAGAGCTATTAAAACAACAAAGGATTTTTAAAACAAAAGCTTCATTAGTGTTTAATTTACGATTGTGTGTATAAAACATTAAATTTTTTCTGTAGTCCGTACGCTACATATACGCTTAAATTTTGTTTTTAACAATTTTTCGGTATGTTCGACCAAAAGGTACACTTCAATGATGTTCTGTGCACAGTTTACTTTGTTTAATTAGTTTTCAATATTCTTGTTTTATAAAAATATATAAAATTCACTTTATTAAATGTAAATTATACTCGCAGTGGAATACACTAGAGTGTTCAATTAGTCGAACATTGTTTTTGCTTTTGTGCAATTTTGTGACCTTAATGTCACTAAATTATTCGAGTAAAGTTTTTGAGTCGCTTGAGTAACTGAAATAATTAAATTAATTTATCTAACAATTTTATTTAGAGGAATAATATGCACATGGTTTATTACTGCTTGCCGTCTACTTTTTTTTAAAATTCGTTGCCTATTTTTAAATTTGTTTTTACAAATTCTTTGAAAATGTTATTTTGCGAGGAATACAAGATTTTAGGCCTGTCGTCTATAATAATAAATCAACTAACTATCCTAAGTATAAAAGCAGTAAATCCATTGCTACAAAGTAAAAAATTTTACAATTTAAGTCTTGCAGTTTTATTTATTGAAAAACATAAATACTGCCTTTTTACTTTGCACTACCTCTTATGCATTTGTGCTCCTTATGCAAAGATTAAGTTAGTAATAATTTTAATATTATTTTTCTCTGGTAAAATATGTATTTTGTTTTACAGAGTATGAAAGCAGTTCGTCATATTTTACTGGTAATTAACTTACAACAGTTGAGGGCAGTATATTAATAATTATAATCAAATTAATTATTAGTGGGAGTTCTATCTAACTTGAATTTTTGTATTATACTGCATTTCACTAAGGCACGGCAGAATATATTTATTTTATTAATAAAAACCAGTAGAACCAAAAGCTGAATTAAAGCCATAAAAAATTAAATAACAATTGATTTGTATCCTATATGAACGAAGTTTGAAGGGAACTTAACAATATTTTATTTGAAATAGTTAAAAAACATAATTTTGATACGAGATTTTATTCATATATTTTAAAAAATTATTTAAAAAATTTTTTAATATTGAGATGCTTTTATTGCGCTTTTGTTTTTATTTTTATTACAACTTTACGCTAAAAGTATATTGCATTAAGAGATTTTCTGGTTTTACCGATATTTATATTATTTTATCTATGATTACAGTTTATAATCTACTATTTGTCCTTTTTGCTTAGCTCACACAAAATTCTACTACTTTGAATTATTGAAATTTTTTTAATTGCATTGCTGGTTCAGCTGTATATTTAAAATTTTATCAATATCCAGCTTCATCATTGACCTCCCAGCTATATTTTCCTCCACTCCATATATCTCCTCTACATCTACTTTTTCTTTTGCCTCTCTTGCTCAGGTTAACACAATGGGATCATGTTTATTCTTTGGGCCCAATTGGGCTGGTGCTCTTTTTCTTTCAGTGTTCTGCATTTCAGCAGCGACCTGCCAACCAAAGCTAACCTGGGGGTGGTTGACGAATTAGGGAAAATGGAAAATGTGCTAAGTACCTGAAGCTTTTCTCATTTTCTGAGCATTTAACTTACCTATAATATTTTTTAAGATCTTTATTATTCCTTAAAACAAAATTGATCTTGCTAAGCTTTTTTGTGACTTTCACATGCAGTGGTCTCTTGGTAGCACTCAATGCTATCAGTATTTTCTTGCCTGTAAAAACGGTTAACCGGTTCATTTGTAGTGGCAAAAAAAGCATGAAGAAAGAAAATCACATTACCAAATGATGAACAACAAAGTTATTCGTTACACATCAGCTGGTTTTTTTAAAGGTCATTGTAACTTTGCAGATTTTTCTACTCTTCGTTTGACTACTAAAAATTATACACGTCTTATTCTAAATATAACTTTAATGAACACAAGGAAACTGAGTATATATATAATAAAATTTTAAAAATTTAATCGGTGTTAAATCTGAACAATTCATGTAAACATATTAAAAAAAAATTGGGACTTTAATAATGGAATAAATTTTAAAGCATTGAAAGACTAAATGAAACCAATTTTTTTGGATTAGTCGTTAATCGAAATTTGCTTTTGAGTGGATATAAGAACAATAAACACAAATACATTTTCAAATAATAAATAATTTTTAGACAATTTCATTTAGAAATTATTTTTTGAGACTAAAAAGCATACCCAGGTAGCATATGATGTTTTTTGGACGATAACGTTTAATATATGACTCCTAAAAGAATCTTCTGATGAAGGTCTGATGAGTCAGAGTAACAAAAAAATCTAATATTTTTCTTGATTATTATTTTTTACACATTTTCTGACACGCTAGTCTTTTAATCCTGAAAAAATTTAATCGTAAAAAAAATCTTCTAATTATTATTTGAAGAGTACGAAAACAACAATGTAACACTTTGTTTAACTGCACAAATCTCAAACGATTCCCTCTACGACTAATAAAGGCGTCTTTCGCTGCGTTATGGAAGAATCTCTCAGTTCGTCTAAAAGCTTCTCCCGTGCGAGCAATCTTCTACGATTAAAAAATGCGATCAAAAACATTCATCATGAGATTTCCAGTAGACTCTTTCACACTTTTAAATGCAAATACAATGTATATTAAGATTAATATTGACTGTCAGCCTCCGCAGCTCAATTTGAATAGTTTTACTTTAGAATAATGTTGGAATGTTAGATGTAATGTGCCGCGTGAGAACAATACAAACTTTTAAAACTGATATATCCTAGCCAATTATGAGGAAGCACCAGGAACTGTCAACAGGACAAACTACTTCGAAGCCTGCCGCGGCAGTCATGTGAATTAAATTTCTCTTTCAGAAATAATGGAAATATTTGTTATCTCTAATAAAGTCATAATATACAAAAAGAATTCAATATTTATTATCTTTATTAGTACTTTATAAAATTTTTTAAAATATTCTTGAATTGGGTCCACCTGGTAAATGTGAAAAATAAAACCTTTTGAAAAACTTAACCAATTGTTTACTCTGTCGACCATGCCTAATGGTAGACTGTTCAACGGCTATAACTTTGAAATAGAAGAACTAAAGATGTTTGTTTTTTTTATTTAATTGAAAGACATCATTATCATAATTGCCCTAATGTAAATTAATGTGTGTTTTGGGATTAATTTGCAACACATTATTTTTAATACAAATATAATTACAAACATGCAGCTTTACGGTGAAGCAATAACAAGTCTTTTGTTGTAGAGTATGAAAATTCACAAAAACAAAACATATCCGATTAAATAAAACATACTTTATAAAATTAAAACAAAAACTGATTGTCTGTAATTATACAAACATTAAATTTTAAATATTTTAACTTTATGAAAACGTTGTGATAATAAACTATCAAAACAAACACTATCAGTTATTGCAACCAACCTGATAACAGCAATTTATTTACCATAACGACATGTTAGATCCTCTTTTTATATTTTATTTGTTTATTAATATTGGAATCTTCTACAACAAAACTTAAGTCTTTAAGTAGTAGAAGTATAATAATTGGTATTTTAACATTTACAATAAAAAATTGTGGGCACAGAGGAGAAATGGAAATACGTAAGAAGAAAATTAAAAAGAATAGAACAATAGTAACAATAAATATATATATATATATATAGAATACTTTCATTATTAGTTTAAATTAATTGTTATATAATACTATCATTAAGTTGCAGCTAAGAATAATATTGAAATTGTTGCCTTTTAAACAGAAACACGTTAATAATTCCTGTAATATCTAGTGGGATAGTATTCCAAAGACGTATCGTAGATATGAAAAATAACCAAACGTTTTACTTCTTAGTGGTATTATCGCTTTGTTTCTACCAAAACGACTGAAACTGAATCGATTATACAGTTCTTCAGGTTGATGGGAAGCTACTATATTTTGTAGGAATATTAAAGCTCTTATTCTCATTAAATCCTAAATCGCATTGTGTGGAAGCTTATGATGGTCATTCCTTATTTAGGCTATAAGGGTTTGAACATCGAAAATGTTTTCGCACAAGCGATTGAGACGTGATCCGACTAGGTTAAGGTGCTATTGAATATAAGTCCTAAGTTCTTAGCTTTATTAACGATTTCAATTTTCTGGTTGTCAACAATGACATTTAGTTTTTCTATTATTTGTTGAAATCTTTAATGGACCAAAAGACATTTCGATTTCTTAGGGTTAAGGGTCGCTCAGGCAGTTAACTGCAGCCCATGAAGATATTCTTTTTAAATTTTCATTAAGTTCTTTCCGAAGTCTCCTTTTTTGTTACTTATAAATATTTGGACATCGTCTGCATACATTCTAATATTGCAGTGCATCACCTGGGTTTACAAATCGTTGCACATAACATCTCTATGTAAGTCAATATTTAACGTTTGTTGAATAGATTTATTCGTTACTAAAATGAAGTTGTGAAATAATTGAGCTTTGCATTTATTATGAAATTTATTACTGTTTTTTTTTTATTAAAAAAAATTCTAAAATTTTTACTAAGATTTAAAATTAAGACTTAACATACATAATAAATACATAATAAATACTCCTAAAGTAAAGTAAATTAATGACAAATCAAATACAGACAACTGCGCAAAATAAACAAACACAGAATTGGGAAAAACTAAAAAACTTCTAAGCAGAGATGACAAAGTTAACAGGTATGAACAAGTGACAACACTAGAACATATTAAAATGTAAATATTACTCATCTTTTATTGAAAATTAAGTCAACTTATTCTAAGTTATTTGCCGTTTTTAGAAAATATTAATTCCCCAAACATAACCAACAAAGTTGATCGAAATATCGGAAATATATATTAATAAAATAAAAACTTAAAGAAGAGTTCTTATTTTTTTATTTATTAAGCAAAAGAGACAGACCGCAAGCCGAAAAATTTTTTAACTCATGATTTAATTTTTAACAAACTTTTTACCAAATTAATTAGTTTTGTTCATTAAAACATTAAAATTATATTAAAAGCACTATGAAACTTATGAGGAGGTTGGTGGTGTGAGGTGGTCTTCTTAGCAAGCTCTTATACGAATTTCACTGTAACAAATGCAGAACATTAATTCTTTATTTTATCAAACAATTACATATTTATTTGGGTGCAAAAAATTAAATTTTAAATATATTTTTGTATTCATTATATAAAATATAAAAGAATATAATAAAGAATATTGGCGTTATTTAAAACATTCGTCAATAAAAATCAATTTAAGATTTATTTTTGATAGAAATATATTTGTATTTAACGTTTAACTTTCCAATTAGACATTTTTGTATTAATTATGTGGTCATAATAGTGGTTTATGTGGTGCATATTTACATCGTTTTATATCTCATACAAATATAATTAAATGGATAATAATGTTGCGGTTAAACGAACATGAAGGAAACATTTTTATACAATTAAATTATTGTATATTTAATTTGAAATTAAATTAACTAAAACTATCAAATTGTTAAAGCTGCGGTATCGGTTTCTGTTTCAAATGTACTTATGTGCTATCTTACAAGATATATTTATTATACATATATATTACAGCTAACATTCATAAATTCATATTTCGACCATGTAAATAATTTGTAGTTAAATAGTTAAGGCAGGATACACAACAAAAACAACAATTTGCAAAAAAATATCTGTTGGATGCATTACCTACTGAAGTTTATTGTAATTGCAAAAAGACCAAAATAAAAAACAAAAACGAAACGAAACATTATTTCCTACTCAACCACACATTATAAACATCTGTCGACAGGAATTGACATGCACTTTTATTTCTCATACAACGACATGTTTTCTGCCTTCAAAGAAGTAACGAAAAAATAAAACAGAAAAAAATGTTGTTCATGCAACACAACAAAGTGGATAACATTTTCTTGTTACTCAGACATGCTTCAACAAAAAGCAACAATTGTACACAAATGCAACAACCAGAAAAATGAAGAGCACAAGAAGTAGACAATTGGAAAGAATACAAGGATATGAAAAAAGAAATATGCATGAACCACAACATGTCACACATAAAATTTCCATTTTTATCATATCTTTCCCTTTCTCTTTTCCTCTTCCTTAGCCTACTTTCAGCTGATACATTTAATAAACTGCCACCTTCAAAGGGTGCTTGTTTATTGTGGAGGCAGAACAACTAACTATCAGTTGGGTCATACAAAATGCTTGAGTAAATTTTTATCATTTTCAGTATCCTGCCAAAAGGGGTCAACAATTAAGTCTTACTTTTATTATCATGGCTTTTTGTTGGTGTAAAAATATACTCATTCATATAGGAAAATGAAAAATCAAGACTGTTGCACTGATATATGTACATACACATGTACAGTGAGGAACAATAAAATATGATATTTTGTTTCAACATTTTACGGCTTCAAGAATTATGACTTAAAAAATTTAAAAATACCTAAACTATATCTTCATATGAGCATTAATGGATGAGCTAATTTCTCTTTTCGCCCTTTTTAATTCATTAATTAATTAAGTATTAATTAAATCCAAATTTATTGAACTTAAAAATTATTATATTATGTAGCAGCAAATTTTAGTACATTGTGTTAAATAAAATTTTAATTATTATTATAACTTTTTTATTTACAGATCTATATAACGAAAAGAAATCATTAAGGTATGCTTAGTTTTGTTTGTAACATAATTTATTATACATTTTTATTTAGTTTTTTATTTGTTATTTTTTGATTTTTATTTAAAGTTGAAATATTTCTATGAGATGTTAAAAAATCATTTAAGTTTCGACTAATAACATCCCTTCATTAAAAGTTATATAGTGAGGAAGTATATTAATCGCACTTTTGTTAGATACTGTTATATCTAGCGATATTACGGTACAGTTCTTTAGTATATACCTGTACTTATGCATGTATTTGGTATGTGCATATGTTTGATTATATTTATGTTTACGAGTATATAAACATTCTCAATTCCTCGTGCCTGCTGAGTACAGTAAAATCCTTTGTAGATTTATTTTATTATTGTCTTTATCCTTTTGTTTTTACACATTTCTAAAGTATGTATGTGATCTGAAGTCATGGCTAATAAAGAAAAGAATGTTGCAGCATCTGAGGGCGGGCTGTATGTGTTAATTCATTACTATGCAATTGCATTTGTATGAATGGAATTGGATGCAGTAAGCCAATGTAAATTTATAAGCCTGAAGTATATAAATGGAATCATTATTTAAAGTGCTTTAGATGATCTTTAACAACTATAACACTATGTTTTGCATGATAATGTATATACATGTACTTATTATATAGAATGATATATAATATTTGAAACAAGTTTTTATGTAGACAGGTAGTCATTTCAGATGATGAAATCAAATTGTAATTAGGCTGGATACATTACTAGCTACAAAATTAAATAATAAGTAGATATTATTAACAACACATTTTTATTTTATTTATTTTCCGGATAGGAATGTTTCTTTAACGATTTATATATGGGCAAGTCCCAGAAACAGTCCACCAATCAAAATTTTTAAAAATTTATCCAACTTTTTTTTTTCAAGGAATATTACACTAAATATATAATTATATAAATAAAATAAATTTATTTCGATCATCATTAATGCATATATTATTACCACATCCTACCGTACCTCAGATTTTCTAAATGCATATCAGAAATGAATAATTTTCTTTGTCACACTGTTTTGATCTCTGGCCTTAATACCTTAAAATGCCATTTAAAGTGCACAACCTTTTGTTATTTAAACATTTTTATTTTCAAATTGCCAACATAAACTTTAATTTTGGTAGCATTATAAACCTTTAACCATATTTTATCAATGTTTGTGTATGTGTGCATCTTCAGCAGGCTGGACTGGACAAATGCTTCACAGCAGGAAGTAAAAATATTGTTTATTTTTAAACGTACATAAATATAAAATTAGTTATTCAGGTTAATTAAGAGGCTTACGGCACATGTTTCTAATAAACTGCTTAAATTGTGACCTGAAAAAACAAATACTGATTTGAATATTTAATTTTTAATAAATATTACAGTTTTGTATTCTTATAAAAATTATCTTCGATTTAAACTATTTTACAATATTTTGGGATTAATTTTATATATATTAGAAGATGTTTGTATAATAAAAGTACATTTACATCCTGAGATTAGAATAAATAATTTAAGTCAATTAAAGAATAATATATCAGAATTTAATTAAATTTTAAAAACTGCAAATCGACTGGGCCAATTAGTTAGTAGTGTGCCAGTATATCACTTGTGGCATCGATTCCCACAAAGACTCTGGTCCGCTACACAGTAACGAGTGACGGCCTTTGTGGGCTTTCGCCTTATGGTTGGCAAAGTTTTGTGTCAAATATTTACTATTTATAAAATAATCCCACAGCAACGACAGATTGTTGCAAAAAAATGAGTGCTGCATAACATAGAGCCGATTTAGATTGCGGGTGATGTCGCTGCGGCATTGCTTACGTTCTCTTTTGAGAACATAACGACTTTTTTAACGCAAGAGTCAGGGGACTTTTATAAATTTAATTGACAAATTCTACTTATTGCTTTATTCGTAGCAGTATTGCCACAAACGAACAATTTCTTAGTTTGTGATATATAAAATTAAAGCAAAACTAAAAGTAATTATTAAAAGCAAAATGTCTGACTTAACCAAGGGAAAAATTTCTGAAGAACACAAGTCAAAAATTGGTCTCATTGGCAACAATACCCCATACATAAAAAATACGAACGAAAGAAATATGCAAAAGAGAAGAGATGTGATTGTCGCTTCAAATACCATTACGTGCGACTTTTGCTACCCCGCTTCTCTATAAATTTTTCTTACAATCTCGAGTCGCAAGCGACGTGTCGCAGGGACATCACCCCTACTGTAAACATGCTCATACTGCATATTTCTGATTTACAATATTGTGGTATTGTGTTAATTGTTGTTGGACAGTTTAAGTAGCCAAGTCATAACACCGGTCACTGAACAGTACGGAAACACAGTGCAACAAAAAAACCATATACGGACTACACTACGTGATAAAAGACCAAAAAAAAGAAGACCCGTGTCTCCCAGTTTTGCCGAAAGTCATGCACTTTTTTTATGGGCCCCCTCGGTGTCATTTTTGCAAAATACTGATTATTTTCTCAGGCTCATATCTTGCAAATCGTTCGGAATTTTGATCTACTCTCTGAGACACAGTTGTAGATCTTCTCATAAAAAACAAAAATTGTCAACATATAAAATCAAAAAATCTTCATCTTCAAGATAAAAATCGCAAAAAATATAAATTTTTTTTTACCTTTTTTCCACTGTTCAGGTCCATAGGTAGCAAACCGTTAAAAATTCAAGAAAACAATCAACTACAAAAATGTACCTAAGATCTCAATAAACAACTGAAATGCTGCAACAATGTTTTAAAAATTAACAAAATCGCTCAATAGCAGAATTATAAAAAAATATTTAAAATTTCTCGTTCTTTTTTCAACATCTATGAAGCACACCTACTGGTTAATAGACATTAATGGACTGAGTGTTAATTTTCTTTAAAAAGTTAAAAACAAAAAAAATTATTACATACATATAAATAGTTATTATAGTTAGCACAACCCAGTGATGCCAGTAAAAATGTAGTAAAATACTTACATGTCTTGAAAAAATTCCCCCTTTTTCCCTACACGCAAAAAAAAAGTTCCCTACATTTTTCCCTACTTTAAAAGTTTATCTAAGCGCACGGTAGTGCCACGAAACCATTCGAGCTGCTTTTACCCCCTCATAACTTTGCACTACTTTATCATAAAATAATGAAACTTGAAACATAAGGTCTCCCTGCAGAGGTTACCTTATAGGTGAAATTTTGGCCGTAAAAAGTACTGATATTAAAATAAAGACCAAGTTCTTGATATGTACAGTACCATCTCATTTCTAAGCAACCTGTAACTTGGCAACATTTTTCCCATAATTCTTTCCCATATTAGAAAGGCAAAAAATATTGCCAAGCTAAAAGGCTGTCTAGAAATTAGATGGTATTGTACCTATTAAGAACTTGGTCTTAATTTTGATCTCAGTACTATTTACGGCCGAAATTTTTGGATAGGAACTTGGCCTTATTTGCACATTTATGCTTTTCTGCAGATTGATTTTAGGAAAAAAAAGAACATTTTATTTAGATTTTTCAAATTTTGTACATTTATATCGCCAGACAAAAAATTAAATAATAATAAAAAATAACATAAATTTGGGCATTTGTGCCATCATAGATCTCAAAGGAGTCTTTTGACTCACTTAAGAGCTGTTGCTCCATTTCTTTATAATTCTTCGCATGCATTGCTAATATAGATTTCTTAAATTTTTAAAATCAAGATGTGAAGATCTTAAAAGGTAATCAGAATATTTATTTTGAATTCTTAATGAAATTTTGTTCAAGTTTAAAAAATATGTGACCCGAAATGTAAAGAATGAATGTTGTTTTTTTGTCTCTATAAGAGCGCATTTGAATATTTAAAATAGCTTAATAAATATTTTTAAAAATTCTTAATTTCCATATCAAACCAAAAAACAAAATTACAAAATTTTCAAATTTGTTTTTATTTTTCATACAAATTCTATTCCCAAGAAAATCGGACTATTCCTTGCCTTTCGTTGTCTCTATATATTATTTATCAAAAGATGTTTTCTGTCTGCTGTGTGAAATATTTTGCGTAATACTGAAACAAAATTTTAAATTTCGATTTTTATATGTATTATTACTTTTGTGGGGTGTTGTACGAAATTACACCGTAATATAAAAGAAAGAAAAACAAAGTTTTAAAAATTCCTTAAAATGAGAAATCTGTCCTTTTTTCTCTTCCCTTGAAATTTTCCAATGAATTCCCTACAAAGAGGGAGAATTCCCTACTCTTGGCATCACTGCCAGAACCATACGACGACGAGAAAAATCGTTTCTAAAAGTGTATAAAACAACTTTGGAGAAAGTTTTGCAAATTTTCTCCCCTGCATATTTTACAATGTATCTTTATGTTAGCTGATAAATTAATGATAATAAGAAAACTGTTTCTAACAGGCCTTTTTGAATAAAATTTATTGAATTCTTTTACGAACATATTAATTATGCTCATCTACTAGAAATTAATTTTCTTTTTTCATATTGCCATTGTATCGAAAAAATGAAAAAATCATTTCGAATTGTTAATTATTTTCATGTGTATATGTTTCCCCATAAGACACTTTAATATTCAAAGCAGTCAAACAAAGCTGACATGAGTAGCATAAATATATTTCCCTCTTCTCGATGCTCTACAAAAATGATGTTGCCAAGGGACCACCTACACATTTTATAGTCTTTTGTGATTTCTAAAGACCAACTGCTTTAGTACTCGTAATATAAATACAAACATAAATAACTTTTGGTTGCCAGCACAAATAATAATGGTCGTTATGGTCTCACTCTGGGTTTTCTTGTTGTACTGTTGCTTCTCAATGCTTTAAGAGTACACTTGATGTCTATAGGAAAATATGTAAATTTACAAGAAGGGGCATGCATGTCCTTGTTGTTAAAAACAGCTGTGTAATAAGGAAAATAAATTTTGGATCTTTTCACTTAGATACAAGGCAAACATTGATAAATACTTTTTCATAGTTTGTAATAGAAAAATAACAAAAAACAAAAACAAGTGCATAAAAACATAATAATAGTTTTCTAAAATACACTGTAGTGCTCGTACAAAAGCTTCTGCATTGCACGTTTATAAAAACATAATTGCCATAATACGAGGCTGGTATTAAAACAAAGCTGCCTGCTACTTCAACATTTGAAGGAATATATAAAAAATTTAAACATTTTAAAAAGAAATTCTGAAGCGATTTCAAATCATTCCTACTTTTTTGGTGGCATAAATTAATTTTTAAAAATATGCTAAGTTCAAGTAGATTCATCCTGAAAGAACCAGTTCCAATATTTATACATAAAGTTCAAAGTTTTAAGTAGAGTTCTCGATGTATGAAGTTATTGTGGTCAACCATTTCCTCAGGCGTTTATTTTTATTAATTAATCATGGTCTAATATTAATGTCCTTAAACAAATTTTATAAAAACATTTAATTTTCTTTTAAGCAAAAGGCATTTTTTAGCCCAATATATAATGCAAGATCAATTAAATACATCAAAGCTTAACCAAATAAGCAACAGCAATGTGACCAGCAGCAACAATTAGCACATGCACGCAACTCTACACAAAAAACAAATGATTCTGCACTCGCATATACAAATTTACCCACAACCACTTTCTTAGTTCAAATATATTTTTAAATATTTTTTCAACTCTTTGATGTATGTATTTACACATATGGGATTGTGTATTCATGCATGTTTTGGCATTTTGCTAACCTTTGAATCAAATGTCGCCAATTTGCACACAATTTTTTCCCCATCTAGACTTGAGCGATACGCTTGAACTAAAAAGGTAAATTGAGTAGTTTTGGGCATAAAAAAATTTTTTATGCAATATGAATGGATTTGAGTAGAGAAATGAGATGTACAAGAGATGAAAATGACCAGTAAATCGTTACGGAAGCAATAAGTGGCTTTAATTAAATGAGTTAGCCACCAATTAACTGCTGCCTTTGAGAGCTTAAAGCATGTGTTTAATATAAAACTAGCCAGTTCTGGAGGATAGAGAGGACTGCTGAGTCCCGAATATTCTGGCGCAAATTTTACATGGGGAAATCCAAACTATTCCAAGGTGTAGACAGCATAGTATTAAAAGTCTTGATTAGCAGCTAAACTCGATACGAACAAAGACTACAATTTAAAAAACTTACACCGCCAATATTTTAATATTGTGCAAGGATGAGAAAGGTCTAGAAAATATAGAGCATACTACCTGCAAGCTAGAATGTACCCTATTTGGCTGGTATTAGTTTTTCAGTCGGTATAACTTCGGTATAGATTAAGATAAGTTTCTAAAAAGTTTTTTGGTCAAAATCACCAAACGCATTATTATTTTAATCAGATAATTCCTTAATTAATGTAATCTAAGACTATAAATAAAAAAATAGAAAAAGATACTTAAAAATTTTTGGTCTCAAAAAGCTATAAAATATAAATCTTCGGATGTTGCGCAGAGTGAGGGTTTTTTGTAAGCACTTTTTTAGATTCGTGATACTCTTTTTACAACGCAGAAACTTTTTGTACCATTTCCGTTTTCACCAGTCATAGGACAGGTACGTTCAGGACAATTGGTACAACATTTCCCGTAGGGTCCTTAATACCAATTAAACAATACTCTAATTCATTCAAAGCCTTATTGAGCTCATCAGTTGTGGTGTCATTAGACAACAAATGTAAATTCAATGCTCGGAAAGAATTTTCTGCATAATTTCTGGAAGACTGAAGAGTAGCTTCATCTACCGAACTCTCGCTTAAGATTCTATCCCTCGAATAACAAAATAGAATTCAAAACAATGCACGTCAAGAAAGAGTGAACGACAGCTCTGCCCTTACAAAACAGTACGCATACACACATAATATATAGCAATACATACATAGATATTGCTCCTTTATCGCAACATAGTCATATCTCAAAAATCTGATTTTTGATTTTAGAATAATAATCATTTTGTGTAAAAATTCATACCTCTTTTGCATGTGTAAATTAAAAACTTTAAGTTACGATTTTTTTGAGATATGACTACGTTGCAATAAAGGAGCGATATGAGGTGTGTACGTACGTAGTTAATAGTTTGCTTTATGCAGTTCTCTTAATCCTTATATAAAAAATAAAAATAAATATGTACAGCTCTACCGACTAAAAATCTGTACCCGTAATTAAGCTTGTATCTATAGATTTTTCATTAACTCCTGTTTTTATTCTTTTTCTCTCAGCAGGTTATGTCAGGTAATAGAGTTTTACAATTTTATCGTTTTTTTTTTTTTGCTTTAATATTTCGCCAGTAGTATTTAATTTTTATGAACATACGAACGTTCATTCAGACATCCTTGCACTTTCATGTATCAGTGTTGGTTTTAACGGTGCGGTGTGTGTATTGATATAAAAAAATTTAATTGCATTGTGTAAAATGTGTTTTATATATGTTTTTCCCTGCTGCAAAATTACTGCAATAAAAAATAAAACAATTTAGTTTCGTTTTCTTCTTTTGACTTTAATATTTATTTTAATTAAATTCTCACAATTTTTCGTGTTAATAACGTATTTAATTGCCATTACTGTTTATTATTTTCATTTTTTTTTTGTTAAATTTTTCTTTTTAAGTTTACTTTTTTAAAACGTCTACTTGTTTTATTAAGTTTCTGTAGAGACCAGAAAGTAGAAACGATAATATAGTATAGTAAAGATAAGGGAGGTATTCATAAAAACCTGCTTAAAATTAACATAAAATTACAATTACATTATTTGCTATTTTCAAAATACAGTAGTAACTCGATTCTTGCACATACTTGATACTTGCACACCTCGATTCTTGCAACATAGAAACATTTTTCATTACGCACTCAGTACTTGCGACATCCGAAAATTTTGAACTCGATACTTGCAGCATTTTTGTATTACTCTTGCGTGCTGCTTTGTTTACGTTTTCTCAGACTGAATACATTTCCCCGTCGCTTTATGCTGCTGATGAAATGTAATTTGAATCAGTCTTAAGCTTGACTATTAAGAGGTGCGGTGTCATAATGGCAAAGAAAAAATTTACGTTGCTGACAATTAAAGACAAAGCTGAGATTTTAAAGAAATTAATGTTGGATTTTCCACCGATTCCTTAGACAAAAGTTTTCATGTGCATAGATCAACAATAACTCGTGTTAAGAGAAATGAAAAAAGAAATTTGTGGCGCATTCTGAATCCGGTTCTGGGAGAAGAAAAACGCTTAAACCCTCGGAGTTTCCAAAAAGGGAAAGATTCGAAACTTAGATTCTAAACAGATGTACATATGTGCCTTTTATTTTGTATGGGAAATTAATACTCGGTACTTTCGACAACCTCGAAACTTGCACCGAGCCCGGTTTTCATTACGTGCAAGAATCGAGTTTCTATTGTATTATAAAATTTTTTATATAATTTTAAAGGAAGTAAAAGTTGTAAATTTTAACTAAATAATTTTTAATACTCAGAGTTCAAATATCCATTTGTTAAGCCGAGGCACATAATATATCGTACTTTATACGTTGCTTTTTTCAACTGTCGTTAAAGTATCGGTCGGAGGAGGAGGTTTATTTGATTAAAGTACACATTTTCAATGGAATTCGAGTATATTCTGGTTTATTTTTTAATTTTAATTTTTAATTAATTTAATTTTGTCACCAGACAACACAAAAATCTTAATGAAAACATAGCAAAAAAAAACTGATATTTGTAAAAAGTACGTTAAAAGTTTCCCAATTTTAGTACCTACTTTGCCTTGACGGAGGCGTATGGAATGTGACAAAGCTTCTAAGAAAATCTGTATTTCAACTTACTTGTAAGTTGAAAAAATCAACGTATAATGCACGACGGATTCTATGTGACTCGGTCTTTAGTGTTTAATACCCTTGAATTATGAATTAAAAAAATAATTTATAAAATCAGGTTTTTATATGAAAAGCACCTGAAATATTACGCCTCATTTTAGAAACACTAAAGTGAGAAATTAAGGTGCCTTAAAGCAATTTAGAATGACATATCTACATAACGGTATTTATGGGAGTGGCAAAAATTCAAACTCAAACATTCTCTTAAAAATTATGTTTAATCTAAAAGGACATGTAAGTAAGTATATGTGTTTTAATTTATATCTCCTTGTAAAAGTTGTTGAGCCTCCAGTTTTGATAGTTTGCACAAGTCTTGGAATACACTTTCATATTGAAGTGTTAGTACATGTTTGTTATTTAAAGCAAAAAGCATTTACTTAAATGGCAGAAATAAAAAATATGTAGTTTTCAACTCTGAGTGAAGTGCAACTAGTGGAAGTAAAATAATTTTCTTTCACAACTATTCAAAAAACAAAAAAATATTTATTAATTTTTTCCCCTTCTCCAATTCATCAAAAAGAGTCTTGGTAATTTTTTTAAATATCCTTTAATACAAACAAATTCCGAAAGATTTTTGGACTTGTATATACCCGAAAGTAAGAAAAGTAAAGTTAAAATTTAAAAGAAAAATATAATACCATTAAAATTTAATAATTTTATTACAAAATAAAAACTCAAGTTAAGTTAGATTTTTAATTTAAAACGAATTCCGTTTGAATATAAAAAGAGCTTGAGCAGGAAAATAAGAATATTATTTAGGAATTTTCGCTTTAGCTAGTGAAACGAAATTAAAAGCTAGTTTTTATTTTAAAATACATTTTTTAATGACATAAGTTACTTTCTTTTTAGAAAAAAAAACTGCTGTTCAGAGGTTTTTAATTAAAACCAAACAAAGTTTCAAAAAGACTAGAAAAACAAATAAACTTTTTATTTGAGTTTAATTTCAAATATTTGAACTCGTTTTATCTTATCTCTTTTTCCAAAATAATTGCAGTTGATGTTGATGTTGTCTTTGCTTGACTGATCTACTGCTAAGCTTGTTAGTTGGTTGTTCCATTGCCGTCAACAACATTTGTGACATTAGCGCTGTCACATAAATTATTCCATTCATTGTGTTGACGCAGTTTAAACAAAGCTTCCAGTTTTTGCCCGATATTTTTAAATAATGATTTTATTATTTTTACATCATTCATATCGAGCTTTGTATATTGCATTAATTTAAGGTTATTAAATCTTTATTGGGATGATTAATTGTAATTATTTAATTCAGAAAAGAATACATCTTTGACAATGTTCAAGCAGGAAGGTACAAGTATGATGATTTAGGAGGCCCCTACAAACTTTCGGTACCGCTAAACACTTTATTTACGAGTTTTTCTTCCAAAATTTACCAAAAACAAAAGATGTATTTTCATATTTTGAAAACCAGACTTCACCTTGTATCTTAAAGTTGAACATTTTTCAAAATTAATTTTAGCAGCAATTTCTTTAACCCATAAAACATCTTTTAAGAAACTTCTACGAAATAATTGTTTTGAAAATTGCAATTTGTCACATCGCTTTTAATTTTAAATAAAATAATAATACAATTTTTTTAATGACAAAATTGTAACAATTTTGTAAAATTTTGAAATTCTTCCAACGGCGTAGCATTGTTTTTCTTAAACATTTCGTAACAAACAATCTTTGGGTCACTTCCGCCCAAAGACAAGTTGGTATTAAATTCATTTATGTCTCACCAGCAATATTTCCAATTAGATTAAAGTTTATTGATGACTTTGCAAATGATTGGCATGCTCTTTGTTACGGGATTAGTTAAGAATTAAAAAAAAGTTTATAAAGATTTTACTCTTTAAATTTTATATTTTTCTTAAAAGAAATCCATTTTAAATGGAACTGAAAGAAACTTAAGCAAAACTTTTAAATCAAAAACAAACTTTGAAATATGTTGCATAAACCAAATAACAAGAATAAATGCCAACAACAACTACTACTCAGAGTTTTCTAGTTTTCTGTACAGTTGGGCAAACAAACTTTAAATGCAAATTTCTACATTTCACATACAAAACAAATAAATGCAGATAAATTCACACATACCAACACACGACCCAGTTAACACTTTCACACACTTTGAATGTGTTTCACTTTAAAGTAGCAAAATACGAACGAAAAATGTCCTCGTCAAAGGGCCTTATTCAGCTGGATTAAGCTGAAATTTCTTGTAACATCTTTTTCAAATCATTTCCATTCACACAAAAAAAAAAAAATTGGTGTCAACAACAATATTTTATTTTCTGCATCAAGTTTTTGTTGATGAATATGAATAATGAAATTAATTATGTATGATGAAAATAAATAAAAATAATAAAACAAAAATAATAAATACAAAATAGTGAGAAATACAAATTAAAAAATAAAATATAATTATTACATACAATCGAATTATTTTTATATAGAAACATAATATTGAGTTTTATTCATAAAATGATCACATTAATTGAGGTTTTATATAAATTTGATCAAAATATAAATATTTGGAAGATTTTTGTTGTTAAGTGTTAATGTTAACATTCCATTATAATATAATGAGTTTTGACTTCTATGTACTAACTTTCAAAAATATAATTGTTATGTGAAATAATATTATTTTTGAATTAAATAACAACACAGAATTTAGAAAAGCTTTTTTAATATTATATGATTTGCTTATATACAGCAAATAATTAAATCATAGCATTTTGCTTTCAGATCCATGTTTTTTCTCTGAGCGAAATCACAATAATTAGAAAAGATTTCCTTAACACGACCTTGAATGATTAAAACTTTGTTAAAAACAGGGTTCAAAAAGTTTTGTTTATGAGCGCTGAATTGTGAGCATTTCTGTGGTTTTTCGTTAAAAAAAATTGCTTATTAGTTTTTTCTTCAGTCAAAAATTACCGCAAAAAGACTTTATGCTTTTTATCACTCATTAATATGTAAACCTAAAAATTTTTGAGTTTCTCAAATATATTTGGAAAGAAGCAGCAAAACAAACATACGTGGACAAACACTTGATTAAGTGTTAAGAGACCTTTTGCAGTCCACGATTCCTGCAAGAAGAGAACATAGATGAACGTTCCTTTTTTAAAATTTTTTTATTACTAAAATTTCAAAAATTTGTAGTTATTTTTCACAGCCATTATTAAGGACTAAAAATGATTTGGCTTTTAATAAAAAACAGGATTTCGTCAATTCGTTTTCTTTTCTCTTTTCCAATGACTCCGCCATTTCTAAAATAAATTCGGATTTTTTATGTATACTTGAGAAAGTGCAGAACCAGATGTAAAGTGGCCGTGTCATGTCCATACACAGTAAATACCAATTTCCTTTCAACAAATTCAACTTAATCAAGTCTTGCGAAACGTTGCACACAAATTAAATTCTTGATTCTTTGATTAAGAAGGTGGGCTGTTCCACGCCCAAACCCAGAACAGGTTATTTTTCACACCTTCACACAAAATAGGGATAGTCTTGACAACTCATGGCAAATGAACTACTAAACCGGTTCTTATGAAACTTTTCCCCACACATTTTGTTTTTTTTTTTGCGAGAATTACAAATTATTCTCTCAAATATTTATGAAAAGAAAAGTAGAAAAATCAAATACGTACATATAACACATTTGCTGGAGTAATAAATAAATTCGATTTTTTAGTTAACAAGGAATTAATAATCAAGATATCGTAATTTAACTTGTATACAAAATTCAGATTTTAACTCGTTTTCTGTAAGCCTTATTTTATTGAGAGATGATGGCTTTGCAGCAAATGTGCGATATCTTCACATACATATATAATCGCTGAGAGAATATTCTGGGATTTTAGTTCGAATCTGAACTTACATAAGGTTGGGAATCCACCAAAGATGGGTTGAAAAATAAGAAATGCTTTGAATTGAAAAAAATTTATTATGCACAAGATTATAAATGGGAAGTAACGAAAAGAAAGTTAGGTCTACTTAATAATAACAAGCTGTAAACAAGGCCCATAAAAAGGCCTTCAAAGAGCAACTTTTCTGATTTTTATCGCTTGGCTACATCGCACATTTTTCATACATATATTTAAAACTTTATTTCAATGCTCTTGAACATATGTTAACAAAATAAACAACTATAACTATTTCAAAAAAAAAAAAGGAAAACTGCTCTTGCAACAATAACAAAATAACAACAATAAGAAACAAAAAACTATGTAAATGTTACACTTCAGTTGCCAGTCATTGTCTGTTGACCATACCGTTGCACATGAAGATGAATGAACAAGTAAGTGGATAAAAGGATGGCACAACTTGCAGTCGTATTCAAATTGTGTGCAAATGCTTTTGCCATAAATGGAATTGTAGTTGTATCTTCTCATCGTTACAAACTTAAAACAAATAAGTATAGAGGACTTGTCGTTGATCGTCATGTGCGTTGTTACAAGGATTTTCTTAAATTTGAAGTAGTTTTCAGTTATAATTTTGATGTGATGCGAAAGAAAATACAACTATAATAACAAAAATATTATGGAGATTTAAAAAACAAACATGAGTCGTTGTGAGCTGTAATACGAAAATGTTTGAAATAATTTAATCGTTAACTGAAAAAATCATTAAAATCTTAAAGCAAGGGGTATAAACTATTCGAATGAATGGGAAAGTTAAAAGAACTTTTCAAAAGTAATCAATCTTCAAGGGAAGTATGTAATTCTGTCTGCACGTGCAAATAAACGTGCAGACTAATGTCGGAATAGGGTGTTTTTCTAAACGAATGTTGCTTTGTAGTAATACAATACTATGGTTCAGAAAATAACACGAAAATTCTAAAATTTCTTTATTAAACAATTGCATCAACATTAGTTTTTGTTTTAGTCGACGGAACACAAGTCTTTATATGTATCTGAACATCCTCCAAATAGACAATAGCACTCAGAAAAATGCCGTTGACTTTTTTTCTCAGCTGCAAAACGATGTCTGAAAAATGCTCAAATATACAATAATTCAGATTGTTATTTTTTAAAAAATTGTCTTCTTATGGCAGCTTGAAATTTAGGCGGAAGTACGTTCTTGCCATAAATCTGCTAAGTTAAATAACTTGTATTTAACCAAAATCTAAGCAATATCAAAGCTATGTGGGTACTTTCTAGGATTGTCGTTCGAATAAAATTTATTCGAATAACTCGAACAGTTTTTTATTTTTGTTCGAACGAACAAACATTTTTCAATTAAGAATAAAAAAATTACTCGAATTACTTTTTTCCAATAATAAAACATTAAAATAATTAATGAGCGACATATTAAATCATTAAATACTGTAATATTATTCCTGACCGCAACTACGACGACGAATAAAATGACGTCTCTGAAGGAACTGATAACGTTTTATTAACTGATCTAAAAAAGTGTATAAATAAAGTAAGAAATTGTACTAAAGCAAAAATCGTTAACAGTATTGATGATTATCTGATCTATTTAGAAAAAATCAAAGAAAAGAACAAACAAACTTTATATGCTCTTTAATGCTATTTTAATAGTACATTTTTTATTGTTTGTTCGTTCGCATTATTCGAACAAAAATTCAAAATTTTTCGTTTATTCGAATAAAAAAAAATATCATGAAATTATATTCGAACAAATAAAAATACGAATAAATAACAACCTTAGTATCTTCCAATGTTGTCATGAAAGGTTACGAATACCCTGACTCAGCTGCTGAAGAAGCTAAGCAGCGACCTTTGATAAAATATTCGAGTAGAAAAGCTCGTGATATATTTAACATCACCAATACCTTTCTCAACACTCCAAAAGCCCAAAAATTGCCCGATTACCAGCACTACTATAAACGCTTCAAACTAACGGGAGTTAAACTGCTGCAGAAGCAAAACTGTCACATTTGTGCGCCTAAGAATCGGCCACGCTAGACTATCCCATCAAGATATTTTGGACAGAACACAAGTACCAGCTTGTTCCACTTGTAACACTCACCTCAATATGCGAGTAGCTCAAATTGGTGACTACAATTCCTCCAGCTACAAATTCTTTGCAAAACCTTCTATAAAATATACATATAATCGTATACCTAAAAGAGAGTCGAAAAAAATGCTACTATTTTTATAGTTATTATAATTCAATTATAATTATTAATATGCTAAAAATAAATTAAGAATTTCTTTGAAAACTTTTTGGAATGAATTATTTTCAAGTTCTGCTGCCAAATAATTGCTTCAAGATATATAAGTTAAACAAAGACTTTAACAAGAGTTTTCCATGTAAATTGTAGCAAATGCAGTGATATAAGATTATTATTATCTATATTTGCACACATACTTATGCATACATGCATATATATGTATATAAATGACACAAACCAACACATAACAACACATCAGATCAACATATTTACATTTATATGTGGTTTTAAAGGTTTTCCATATAAATGTCTCAGAATTCTACTTATGTATTTAAAATTAAAAAACAATGTAAAATATATTTACATGCATTGTGTGGTTTTAGGAAATCAAATTTAAATTTATAACAAATCCAAAGTATATTTGTTTGAAATTGCAGACATGAGTTTTGAGATTAAAATTTCTGTTGTTTTTAGTTGGACAGACATTGTGAAGCACAAAGAGTAATAGCGTTACACATGTCTAATCGGAAAATTTTAATTTCAAATTAATAACTAAAAATAGTGTGCACAAATTATAAAAAATTCAGGGTCTAAAGATTTAAATAAATTCCCTGCTATACTAAGACATAATGAAAAATGAAACAGAAACCACATGACATAAAGAATACTTAAAACAAACCAAATTTGTGTTTGTTAAGTAAAACTACAGTGAAAGTCTTTCAGCGCAAAGTTGAAGCCAAGATAAGTACAAACTGATATAATTAATGAAGTCGTACTCTTTAGTATTGGTCACACTGTTCCCCAACAGTTTCACTCAATTTACATCAAATAATGTAGGTTTTCTTTGACAGGTAAATTCAATTGAATTCTAACACATAATACAACATAATATCAAACTTGTATGGTTTTCTATATAAAATGTGTCATTATAAAATTTAATATAATATTTTTAATCAAATGAAAAGCTGTTAATAGTTGTATAATAAACCTCAAGTAGAACGAACTAACCATGTGTCATTTCTGTCTTACATTCAGATTAAATTGTTAAATGCAAATCAAGTTTTGGCCATTTAAGAAACTACAAAGGAAATTTAAATGAATTTTAAATTACATTTGTGTGTATTTAATAGCATGTGAATACGTATCATTCAGTTTGCCACATTACTGGCATGTATTTTCTTTCCTGAGTATTTTAAGAAGAAACTTCTTAAAAACTATGTTAAATTTTACTGCCCAAAATCTGGGTAAGAAGATTTGAAGCGTTGTTATTTATTTAACGTTAACTTCAT
This sequence comes from Gymnocheta viridis, assembly GCA_956483585.1. Taxonomy (NCBI): domain Eukaryota; kingdom Metazoa; phylum Arthropoda; class Insecta; order Diptera; family Tachinidae; genus Gymnocheta; species Gymnocheta viridis. The sequence continues at coordinate 27,750,711 of OY101440.1, read as the reverse complement.
AATTTTTGCAAACTCTATGACCAGGCAGACTTTAAAGAAGATTTCATTTTATTAATCTATTGTTTACAGTGATATTTCTCATCAATCCACTTCTATATTTTCAGCTATTTTTAATCTAATTCATTTCATGATTTTTTGTAATTTTTCGAGTTGAAGTGGTCGAATTGAAAATCACTAAATCAAACTTCTTATATGCAATTATTTATTTTCATAATTAATTTGTAAGAACAAAACGAGCAAAGGTAATAAATATTTTAGTGTAAACGTAACATTCACCTAAATGATCGCTATACCATCTCACGCGTGTGAGCTGAGTTGTCCGTTGTTGTGTTCATTTCTATAGATAGCCAAACATGGCAACTTGCATACCTTCTTCGGCGATCTAATATTTTATTGGATAAAATGGGCATTTTAACGTGTTATGATTGCAAAGCAAAACGCTTTGATTGTTTCACGTTTGTGACATTTATTAAAAAGAACAAAAAATAAATAAATAAATTATAGGTATAAACTCAGTTTCTATTAAAAGCAAAAAGTTTCTATTAAAAGTAAAACATCATACTGCAAATGACAGCAATGATGAGCCTGGTTCAAATATGCAGGCTAAAGAATACTTGTTTCTTGAGATCTTTAACGACTCCCATAAACTATTGTTGGGTACAGCTTACAGACCAAACAATAGAATAAATATTAGGCCCTTATTTGAACAATTGCCCACACTTCATTTTAGCTACTCATACGTTATATTAACTGGCGATTTCAACTCAAATATCCTGGAAGATAATAATTAAAAAAGGAAATGAGTGCTATCGGTATGATTTTAATTAATGGCTCTCTTCCAACACATTTTACAGCTACTGCAAATACTCTACTGGACCTTTGTTTTGTAGATAATCTCTTCTGTGTCTTGTTATTTGACCAGATCTCAGCCCCCATGTTTTCAAAACATGATCTTATTTTCACTTCGGATGATTTTGGAACAAAGATTCAACAGCAAGCAATCACGTTTAGAGATTTTAAGAACATCGATTTTGAATTACAATTCCAAGGAACCAGACATTTTTTATGCCTACTGCGGATGAATCAGGCACTGTTTCTGCATAGAAACATTCAATACTTAGACGAAAAATATGTTCCAATTAAAACAAAGAATGTAAAAATTGGAAAGCCATGGTTCTAAAACAAAAATAAGTCCTTTATTAATGAAAGAAATAATGCGTACGCTAGATGGAAACGATTTAGAACCAGTGAACTTCACCATATTTTTAAGGACTGTCGGAGAAGGGTTAACTTAAAAATAAGAGCTACTGAGTGTACATATTACAAAGAAAAGTTTCAGACAGATGTCTGCTACAAAAGTAAATGGAGCAAAATACGCTCGCTGGGTATAGATGATTATGATAGTAATACTAAAAACGTAAACGTAATCCGCCGATAATTTCTGCACAGCCAGCGGTGCGAATAACGAACATCCAATACGTTTTGAATTCTCTAATGCTACTCAAGAAGAAGTCATTAAATCTATATTAAGCAAAAAATCAGATTCTGATGGAGTTGACGTTGTCCATCCTAAATTTATGAGGTTAATAATAGTTTTTACTCTCCCGTATTTAACACACTTACTAAACACAATAATTACAATATCTACGTTCCCGTCGATGTGGAAGTGTGCTAAAGTTGTACCTGTTCCAAAGCCAGATAAAAGTTATCGTCCAATTGCTATACTTTTCTACTTATCAAAAGCTGTTGAAAGATTGATTCATGCTCAAACGGCTCAATACTTATATGTCAACAATTCAATAACGGAAAAAGAATCAGGCTTCAGACCCCAACAAAGCTGTGTATCTATATACTCTAATTGATGTTACTGAGAAGCTACGTTCAAATATGGACATTAATATGATATCATTCTTGGTTTTCTTTGACAATTCTAAAGCGTTTGACACCGTTGAACACACGATTCTCTGCCAAAAACTGGAACACATTTTTCACTTCTCAAATACTGTCGTTAAATTTATTTCATCCTATTTACGTGGTAGAAGTCAAATGTTGTACTAAGGAAATGAGAAATCATATAGCTGCTTTATGAAAAGATGTGTACCGCAAGGATTAACTTTGGATCCTCTGCTATACACAATTTACTCCAATGACTTGCCGTCTAGGCTAAGCCACTGCGAGAGACACATGTAAGCAGATGATGTATAACTCTTCATGAGCTGTTTGCCTTCCACTATAAATGACTGTATCAAAAAATTAAACTTAGATCTTAATAATATATTCAATTGGGCTACAGTGAATGGTCTTTGCCTCAATGCCAATAAATGAAAAGCTATGATAACCAGTAAGGCAAATTATATACAAACCCGTTTGCCACCTATACTCATAGGACATTCCAAAACTGAACAAGTTAAAAATGACAAAATCTGGTCAAATCATGTAAATGCCATATGCGGAAAAATCTTTGCTATGATAAGAAATCTCTGGGCGACGCAGTTCTTTACACCACTTAATATTCGTATGCTGCTTGCTAGAACATATTTATTACCCGTTCTAATGTTTGGTGTGAACTTTTTTCTTGTTGTGATTCGATAAGCAAAAACAAGCTCAATGTTACATTCAACAACATTGCTAGATATATCTACGGACTTAGGAGATTTAGCAGAATATCTGATTTTTCTTATCAAATCTACAACGTATCTTTTGAAAATCGGCTAAAATAGCGCACCCTCCTCTATTTACAAATTGTTATTTACACTGAACAGCCTTATTATCTTTACAGGAGGATTCAGTTTTCAATATCGAACAGAGGTTATAACACAAATAATAATATTCTGTATCGCAAACTTATATCTGAACGACACTTTTATGTGAATGATATTCGTGTCGGGAACGAACTCCCTTCTTATATTCAGCTACTAAGCAATGCAAAGGCCTTCAACTCTGAAATTTTAACATACTACAGATATAGTTGGGCAAAATACATGGTTTGCGGTATTTAAAATACAAAATACTTGCCGTTCATGTATTTAAAATGCAAAATACTTCCATTAATTGTACGTATTGCAAATACAAAATACTTCCACGTCATGTATGTATTTAAAATACAAAATACACAATTTTTATTCAAACCAAAAAATACATTAGATAAAACTAATCAACAAAACAATTGTTTCCTTTCATAAATATCAGATTTTTGAATGTAGCATCAGACAAACTGTTTCTTGTAGGGAATAAATAAAACCTTCTGAAGAAAATAATATTTATACAGGTCCTGATGACTACAAACTTGTACTAAATTCTATGAATACTCTTTTTTTATTTGGATTGCTGTCAAGAGTGATAATGTCTTTGCTATTGTCACTGAGGAAACTGAGAAATTCCAACTCCAAATTTTATGTCCTAGATAAACCATCATCCCTATCTACGAAAACAACAAAATTATCAACTATTTTACTGGTGCTATGTTCTTAAAATACAAAATACAAAATACAAACTACTTCTATTTGTTGTATGTATTAAAAATACAAAATACTTACACGTCATGTATTAAAAAAACAAATACAAAATAAGTATTTGTATTTTAAATACATGTATTTCAAATACTGCACAGCCCTGACTACAAATAACTAAAACTGCACCTCTAATTGTTTCTGTGTGATTTCTATATTTTTTTGTTAGTTATTTTTTATTTTTTACCATAATATTGCCAAATCATAATTTTTAATCATTTCGTAATTGCCATTTTCTAAACTATTTTTATGTTTTTTTTATTTATATATGAAAACAGTACTATTAAATAAGATTAGATCTTGTTGTACTGGAGTTTACCTTTAAAATAAAATAAATTAAATGAAATAAAAAGTTATAAAAAAATGTTGTTTTGATAGTGAATTGTAAAACGGACAAGTCATTTAAGAGATCATGCGAATGTCTATTTTGAATTTTAGTTACAAGATTCACTGTGAGGCTCCTTCGAACAACCACAATTCTTTTCTTAAATCATTGAAGAAGTATCATCAACTTTTAGTTCATCACTATTTTGACAAAAATAAATAAAAAATTGTTATAAGTTTGATCTGCATAAAAAATCACTAATATTTTTTAAGCATTTGGAATAAAGATTTTTCTTTCGTTATGTAAATATCTAACGATTTTACAGTCTCATTAAGTAGGTTTCGCTAAAAAATCTGCAAACATTAGTTACTAATAATTTTTGGAATACCCGCTATTATTTGCTAATATTTGAGGATTGAAAACTTTCAGAAATTCGTGGAAATTCCTTGTTAAAAATCTGGCTATTGCATGTTCTTAAAACTCAGTTTTAAGAATCGGGAGTTCCAAATAGAAATATTTTTTTAAGACACACATACCCGTAACTAAATTTAAATGAAATAACATGATTGAGTAGTCTTTGAATTTCTGTTGTATACTGATTAAGATAATGTAAATAAGGGTGTAATTTTAAGGACTCTAGTTGCTGTGCAAAGTTATAGCACCACAACGAGTATTGCTTTGAGCTAATGGCCTTAACACAAGTTTATGGAATATATAAATTATGAAAATTAAACAAGAATAAGTAATATTATGTTAATTGTTCTTATTAACATTTTCTCTGCAGATCCTTTCTTCTGTAATATAATCGCTGCACAGAACCAACACCTATTATATCTCTAATCGGTTTCCTTAATTATTTTATTTTGTCTCTATTATTTCACTTTATCTATGATATAAATTAACTGAAGATATTTTTTTATATTTCTGTTTGTTATACTTTACTTTAGGCTATTCGAATTACTTCTGATATTGTTTTCTTTTAATTCAGTCCAAAATCAACAATTGTGAAATAGACCAATTAAAACAATGATCTCTTATCTGTTTAGCTTCTGCATACATTTATTTTCAGAAGTAATCCTTTGAAAATGTGTGTGGTTGTGTGTGTGAATCTTTATGTGAAAGCATTTTTGTATCGTGAAAGTGTTGCGTTAAGGGATTTGAAGTACTTCAAGTAAGTTAAATCTGTAGCAGAAGACAGTACATACAAATCTTTTTTATATTTGTTTTTATTTATACTAAATATTCATACAGCATTCAATGAATATGTATATCCCCACTCAAGTATCTATTAAAATGTTGAGCATAAATGAATATTAATGAAATCGTGTAAACTGAACGTCAGCCGTCATGTCATTGGTGGCATTGTAGATTGTTTTGATTACTATTCGATATTCAGATTCAATGTTATGAATGTTTATTTATTCAGTGTGTATTTTAAAACTCTCATCTTTAATGGGTTTGAATGATGTGTTTTTTTTAATTATTTTTTTGTCTTGACACTTGTTGGAGATATTTTTGTGTTCAATCAATTTCATGAAGCACAAATTAAAAATTTATTTTGTGATAAATTAACATTCTTGTAAAATAATTTTATGTGAAGACAAACTGTGCATTTTTCGTTAAATCTATTCTCTCCTGGTGACTTGAAATTATTGTTTCTTATCGTACAAAAACATTTTAGTTCAACTTAAGCTTCGGAATATTAATTATAATTTGACTTAGTTCTTGTAATCTTCTAAATTTATTCTGTTATAATTGATAATTAAAATACAGCGACAATAAATTCAATCGATAATGAAATTCATAAGGCCGTTCGAAGTGCTCTAATTAATTGATATTGTAAGTTTTTAATTTTTTATAGTTTATATTAAAATTATTTTCGTGGACACGTTTTCTACGCATAAAGTTTATAATGGAAAGTCCTGAGTTTGACGATGAGAGGAGAACGAAGAATGAAGGTGAATACGGACTTTATTGTACTCGCAAATTGCTTTCTTCTTCGTTCGTCGTTTATAGATAATTGCGCTTGGTTTGCATATTGATCCAACAAAAAAAAACTGTTAAAGTATACTTTAAGTGTGCTGAAGTGAAACAAGGTTTAAAATAAAATTAAAAAGTCTGGATGAATGTATACTTGATGTATCGAAATGGAGTCTAATACCACTGGCACATTTATTGTTTACATACCGTGGTACACAAACTACGAGTTTTTATACTGTTTTAGTGTGACAGACTTGTAGTATGTGAACTATAATATTGGTTTTCGCATTTGATTATATATTTGAAGAGGCAAGTCAAACAGGTGGTACCGTTTCTGCAGCAATAAAAAATTTCTTGTAGAAAATACATGGTGCACTGTCGGCACAGATGAATCTTAGAGAAAATGTCATCCGGAATATAAAACGGAATACAGTGTTTGATAGTTTCAAATAAAGCATGATATGAGTATAACATCAACATGCACAAATTTCACACAATTTATATGTAGTCAGGCTAGTTAGCTGTTCTAGTGCTACTTCCTTGTTGATCTGCAGTTAGCTGCATAGTTGCCTGGGCAGCCACAATTCTTATTGAACACAGCAAAAAGTTATCTTTAATGAGATACCTCATTTAGACTACATACGTTTTCATAGTATACGAATCATACCATTTTGCTCGATTGTTTAATTGTAGTTTAGCTTGACACACATGTAGTATCCCGTGATGTAGTATACAAGTCCTATGTCTGTCAGGGCTATAAGAAACAATATTTTAAGTTTTTGTAAAAACATACAAGCAATACAACAATAAGTACACTTTGTGAATTTCTTTAGTGTTAACTTGAATAACTAACCGTATCGGTACATGTCTTTTGACTCAGACATCAAAATACAATTTAGTTTTTGTATTTGATCTTAAAAATGTTTAATAATAGTAATTGTTTTCAGTTGACTCTTTGGCATCATTAGTACTCAATTTTGTTAAGAAGACATATGGGCAACCAAAAAAATATTGGAACCGGACCACAACACATCCCTAAATTTAATGGCTTGAATTGGATCGAGTAATTTTTCATATTTTTCGAAAGAGCGATTCTTATTATTTAATGAAAAGGCCAAATGAAGAGAAATAATTGACATTGCATCAGACAGATTATCTATATTTATAGTATCTACATATCGCTCCTTTATTGCAACGTAATCATAATTTAAAAAAAAAACTCGATCGTCATATAACGAGTCTCAAGTTTTTAATTTACTCACAGCTCAGTGGAGAAATAGAAAAGTATTCTCCCCTCAGAGGTAAGCAAACAGGATATTTATATGAATTTTTCACAAAAGATGAAGATGGATACGATGAATATTTCTGCATTCTTAACTAGAAAAATCACGTTTATTGAGATATGACTACGTTGCAATGAAGAAGCTATATAAGTCTGTTACAATAGGTTTCATATTCTGCGAAAAAAAAATTATTTTTTACAGTTATAGCTCAATTGGGCATGGCTGATTTTAATAAAAGTCGACAAGCATCTTTTTGTTTTATTTTTTTGTTTTTAGAAAATGTAAGGGAATAGAAAAACTTTAATATATAAAGTCAATACAACGCTCAGTGCCAACTTTCAATGATCTATGACCACTCCTTTCAGTTTTTCCCAAAAAAATATATGAAAATATCCAACTGCTGTGGGATGTAGTGGCTTCCGGGAACAGTTTGTCTTCATCGTTTAGATCTTCTTTTTTTTTGCTTACTTATTTTTTAAAAGTTATCAACAGTTCAAAATACTTCAATAAACAAATATCGTTATAATTTTAATATTTCTTACAGAAAGCTTATTACATAGCTATCCTGAAGGCAGCGTTATGTTAAAAGTCATCTAGCGGTTTTTAGTTAATAGCGTTTTGGGAAATTTTTTTGTTGGTGTAATATTTTTTTTTTTTGCAAATAGATTAGGCTACAAATTTTTTTCCAATATATTTATATTTTTTTTTTGTGAAAGTTGCAACTTTTTTGTCATGTTTTAGACATTGTTACTTTCATTCAGGAAAACTTGATCAAGTTTATATATTTAATGTTTCACATTCTTTTGGGCTAAAAATATATTAAATTTTAATAGTAAAAACAGTTTATTTTGATATATTTATTATTTTTTCTATGGAAATAACTATTTTCGGGCTTATTCAGTCTTCATATATACTCGTATATATCAGTTGGTTTCTTAATAAAAATTTAATAATAATGAGAAAGAAAAAAAACAATTCTTTTAACAATAGTAATAACAATTAATTATTCCGATTCGGAACTACTAGATGAATTTAAGATGCAAGGTACACAATGTTCTGACAAAAGTTGTGATATATCATTATCGATCTTTATTTTTTGAGTGAGCTGATGGTTTGCGTAAATTTGAAATCAAGGGATCCGAAGAACACAAAAGCGCATGCATTAAGTTCTCCATTGTGTTTAATCGGGCTGTCTTTCGCGTATGTTGCTCACGGGCTTCTAATGCCTCTTTAGACTTTGTGCACCAGCTTGCAAACTTCTATTAATGGCTGGTATAATTGCCATCTAAAAATAATACTAGATCAATATCTGGTGTATATGGAATCGGAAGGTTTGCATTTAATCCCAAAAATTCATATTTTTTTGTAGCACCTTTGTCATTAGACATTGACGCACTTCATTTTCCAGCTTTGCATAAACTGCACAGTGTAGCTACTACGAGATCACTCTGAGGTGTTTCCTTAACAATTTGGGAAACTCTATTGAATTTCGTTTTGTTGGAAAATTCCTCGAACATCTTTTCCGATCTTCCACGATTAGTCAGTGGATTAACTAATAAAAGTTGTCCGTCTAACCACTCCTTGTTGTTTTCTACAACTTTGTGGCTGCTTCTGTGATGGAATTTCCATTTTTCAATCAATTTTGCTACAAAATTTAATTTTTTTCTGCTTATTAGAAGTATTTCATTAGCATCATTCATGTTGATATTAATTATATTATTAAATATATGACTTTCAACGGCCGAAAAGTTTTAAGAGGCACGGGCTCGTTGCGCCATAGTAAGTAAACTTTTTGTCTGAGCACCGACATTGTTCCTAAAAAATGAAACATCATGTAAATTTGCAAGTGGCTGCAGATGATTAGGACATTTTACAATCAAAAGACAATATAGTAATTGAAAAAAATTTTCTAACGCGAATACCCACGAATATCAGAAGTTCCGGTCCACGGAATTTTTTTTTTGACTTTTTTCAAGCAGATAGTGGTATAGTAAAATTTAACTATATTTTTTTCTACAACACTTAAGCACAAATCACAAGCAAAATTTGTTTTAATTAATACCCACCTCTAACTATAAATAAAACCACTTTACTTCGCCCTCTATTTCAAAAAGGAATCATCTAGATTCTACTTGAATGCCAACTTCATCTTAATTGATACAAATGCAACTTTAAAGAAAAGTTCAGTGATGCACCGGCTGAAAGAAATTTTGTGTTTGACAGCTCATACCTGTTCAAATAGATCATGTCAATCAAAATAGAATCGATACATAAGTTCAGTGGGATATTAGTAATCGATAGAGACACGATTTTGGCGCAATTAAACACTTTGAAAATTAAATTAAACGACGCTAGATCGACTATTTCGCCCAAAGTGCATTATGATGACTTCAATAACTTTTACTTTGTTATTGAAGATAAGTTAAAAAAATAAGAACATACAAAAAACAAAACTTATAAGCCATTGAAAAAAGTTTATTTTAAATGCAACCATATAATTTTGCATACATCATCCGTATGTTTGTATATGTAATCATATAACGCTTGTAAATGTATTAAAGATATATGAATAACAAGTATAACAGACATGTTTTAGCACAAATAGCCCAAAGTATTAATTTAGTATTTAAGGATTAGACATTTTATACACATGTAATCGTATTAAAAGAAAATAAATACATATATTTATATCCAAAACTCGTACATACCAACCAACATCTAAAAATGCTTTCGTACATAACAATAAGTCAAATATGAACATGGAAACTATTTTTTCTATAATTGTATACATTAGTATGTGTCTGTATTGGGTATTGGTGTGTGTTTGGCTTCCTTTAATTTGAAAAAGAATTTGTAAATGTTGTTTTTCTTCCAAAGACAGGAACCGGAAACGGATGTAACATGTTTTCTCTTGCAATTTATTTTATTTGTATATTCTTTCATTCTAAAGTTTTGCTTTGCAACGAAATGAATTTTCAAATACTCTTTGTATGTTGTAGGCAGTATTTAATTTAAAAACAAGTGTTAAAAGTTATAAAGTCAGAAAAATGCACAACTGAAATAAAAAAATAATTTAAAATAGAAAATATTGCAACGAGCAAGAAATAACTTTTTGCTTCTTTTTTTTTATTTAATGCGCCTTTGCTGATAGGCAATTTTTTCTGTTACCGAAGAGTAACATTTTTTTATATAGATAATATAAATTAAAAAATAAATACTTTAAATTATTTACAATATTCTCTCAATTTACAAACAAAAAAATTTTGTAAATTAATAATATTTAATATTAATTACTTCAGGATCAGATTTTGATTGCTTTAGAATTGTATCTATGGTCACCAATATCACGATTTTCATGAAGTAATGAAGCCACTTTTTATAAACTTTAATTTCAATAGCATTTTTTGTCTTGTTGGAGGGTGCAAAGGAAATTAATGCAAGCCCCGCTTTACTTCCAATTAGAAATGGGCACCGCTGGCGCATAATAATGAGCTAGGATAAATGTTAGTTTGAACAAATTGGGCGTGAGTGAGAATGCATGATTAGATTTGTGCCTAATTATTTCGTGATCTTTTTTAATTTATTGTAATTTTTTTTATCAATTTTTTTTTGTTAATTTAGATCGTTAATTTTTTTGTAAGTATTTCTTGAGCGTAAATTTTCATGATTATAACTAACAATTTTTTCCTCTCACGATCCCATTTCTACTTAAAACATTTTTACTTAGGAAACGCCAATAAATTGAAGCGTAATTTTAAATGTAATGGAGCACATTATGAAGGTAATGTATTATTTACGGCAACAACAACAAAAAATAAATAAAATACAATAAAAAGAATGCCAACAGAAATTCTTTATTTTTTTTGGTTTTCCATGACCGTTCATCCATAAAGCTAAACTGGAAAGAATATGTTATTTATATAGTTCATGGCAGACTGATGCATAGACAAAATAAGAAGTACAAAATATTGAAACTGAGTTGGACAACAACAATATGCTTTTTTTCTCTAATAATATTCTTATTTATCTTTTCACAAAAACAATTTTATAAAATACGAAAAAAAGTTCGTATTTTACTTTTTTAATTTTGTCTGGTACACTTGCCATTGAATTTATACTTAGTTTTATTTTTATTTCTTTTTAGAGGTCACACCCAAAACATCAAGTATGGAGTAGAGAAAAATTTTTGTCATTGCTTTTGATTTTTATACACATTTGGGTTTTGCAATATGGATCGTTTAACTTTAAGAGACATAATCTTGTTTACGAAATTACTCCCTTACACCAAATAAATTTGAGTTGGCGTTCAAACAAAAGTTTTTTTTCCCTTAAAAATATATTGTTTGTGTATATTGAGGGCATAAGCACACACACATGTACATGTGCTTAGGCAGCTTCTAAGTATTTATGTTTAGTCGTGCTTTGATTTGTCAGTGGTTGTTTTTTATGTATGTAAATATATTTTATGCCCTGTTAATATTTTATGGGGGTTTTTTTATTTGTTTAAAATTTTTCATAGAAAATTTTCAAACAAAAAATTTCAGCCTTGTTCTACAAATCAAGTCATTTTAAAACGAATGATATCAGCAAACGTATTTTACTAACAGTTAGTTGACTTATTGTTTTCGCTAATAATTATGGTCCTCTATTTGAATTTGCAAAAAAATATTAAATTTAAGGGTTATCTACATCACTTTTGGTAATTCCTTGACTTCCAGATGTCACGGTTAATAGATTTGCACTTATAAAATTTATAAATTTTCTTTACTAATATTTTAAATTTTAATAGAGTATTTAAAAACTTTAAAAGATTCACTGTTTAAAAGTTGCAAAATTGAATAAATAAATTATTTCCAAAAAGTACAATGCACAGGGGGCATATACAGAATAGTATGGAAATAAATGAGATATTACAAAACGTCTTATACAGTGAAGTTACAATTTCCCAGAGATATATCAGATATAAACTTCAAGACGAACTTTCCAGATTACTTGGTAGCATTACACAATTTTACATACCCAAAGCTTTAGAACTCACAGATTTTTTTCTTAATTATAACTCTGGTACTACTCAAAATCATTTAAAAATTATTATTTTCCATAAAACTACCGATTAAACACAAGAAAACTATCCTACTTTATTGCAGCCAAAATTTTAACTTAACTTAAAGAAATATCTATAAAGTAAAAGTTTTAGTTAGCCATTCCCTTCGCCAAATAATGCTCCACAATTTGTAGTAACTTAAAACCTCCAGCTTTGATCCATGGTCCCATAACTAGTGATACTATTCTCCTCGTTGAAATGAAGCAAATGAATACATATTATTGCGCGAACAATTCCAGTTTATTTTTAAATGATAGCACGATCAGTATTCTAGCTTTCAACAAAGCTGGCCATGTCGTATGTTTGGCGTAGACATCAATACATTTCAGAACCTCAACCAATTTGATCATGTTTTGTCACGCCAATTCCGTTCTAGCCAAAAACAACAAGAAAGTAAAAGATTTTAATCTCTGGAACGGTTCGTTTTATTAAAAATTGCAGGAGCTAACACAGATTATTTCTGTGACCAGATGGCAACTTGTCACGTGACTTATTTTGTCACCGGTTCTATTCGCTCTACATTAAATATTTTCAAGTGACAAATTAACATTGTTGGCATAGTTTTTAATACATAAGGTTTTTTATTTCTTTATAAAAATATTACAGGTGGTACAAATACAAGTATTTTTACATAAATAAATAAAATGAGATAAACTTAATTACTTTTGGTATTATTATATACAGTGGGGCCTCGATTATTCGTGATTCAATTAACCGAAAACGCCAATTATCCTGGAAAGAAAATTTGTGATAATTTCTATTAATTAAAATTTTTTGGCAACGATTAACCTTGATTATAAAATTTGCAGCGACTGACTGTAATTACATCTATAAGTCGGGATTCTTAGTATTTTTGATTGCTTCTGAACAATCAAAGTTAATATAAATACATCAGATCAGTGAGAAGCAAGTGTACACGTATGGTTGCTTTAATTTAGATTATTTTGAAAAGAAGAAACGAACAATATTTAATATTAAAAAAAAATAAGTAAAATTATATCTTATGTATCGTTTACTCGTTTGCTTTTTATTATCATTTTTTCTTTTATTACCTAAAAATTTTTATAAAATTTCTGAATAAATGAATCACATATAAATAAAAAAATTTTTAAAATACAATTCAATTTGTTATTAGTTAATCGGGTAAATCGATTATTCAGAATGCATTCGATTCGGACCGTTACGGTTAGTCGATTTCTCACTGTATAACGAATATTTCCATTATTCATGGACCATAATTTCATTGATGAGGCTACCGTGGATAGTTTTGCAGTAGCTTATTCTGACTATCCAATTTTCCAAGATTTTGTTCACCAAAACCAAAATGTAACTCCTTATCGTTTCCGGCTTAATCACATAGCTGTTGTCTTTAATGGCACCCTACACGAAAAAAATTAAAGGGTCCAAATCGCCGCTCTAAGGCGTCCAATTGACATCGCCAAAATTATAATTTTTCGGTCAAATTAGATTCCCGATAATAAGTTTGCAATATTTTCCAACGTCGTTAAAGTTTTATTCGCGGATGTATGACACTGTCTGATTTTGTGTTTGGCCACCCTTTATTACCTATACAAGCTTATTATGAATTTTATATATTTTTGTGTGTTATAAAAAAATCTTAGTATAAAATTTGAAAAAAGTTGAACATTTTTAAGAGCGAATAATTTTCTGAATTTTGTGTTACACAAGCATTTTCTAGAAGCCTTTTATAATACATTTTGTTAAAATCACCAAAAAAAATTAGTTATAGTTCATCAAACCGTTCATGATTGCTTGATTAACTGAGGAAAAAATATTTAAATCTCACTATTTCAGCAATTTAAAAAAAATTATAATTTTCAGAAAGCTTCGTTAATTTTTTTAGATTAAAAAATATTAAAAGCTTTAAAAAATTTGATGGCATCAAGTTTCTGCTTCGTTACCAAAGAAACATCAATACTTCGGAGCCAGAAAACAGCAAAACAAAATACAACTCAAACGTTAAGGAATAAAGATATTTCATCATAAATTAAGCTGACAATAATTTTTTTGGCTTTTTATATTTATTTATTTATTTAAATATAAATAAATTCATACAACAATATTTGAATGCATTCATTTTCTTCATTATTTTTCCAGCCATGAAACTATTTTTTATTTACTATTTTCTCTCTTAAAATTCCCCACAAACAATTGAAGGATACTTATTCATTATGCAGAGGCAGTAGCTGAGCAATATTCCCAAATTATGACCTACATGAAAGTTATCAAAGCAATATTTATTTATATTCTTCCTTTTATAAACTGAAGAAATTACGAACATTTTAAAATACAAAAATGTTAATTAAGTTAAAAATTAAATTAAATAAAACGCGGATTGCAAAATTTAATGTGAAATTTTAAAATATAATTTAATGTAAAAATATATATAGATTTATTATTATAAGTACTTACTTTTATATATAAAACTTTTATAAACTAAAACTCATATAAAACTTACTTCTATATTCCTAATAAAAAATTCGCCAGCTTATTATCCTGAAGAATCTCTTTTGAGTTGCTTAAGAGTTATGCTATCGAGACACAAATCTTCCCGAAGGAAGTATCTCCTGCAATATAAAACCTATTTTTGCCACAATAAGAGTTTTCATCTCGACAATACGTTTGCTGAATTACTGCGTTTGCTGGGTTATAGATCCCATAAGAGTGTTTAACTCAAACACATATGAGAACTTTAGCGTGTGCATTTAGTTTGAATGTGTATTATGGTGGTATCATCCTCGCTTTCATCTGTCACTGAAATACACACAATTTTTTTATACTTTTGTCCTGGTTGGAAAGGAAAATATCTGTACGTAAAATATGCATGTATTTATTTATTTTTTATTCTTCATACTTCTTTTCTTTATGTCAGCATTTAAAATATTGTTTACTTTTGACTTTTTTCAAGAATATTTTTTTTATTGTAGTTCGTTCGCTTAATTGGCGATATACCAAAGTATAAAGATTAGGATGATCTTTAGAAATAAAAATTTTTCCGACGCCCAAAAAAAATCCAGTTCTTGAAAAGAAACGAGAGATATTTTTTACAATAAAATGTAAGATTTTCTTAAAAAAAGAGACGATTCTCGAGCGTCGGAAAAAGTTTAATATTTAACAAGCATCCTCATTTAGAAACATGTTAAAAAACTTTGGAAAATTCTAAAAGTTTTTCAACATAACTATCGCATGTTATAAAATCTAAACTTTGCTTTTATGTTGTTATTTTCTTAAACAGAAAATACAACTATTTCGCTTTTCAAAGCGACCATGTATTATATAAAATAGTTCTTTAATAATGTTTTACAAATCATGACAACTTCAATTATTTCACCAAAAAGATCAGATATATCAAAATGTTTTTAATTATTTTTGGATGAACTCTCAATCGAGGATGGAACACCGCTTTATTTTACTTAAAAACTTTAACAAAATATTTTTTAAATATTTTTACACAAACAAAATAACTGATTGTTATCATAAACATGCAATCTCTTAATTTAATTGCTCATGCATTTCAAATTATATTTATGTGTTTCGTGCCATACAGTAATATGTTTTTAAGATTTCTGAACAAGAAAGTAATTATAAAACGTAAACCATTTAGTTAAGGGTCAATTATAACTACCTGTAATTAGCAATTTTGTAAATAACCTGAAAGAGAAGTGTTTTTTTAACCCTTACGGGAGTGAAAACATGACGAAAATCAAGGTG
This sequence comes from Gymnocheta viridis, assembly GCA_956483585.1. NCBI lineage: Eukaryota > Metazoa > Arthropoda > Insecta > Diptera > Tachinidae > Gymnocheta > Gymnocheta viridis. The sequence continues at coordinate 27,734,778 of OY101440.1, read as the reverse complement.
ACAGTGGTAAAGCCTTGCCAGAGATGTGAAAGTAGTACAGAGATTGTAGACTAACAGTAAGTAAAATTACTTATAAAAATTTCCTTTAGAGCTTAGAAGTTTGTCACACAGTTTCTAAATTCTACAATACTCTTTTGCATCCTAAAAAATATACTATAGTGAGAGTCTAGTTAAGTTACTTAGAAGGCGATATGAAAAAACGTTTTACATAAAAAGACTTTAAAATTTATAATTTACTCGCAGCCTAACAAAAACAAGTGAATAAATAAAACAAAAAACTTCAAAAAGTTTTATTTATTGAGGGGTTTTAAGCTTGTCTATCTATCTCGTATATACATATGTACATATATTTCATTAGTGCTTATGCCAAATCAGCAGTAGACCTTAACAAAAAAAAACTATCAACAAATAAAACTTTTTTAAATTCTTTGAAACAAGATATCGAATAATAAACTTGATGAAATATTTGTATGGCATTTTCGCACAATATTAATAATTTTGCATTATATATTAAAAATTTTAATTTATTTAGTTCCGACTTCATTACCAAGGAATAATTGTTTTACTGAAGTTTTTGTTAATTCTTAATAACACTGAGTAACACCCGAATGTTAAAAGATGAACATATCTGTTTTGAAAAGCTCAACAAAATTGACGTTAATAATTGTATATACACTGGGCGTCATCAGGTTAGCGCCCCGTCGTTTTTGTCAGTATATCATTTACTGATAAAAAAAATGACCGCTGCCTCTAATATTTGTAAAAGCCTTTATTCGTATTGTTGTAGATGAACGTGCTGATGAGGATGTACAGAATATTTAAACAAATTAAAAATTGTTTAGCTTTAGTTTTTTTTATTGATTTCCTTGAAACGACTAGACATACAATTAGAAGTTTTTCTACATTTTTTTCGTATTACACATCACCATCCGCATTAATACTGAAAATAGAACTGATTATGTTATTAGCATTAACATCCTCTTGCTTTTTGTTATAATTAGATGTATAATGTATTTTGTTATTGTTAGGCTTAGTTTGGCATATTGATGCCAAGTGGAAAATTTTGTTGCAAAAATTGCAAGTGCTGTTTTAGTATCGACATTCATTGAATGAAGGATTTTTCCAAACGCAATGGGAACACGTATTGCGTTTCTTCTCCTTGCTTCTCTTGTTGTTATTATTATTGTTGCTGCCCCGTCTGTGTTTTTGTCTAAAGTTGTTATTGTTTCTGCTTTTTCCGTTGATTCCCGCTGTTTGTTATAATTAACGGCGCTAACATCAACGTCGCAGTTCTTCGCTGTTTTAAGCAGAGCTTCACCTGCCGTTCGCCGTTCAACCTTCTTGCACATTCGTACGAAAATTTTCTCGGGAAGCCCCCATCACGAATTGTTTTGAAATAAATACATCTAGGCTGTTGTCGAATTTACAACTTAAAGCCAGTTTTTTTACTCCACTACATTTTTACTTGAACCTTTTCGATCCGTTTAATTATTTTCTTTCCAGAAATTTAATTTTTGGAGGCATATAGAAGTTTACACAATTATTTGTAAGCAAATGAAATTGGTGCGTTTGGACTGCATACACTGTGTAGTGTATTGTATGCTTCAGTACCTACTAACTTTAATAAGGTTACCTTTTTGGAATTTTCTTTGATGATATTTAACTCCATTAAGTGTAAGCCAGTGTTGCATAATATTGGATTGGAGATGTTATTGAAGTAACCTTTGTGACTCATATGTAGTTGTTAAAATAGCGCTTTGTCATTGAGACTGCACACATCACACGTTTACGTTTATGGTCAATTGAGAGCAAACGCGGCACCCATCTTGCCGATAACTTTTTCATGTGCAAATGTTCATGCAACGTATCTTGACTCGGCGATCATTCATAAGAATATCGAGGATTTTCTTGATATTTTCTTCAGCAACCACCGCTTTTACCCTTCCTGTGGATGGTATTGTTGTAGTGCTTGTTCGGCCGCGTTTAAATTCAGCAATCCAATATTTTACCATGAAATCTGACGAAGCAGACTCACCGTAATGTTTATCGAGCTTTTCTTTTGTCTCTTTCGCCGCTTTCCCTTTTCAAATAATAGTGTTTAATCACTGCACGAAATTCACTTTTTTCTATTTTTCAAAAAACACAAAAGTTGCTTTCTTCAAACGACTACAACAAATAAACTAATCGATGAATTTGGGTGAAATTTGAACAGCTGACGTTTGACAGATGTGCTGCCATCTATCGCTAGTTAGCTTCAATATCAATCCGCCCTCGTAACTAATCGAATCATAATCAATCAAAAACGCGGTTTTGAATTTTTGGATGATACGCCTTTTGGATTTTTGACGGCGATATGTCTGCAGTGTCACCAAACTTTCCTTCAATTATTATCCCAGAAAACCTTGCTTTTCGCTTTTTTGTATTTTATTTTTATAATATGCAAAATAAAATTAAATGTAACTATTAAAATTAGTAAAAATTAAGATTAAATATTTATAATAAAAAACATGCCTGAGGAAGTTGGAAAATTTCAACGTAACTTTGAATGAAATATAATAAATAAATAATCTTTTATTTTTATATATTATGAGCTTAAAACCCAAATTAAAAGAAAATTACAAAATTAAAAAATGTTTTTTTTTTTAATTTTCTTCACAAAGACATTTAATATTTTTTTAATACTTGAATTGTAAAGTTATTTGAATAATTCACAAGCAAAATTATCATATCAATACAGAACTTGTTTATTTTATTTGATTCCATATTTCAAAATATACTTTTGCTAAACATCTATTTTTTTGTGTAAAACTTTTTAAAGAAAAATACAAAAAAAATTGTGTATTGATTAGAGTGGAGGAACGGAACATTCCGACCGGTGTTCAAGCAAAAGCTTTATGTTGTTATTGTTTAGTGAAATAATGGGCTGGAAAATGTGAACCAGTTTTTGTGAAAAGTTTTAAATTTTATAATTATATTTGTCATTCAGTTTATACAGGTTGTTTCATAAAATAATTTAACAGCACATACAAAATGAAATATAGAAAAGATTAAGTAACGTGTAGCTGAGCCTTTTCATTATATTAAAAACTTCTAATATTAGTTAGAGACTGCTGCATCCATGTGGGTACAGCCCTGAAAAGTAAACTTGATAACTAAACATGTTTCTGAGTTTTTATTTATTTTTCAAATTAATTTTTAGCAACACACATATTGATTGAAAAATTCAGTAATTTCTTAAAGAAATTCCAATCAACCAATTAAGAAAATAAACAATATAAAATACGAAACTTCTTGTCGACACGTAATCCATAAAAATAACAACTTTTAACTAACGTATGCAAATTCTATGGAAATTTATTTTTAAATTATTATGCAAAAATTCTACCACACACTTCAATACTGATTTTTTTTCTTAACTAAAATGAAATACTACATTTTTGTACCACTCACTACATTCTGTTTACTCTATTTTAGAATTTTATTCTAGAATAACAAATTGCCATGGTCTTAGTTTTACAGCTTTTGCGATAATGTGTATATTTTATGCATAATAAAATGTAAATATTTTTCTTTAAAGAAAAGAAAAAAATGGTATGAAACAACTTGAGGGTTTGAAAAATTAAAACTGCACGTACATGGCTAATAATGTTAAATTGTAAGATGGGAAATATATAAAAAGAAAAAACTTTGATGTAAAAAAGTGTGAGTTCAGAAGGCACTTAAGTAAATACTGTCTTAAGAGAAATAAATTAGCCAAAAGTGAACTCCATACATAATTTTGTTAAAACGGCAGCAGTAATACACGCTCTTTAGAAATTACCAGTGTCTAAAGTAAGCGTTATACTAAACAATATTTTTTTCTCCATTACACTTCATGGAGCATATGGCTGCTAGAAAGCATATCTATCTTACACGATTTGTTGCAGTGGTTTTTGCGTCTCCCCATGTAAGATCGCACTGTTCTAGTTCTTGGAGTATTGTGCGTCTCCATGTATTCGTTGGCCGCCCACGGCTTATTGATCCTTATGGATTCCACTGTAGCACCATTCTTGTTATACTGTCGGGATTCTTTCTGATTGTATATCCGATACATTTTATTTGTGCTATTACGGGTTGACGCTGTTAGACCAACATATTATGCATATGAGTATGAAGCACTTGTAGATGAATGCCTGAAGCTTTTGGCTGATGGTGTTTGATACTCACCAGTCTTCACTTCCGTAGAACAGAGCCGACTTTACGCATGTATAGAATATTCTAAGCTTGGTTTGTCTGGATATTTGTGAGTTTCTACCACACCGGTTATAGTCTTCCGAATACCGCTCTTGCTAGACTTATATTGTTACGTGCTTTATTGGTTTCATTGTGATCGTTTTGCTGCACAATATTCTATAAGTTGCACAATATTAAAAAATATATATATGGCGCAATATTTAAATCTAAAAATAAATCAATCATGTGTTTTTTTTTGTAGTCTTATAACTATAAATTTTTACTGTCACTGAATATAAATATATATTTTTTTTAAATTTAAGTATTTTATTAAAAAGCTTTAAAATTTTATTGCACAATATCAATTATTACAGAATATCAATTATTTCTCAGTATCTATTATTGCAAATGTGTGGTTAGCAATAACATCTCCTGTCTATACAACCTTTAAATTTCATCTGAATTATATTTTTCGTATTTATTCTTCTAGCGGCCGCTTTACCAGCAGTACGAGGGCTACTATTTATATTTCGGGAATAGCAAATAGTAACAAACTTTCTTAAATAAATGATGGCTTTATTGCTTTTCGAAATATTCCTTTTAATGACAATACACTTTTGCATTCGTTCAAATCATTTGTCATAGTAGTTTTTCCATTCCTCTTGAGACACCTACAAAACATGGTTTTTGAACGTTTCATCTGCTTCTTCGGCGTTCCTAAATCGTTGAACGAGCAGTTTACCTTTGTTGTGACCATTTTTCTTTTTTTGCAATTTTATATGATTTGGATTTTTTCTCACTTTGGCGCTTTTCCCGTTTTGTCGATTTGAAAATTTTTAACGATTTTTTTTGAAATTTGTTTACCGCTTAACATTATTTTTTCCTATTTTAGTTTATTTTTTTCGTTTTGGCGAATTTTCTTATATTTGTTTTTTATTTTGTAATTTTTAGTAGATTTTCTGATTTACGAATTTTATCTGTCATGAAATTTTTTAAGTTTTGGGCGATTTTTCTGGTTGTAGATTTTTTTCTGTTGAGGCGATTTTTTTTCAGTTTTGGTAATTTTTCCCCCTTTGTCAAATATAATATCTGTTGTTTAAACGCCTTTTCATTTATATTTTTATTACTTATTATTATAGTGGCCATAGTAATACGTCTATTATGCAAATTTCGACTGCCTATTATGGTTCACGAGATGGAAGCCTTTGACGGACGGACGACATATTAACAAAAACAACAGAGTTCCATTTTTACACTTTGTGTACAGACTCTTATTAAGGCACAAAACCAGTGAATTTTACACCTTTCCTAAGGGGTGGGATATTAAATCGTAGCACCCCACGTGTCAGTTTTTCAGGTGAAGTGATCTTCCAGTACAACATAGTGTTAGCCCAACCGTACCCTAACCGATATTTCTTAGACTTGTTGTTGTATTTATAAGATCTAACGTTAAAATATTTTGCAAATATTTCTAATCACTTGTAAATCTCCTGATTTTAAATATTTCTAAGCCATTTACGTGAGTTGTTCTCCTTCCACCGTTTACGATTCTTGTCTTTCCTTAGTACATCCATTTACATAAATAATCTAGAGATTACGTTAACAATAGTTTTTGAAAATTTCCGCTAGAGACATTAAAAGAATATATTGATTAACATATTTATGTGTTTCGATTCCCAAGTTTAAAAAAAAACATACACAGATTTTTTTATTAGCATTAAACAAAAACTACCAACTTAACAAAAGAAAATTAAATCTTTCGATGAAATAGTATTTAAGTTAAATTCCTTATTTCAAATAAATTTTATTTTACTTTAATTTAATTAGAAAAAAAACAAATTGTAATACAAACTTTTTTATTAAATTTTCTTTCTAGAGTTTACTCCTCATTCCGCTTCCAATGAAAACAAACAATAAATTGTATGAAAGCAACAAACAACAATGTAAGGAAATTAAAAAAAAGATGTGCAACAGGGGAGTGACATCAGTCATTTGTGTGACATTTATTTATGCTTAAAAAAAGCTAAAGTCAGCAAAATGTAAATATTTTACAAAACCTTTGAGAAAAAGGAAGACGCAGATAAAAGTTGTGAAAAAAGCACAAACAACATTTGCAAAGATGAAGGGAAAGCAGAAGCTTCAAAGTAAGCTGATATAAAATATATAAATAAAACAAAATTCCAGCAGAAATAAACAAATTTCAAAGTAAACAATTTGAAAAGTAAAACTTTTACAATAAATAAGGATCATTGGTAATTTCTTGAATTTCTTTTAAGGTTGCTGATTTGACCTTTTTTTAACATTCATGTTAATAAGAGCTAGTTAATTAACAATCCGCGTATTCGTTGAATACAATTGTGCGGAAGTATAAATATTTAAGATGGGTGTCACATGGATCCGAAAAATATGGTTCCAGCATATTGCAAATGAATTTAAAAAACATCTTGTGATTTTTGTCTCAACTGGTAGACTTGTCTCTTGTTCGAGAACTAACTATTTTGGATCAGATTTAGATGAAATGTGCTGATAGTAAAATTTCAACAATAAAAATTTTTAAGGCTTGAATAAAAATATAGTATGTACATATTTCTTCATAAAAAACGCAAACACTGCCTAATCTTTTTAAGCCAACTTTCTGCAAATGTCAGATATTTATTACGAGAACTGCGAAATTTTTTAAACCTGATTTTTTTGCAGACCAATGTCAAATGTTTTGTTCAGCAAACCAATTAGGCTAAATTTTTTTTATTAAAATTCTGCCAATTACGACACTCATTTTAAAATCTTGATTTTGATTATAATTCAGTTATTTTGAATTTCGCGTAATAAAAAAATATATCGTAAATATTTCAAATCTAAAGAAGCTTCTAAGTAAAACAATAAGATCCGGAATTTGTCGTCCGGAAGTTAAACAATTTCGGATTCCTTCTAATATTCTGGCTTATCGTTGCAAGGAGTACTCTTTCTTGATAACTTTTCATTGCGTTGAACAATTATTTTTCGGAAGTGCCTCAAATATTACTTGTGCCATTTAATTTTTAGGAATTATTTATTCTTCCTTAAAAACTACTTTCATTATTACCTAGGTCATTTAAAAGTTACTAAAAATAATAAAATATTTTTACAAAAAGTTTTGCGGAACATTAAAAATGACAACTGATTTTAACAAAATATTAAATTGGCCTCCAAATGCGAAATGCTCCTCCGTTCTGCTGTTATTTTCTTTTTCTTTGTTAATTGATTTCTTTAAATTTATCACCTGTCCAAAGATTCCTTTCATCTTAATATATTTGTATTAAAAAAAAAATAAATTAAAAACCAAGACTGAGAGTACGCCAGCCTATAATGTGCACTGCAGGATGCTTAAATTAAAACCTTTTGTATGGAAGCAAATTTTGAAACAATATCTATATAGAGAATTGTTATAGTTAACCCTAGAAAACTAAAGCTTTTTTCTAAACGTTTACAACTAAACCTCGCCTAGCAGGCTACTTTTTTAAAATTAAGAGTTTTTTCAATTTTTGTTAAGTTATTTTATTATAGAATGTTTTTTATATTTAAATGTTGGCATGTTTAGTTGCAAAATAAAAAATAGATCATTAAATTGTTTTAATATGTCAATAAAATGACATATCACATTTTTTCCAAGAGATCATTTAAAAAAAATTAATATATTTTTTAACTTTAAAACAAAAAACTTAAATTCACATTTTTCTTATAGCTATTTCTACTTAGTTTCATAAAAAAAAGTTTCAACATATAACTTATACTTTGCTTTGCACATAAAAATTAGTTCAGACCTTTTTTCTTATACCACATTCATAGCATCTGGGAGATCTATGTTTCAGACAGTAGGTTTTATTGCATTTTGCACAATTATGAACGCTCTTGATGGACAGTAATTGCACATTGACCTTTTAGCTTTCTTTATTTGTGGTTCAGAGTTTATTTCGTGGTCCTCGGAAATAGAAATGGAGTTATTGCCTCACGAACTCGTTTTCGTATAGAACGTCTTTCTTGAAGTCTCATAGAGCACCAGTCGTAGCATAAATCCTTACTGAGATCTTTCATGAAATCCCTTCTGCTCATAAATAAAAAAAAAATAAAACAAAATATCAAGATTCTAAATAATGTCAAAAAAAAATAAAAATTTAATAAGAACATTTAGTCAGAAATATACCTTTAACACTAAAGCTCGCCTCTCAGGTAACACGAAGTAGTATATCTCCGTACCAAAAAAACTATGCGCAATGAACGTCCGCTCACAAGCTCACACGAGAGATTACTGCTGTGGTTTGAAAGCTCGTTGCGTATCACAGGCGCGGTTCAGTTTTCTAGGGTTAAGACAATAGTGATTGAGGTGAGTACAATCTCATAAGTTAGTCGAGAATGTTTTACTCACGGCACTGCTCTATAGCACTTGTAGCACAATCTGTTCAAAGCCGTAACAAATAACAGGAAAGTCAGCAGCTCTTAAGTATCACTTAAAAAGGGTTAGCTTTTGCTAATTTTGCGTGTCCTTACAGAATTTAGAAATGAGTCTGATATGAGAAGAGACCTATTCGGCACATCCTGATTGCGTTGCAGCCTTGAATATTTTTTCTCGAATAATCTTTTCGGTATGTACGATAGTGCTTATTGCGGGCCTCTGCAGCTTCTTTGGATAGCTGGCCTATGAGTAAGATGGCACAATTTCTTTTCTTCAAATCACTCTGGAAATGCGTTAAATCATGACAAAAGATTTGGAATTTCTTTTGGGGACATCCCATCATTTTGCGGAGCTTATGTTCCATAAATGATATCTTGTCCTCAAATTTTCTTGATGTTTTCTTTGAAAAGCATATATAACGTTTTTCGATGTAAATTTGCATATAACGAAATTTTTCCTAAGGAAAAAGCACATTGCCTTTATTTTAATTCGGTTATGTTATTACCTCATACGTAAATATTTGGTATTTCTGCATATTTAATAGACGGCACAAGGGAAGAGCGATCAGTAAAACCAAATTTTTTGTAGAGATTGTGTGCTTTTAAAATGCGTGCATGCACAGGCACCCCAATAACAAATCCGTAACAATAGAAAAAGAAACGTGATACAATAACTAAAATGAATGAAAAAGTAATCTATTTTGAAGTAGTGAAAAGATGTGGAAGAAGTTTCGACTAGTATGATATGGTGAAGCTCTATAGTTTATTATAAAAATAAAACTATAAGCTGATCTCTCGCGGAACATTTACAAAATCATGACCATGAACATGACCAAACTCATATTATGCCTGGTGAGAACTTGGAAAGAAACCTCGTCATATTATTGCTGCCTATTCCGTTTTGTTATCTCCAGTCATTTAAAGAAAGACCTGTTTAGTTAGCACCTCTGGTCAGTTGTAAGCCAACCAGGAGCCATTATTATAAAAAAGAAAATAAAAAAAAATAAAAATGAAAAACTATTGCTACAAAGTTAAAACACCCTTATTGATAGAAACATGTACTTCACGTTGTCTGAAATACTTTTCGATAGAATAAATGAGAAACAAAAATTTGTTGTTTCATTCATTCTTTCACCTTGGTAGCTTTTCAAATTGCATCTTAAACAAATAATATGCAATATCATGTTACAAGAAAAAACGTATTTGCAAAGAAATAAATATAAAATGTTTGCAGTAAAATAACGAAACGTTGTGCAAAAAAGTTACGCTTTTTCATACTTCTGTAGTATCTGTCACATCATTTTAAAGTAAATTCTTTTAATTCAACTCAACATCTGGAATAACAACTAGAGCAAACAACTCAGTTAAAAGAATGTATCACTAATACGTACAGTCGTATCTGTCTAAACATACATAAACTCTGCATGTTGTTCAAGTTCAAATACTATTTCAATTCATTTGAACGAATAAAGTCATTTTTTATGGGAAGAAAAAAAAACATTTTTTTCACTGAAATTTATTTAGACTTGCAACATGCTTTTGGCGGATATAGTAGTTACAAAAACCATTCATACATATGTTTGTATGCAGATATGTTTTTTATTTCTTTCACCATTCATATACAACTCTAAACAAAAGATATTGTTTTGCATGGATTTGTTTTTTTTCGTGTTTTAGTTGAAAATTGAATGTGTTTTCATTGTCGTCCTAGAAACAAATCGGATGATTTTCCTCTATACATGTCAAATTAAAATGCATTTGGTAAATGAAGTTTTAGTTGTTTCTTTTTGAGAGCAAATTAAAATAGAAAATAAAATTAATGAATGCAGAAAATGGATGATGGTTGCCATAAATAATTTTAAAGCCATGATAAATGAATATTTTGTGTAAGCTTGTTTTAAAAAGGATTGTAGGTAAATTAAATCTATGATACACTCTGATGCAGTTGTGGTTTTTGTTTATCCATGTGCTTTTTAGTTAAAATTTACAAACTCAAATAAGCAAAGAACATTTAAACCAATTCCGATGACTTCTCTTTTTTCATAATCAAAGCTTTTCTAGATAATACCTTGAACAAGCTTAAGCTTAATTAAATTCTTGCTTCTTGCTTGGTATTAGAGCAAGAAATGTTAAGTACATTTGTAATATAGAGATAGATATATTTTTTACTTGAGCAACACTGACATGACCAACTGTTAAATACAGTTTTCTATTTTATTTCTTCCCAATCTGGGAGATTATAGCTTGCGGATAATCTTAATTACAAATTTTCATTACATACACATTCACACACTAGATTAACTAGAAATTTATTTCCTTAAAATTGGTTTATGATATTGTAAAATTCCATCTTATTTCTATCAAGTAATTACAATAAGGATCTACCACAATTCATCTGTTTGTACATATTGTGTTTTGATTTTATAATTTGGCATTTTCGTATGATTTTCAATTTTAATATTTTTTCTTTTTTCTTTCTTTTTTTTTTCTTAAACCATGAGCTTGACAATGCTAATATTTGTCATACAGAATACTTAATATTGTATGAGTTTTTCTAACATATATATTTTACTGTTGGAGCTGTAAAAACTCTTTTACATCACTCTTGTGTAAGAGTATCAACCATAAGATGGCTTATAATCATTTGCTGTAGATACAAGTGCAAAGTATGAAAAGCCTTTGAGATTTTTTAGCAGTGAAAGAGGAGTAGCAATGGCTTTCGTCATCAGTATTTCTTTTTTATTGAAATTCTCTCACAGCTTCACTTCCACAAATTTCATTACAAAATAATGTCTAATTTTTACACACAGAAATAAATCATTGTAAAATCAAATACAACAAGGTTGATTCAATTTTTTTTGATAACAACTTTGCTTTATAAGCGTTTCATCTTAATTTAACATGACATTAAAGAAAAATAAAAGTTATAGTTATCCACTTTAAAACAACTAGAAATCTTGTTGAATTGACATTGTACGCCAATTGAATCAAAGAGATTGTCATGTCAAAATAACGCTCAGATCCTTATTGAAATAATATTAAAAAATTTATAACCCCATGAATTTCATGTTGAATCAAAATAAATTTAATATCGAATCAACTAATAAGCCATTTAGAATTAATGTTACAGCCTTATTGAAATAACATGGAAAGATATTAAAATTACAGGAAATTCCATGTTAATTTAACTTGGTTCCTATATTGAAATAACATTTACGCAATGTTGTTTAACAATGGGACAGACAGTTAGTAAAAAGCAGATAATTAATATGTTTTATCTTTATTTATTTATAAACAGATACATATAGCAAATACATTTAGCTTTACAAATATTTGTTTCTTAAATATATGTTATGATTATTAATTGAAAAACATGTGATGGTGGGATTGGGAACCATTTGTCGTATTTGGCCCTACTGGAATGTTTACTATAATATTTCGTCACTAACAAGATTAATATTTGCTCCTCCAGTTGCTCTTAAATTCATATTATCATTGTTAACTGCAGACATAATAAAGAATTTAATTCACTTAAAATTTATAACACTGCACTTGTGATACGTCGTAAAGCTGCGACAGAATGAAACTTGCTGTTTCTTTAATGCTGTAAAGTAGCGGTACTTTTTAAACTTTTTCTTTTTTATCATGAAATTATTTTATTTCAACATGTTTCATTTTTTTTAATATTGATTTAACTTTTTCAACATGTTGATTTATTTTATTTATTTATTTATTTATAAGCCAACATTAATTAATATTTTAAATTGACAAAATTTTTTCAAAGTATTCCGATGTCATTTTTAATGTTTATAAAAATGTTGATTTTTCAATAATTAATCTTGTTTCAACTATATGGAATGTTGATTTTACATAAAAAAGTGTAATTATTACTGCAAAAACGGAATTTACAAAATTAAACATTGATTTATGTTATTTTAAGTCTGTAAATGTAAAATTTAAAATGTACAATGTTATTTCAACGTGATTACTTTTACATCAACATATTTTAATACTTAATTAATATTTTTATTCATTGATTTAACTTAAAACAATGTTTAAAGTAAATTCAATTGGAATTTTTTCACATATTAACAATGACTTGATATTAACATTTCTTTATGTTGATTTTACTTTGAGTTTTTTTTCTGTGTGTATCTTGATAACAAACTTCAAAAATTTGCATTAAATTTTCCACAGACACCAATATATTTTCAATAAATAAAAATTCATAAATAATTTTTTTGTTATTTTAATATTTTATTAGTAAAACACAATAAAATAAAGGGTTAAAAAAAGGAGTTAGCGACAGCACAAAAAAAAGCAATACAACAAAAAGTACACAGCTCTTGTCAAAAGCATTCGCCTTAAGTAACAAGGATTTAGATATGTGTTACTTACAAACTTAAGTAGAGAAAAATATAACCAGACGCTTGCTAACTGCCATCTTGAAAACTTAATGCATCTTGGCAATAATATGCTGAGCGAATCAATTCTTGAAATAAATCAGACAGAAGAAAAATTTCCACATGTTTTTATTTAAAAAACAATCAATTACGTGTAATCCTTAATTTGATATTTTAAGGAGATCTTCTAAATTGAAACTAATACAAATAGTAATGCTGGCTTAAAAGAAATCTTTGAATTTATCGAAGACTCTGGAGAAATCCATTGCAATCCACAATTGCTAACATCCAGTTTTTCAGTCCTGTTTGTTGGTTTCTCTTATTTGGTTTGATTGCTTCAAGTTCTATATTGTTATAAAAGGCTAAGCAAGTTTTCATGCATTAAACATTAGAATAATTACGAGTATCAATAACGTAGTGATTGACGTAATATAGTCATATAAACAGCTTTTTGAGAGTAATTAAGTAAGTTAACACTTGCAAAGTCGTATCTTAATAGTGACTTAATTTATAGATGCGAACTCTTTTCAAATTGTAATACAAAAAGAAATAAAAAATTAAACATTCTGTACAATAAAACTATAAGATGCGTAAATAGGTTTAATAAGGTTTGAACACATTTCCGGAGCGTAATCTTTATGGCACCCCTTTTTAAAATTTTTTTTAAAATATAAGAGTACGATATTATTACACAAAATAATAAAGAAATATAATTCACAGTTTATCTATTTGATAAACTAGAATTTTTCTGGACACCACGAGTGAGAAAATTTGATATGGTTTGACATAATAACCTCGTCTCAGAATAGTAATTTTATATTCGTGGTCGTCTTTGAAGCATGTTTACAATAGAACAGCAGCCAAATAACAAAATAACAGGATGATTTTTCGAGAGCTTTCGGATTTGAATTAAAAAAAATTTAATTTAGAGAAAATTTTTATTTAAGTCGATATTTATAATTCAATGTTTAAAGATGACTTCATGTAAATGTTGCTCGCGCCTACACCTCAAATGGTTGATACGCTGGCTCCAATTGCAGCATACTCTCTCTTACATAGCGCTCGCCATTCCCATTAACGTTCCTGCGGGTCATCAACAATACTGGTGGATACAGCTGCGATATTTTCCTCTGTTCGCACTCTACGTATGCGTATTGGTGTTATAATGTGTACTTGGTGAGAAATTTTAATTAAAATATTTCGAATAGCCGCCTCAGAAAGTCACCCAAACTGACCAAAAAATGGAAGAAGTACGCATTGAATACATAAATCTTCCGCTATTGGAGTGATATAAAAAATTTGAAAGGAAATCTGATTTTAAAACTAATATGAATGTATATGACAGTTTTATTCATAGTCATTTAAATTATCTTCCAATAATCTATGGTTTACAAAATAATTCTGCGTTAAAGTCACTGCAATCAAATCAGAGTAAATCTTCAAAAATAGTTTACAGTCTACCAGTCAGATACCAAACGTATGAGCTTTTTAAGTACCATGCAGTCTATATACTACATGTAAGAGGACTTTACAGAATGCAACTTATAAAATTTGTATTTAAAGAAATAAAAATATGGGTAACTCTTCTATTTCTCTTCAGTAAAATTCATAAGTTATTAATCGCCCTACAAGGCAAACCCAGAATCTGTCCGTAACAAGATGTTGCCTTGAATTGTCTAAGCAACGAATTCGTTATGCTGGACCATTAGCTGATAATGGTTTACCGAATTGTTTGAAGAATATTGTTACGTTCTCCACGTTTAAAAATGTTCTTAAAGGATACTTATTAAACAATATCGAAACACTTCTAATTTATTTTTTTTTTCAATATTAAACTAGTACAATTAAATAATTATCTATGAACTTTATAAACATAATTCTTTTAAGAACTTTCATTAAATATATTGTTACGTTACGACCTTTTAGATAATGTTTACTTGCTTAAGTTCTTTTCATTTGTCAAAAATAAAATGAAAATACAACGGAAACGGATTTTTAACTTTATGATGTTTTATTTCCTTTAATAAAACTGTTTAATAAAATACACGAAGTAATTTGCTTCTCAACGTTAACACTTCAAAAGCTTTTTTACAACTGATCTATGAAGGAAGTTAGTCATGATTTTATACCTTTTGACTGTTAAAATTCTCGAACGTAGTAGAAAAATCCTGACCATGATAATAACTAAGCTTATGAACCCTGTATTGTTATTTAGCTATGTTTTGGTTGCCAAACGGCATTTAGATGGCAGTAGCAAATTTATAATGTGGATGGTGAATCAACTAACCAATTTTATGTAAATGTTAACCGTAATCCAATCGAGGGCGCACGCTCCCGCCTAAAACCATCATGAAGATTATTCATACAGATTTCTCAAAAAATCTACATTTGAATTTTGTAACAATATCATTATTTTTTATTTTTATCAAATATGTTATTTTTTTATTTTTTATTTTAATTTTCTTATGTAATAAAATATGTAAATGCATAGTTGCCAATTTGCTTATTTAATGCCAGCTTTGGTACTAATTAAATTTTGTAATATAATTATTTGTTTAACGAAAATAAAAATAAAAATATTAAAATTTTTATAATAAAATTCATAAATCTGCAAGCGTTCTTCGTTTGGTAGTCGCATCATAGTTAAATTGTAGGCCACACTGAACATGTTTAACAATGTTTTCAAAAACATTGTTGCCAAAAGAAATTTGCTAAAAATCACCCTTTAGTTTTAAAACATTTCTATTTACTTATGTGCTATTAATAAATTCTCAATAAAATAAACTGAAATTTATATTAATCGAGATTGCCTCGATATCTTTTTTCAAAGATTTAAAAACTTTTGTTTGTTGAGGGTTTTTAGCTAGTCTATATACATGCATTTCATTGGTGCTTAAGCCAAATCATCAGTAGACCTTAAACCTAATTTTTAAATGTTTCAAACCTCTTTACTTATACAAAAACTTTTAAAAACTCAATAAGAGTTATAAAAATTACAATAGTATAAGCATAGTACGCTTTGAAACTTATTCAAAAATCCCAACAAACAAATTATTATATTCGATATGAATCTATTTTATTTTCTTTACAACCTTTTTTACAATTAGACGCCCTTTGGGTGACAATAAAAGTATTTAATAAGGCAAAACGGAAAATAAAATGTTAACTAGGTAATTATGAAATTTATATTAATCGAGATTGCCTCGATATCTTTTTTCAAAGATTTAAAAACTTTTGTTTGTTGAGGGTTTTTAGCTAGTCTATATACATGCATTTCATTGGTGCTTAAGCCAAATCATCAGTAGACCTTAAACCTAATTTTTAAATGTTTCAAACCTCTTTACTTATACAAAAACTTTTAAAAACTCAATAAGAGTTATAAAAATTACAATAGTATAAGCATAGTACGCTTTGAAACTTATTCAAAAATCCCAACAAACAAATTATTATATTCGATATGAATCTATTTTATTTTCTTTACAAAAAAAAATTAAAAATTAGGTTTAAGGTCTACTGATGATTTGGCTTAAGCACCAATGAAATGCATGTATATAGACTAGCTAAAAACCCTCAACAAACAAAAGTTTTTAAATCTTTGAAAAAAGATATCGAGGCAATCTCGATTAATATAAATTTCATAATTACCTAGTTAACATTTTATTTTCCGTTTTGCCTTATTAAATACTTTTATTGTCACCCAAAGGGCGTCTAATTGTAAAAAAGGTTGTAAAGAAAATAAAATAGATTCATATCGAATATAATAATTTGTTTGTTGGGATTTTTGAATAAGTTTCAAAGCGTACTATGCTTATACTATTGTAATTTTTATAACTCTTATTGAGTTTTTAAAAGTTTTTGTATAAGTAAAGAGGTTTGAAACATTTAAAAATTAGGTTTAAGGTCTACTGATGATTTGGCTTAAGCACCAATGAAATGCATGTATATAGACTAGCTAAAAACCCTCAACAAACAAAAGTTTTTAAATCTTTAAAATAAACTGATCTATTAATTGTATTTTCTCAATTTTATTTTGAGAACTCAAATGACAGTCATAAAATAATATGTTTTATAATAATAAAACGAATAACTATGACGAGGAAAAACAATTTTTTTCATATTGCTGTCAAAGTTCTACTGTTCTGATATGACAGAACAATAAATACAGTTAAAAAAGTCTTATTATTTTATGACTTTTTTGTTTGAAGGACAACAGCAATTTTTCTAAACTATTGTAAAGTAAATAGTAAGATATTATAAAAATCAGACTTAATAGGATACCGCTTGAATCCCCCAATTATATATTCGTTTTATTTTGCAATCAAAATTTTTAAGCTGATGCGTTTCTTTACCTTTTAAAGAAGACTAGAAAAAATAATAAACAAATAATAAAAAATTAAATTTTAAATACAAACACAAGAAAGAAAATCTTTAAAAAATTAATCGAATAATCGAAAAAAAATTTTCAAATATTTTAGAAAAAAAAACAAATCTATACC
This sequence comes from Gymnocheta viridis, assembly GCA_956483585.1. Taxonomy (NCBI): domain Eukaryota; kingdom Metazoa; phylum Arthropoda; class Insecta; order Diptera; family Tachinidae; genus Gymnocheta; species Gymnocheta viridis. The sequence continues at coordinate 27,717,239 of OY101440.1, read as the reverse complement.
TTTCAAATTCGTTTGACTACTTCACTAAATACAGAGGATATTATACATGCTATTTCGTATGTAAATGTGTGAATACATTTTTTTCCTTTGTGCTTCTAATGTTAACTCAGCAGTTTTGCTTTTGCTTCATCATTATTATGAGTATTAGAATTACAATATTCCAAATCCTCCACATGAACAGCTATTCCTACACAAATATTCTTTACTCAAAGCAATTTCCATAATGTGTATTTTGTAAATTATTTTTCCTTATTTGTCGTCGGTTTTTTTTCTCTCTTTTACATAATCTCGAATATTTTTCAAATCACAACGATTTACAAAAAAAAAGCAACAAAAAAAAAAGAAATATTCAAAGAAAATCCATTACTACCGTCTACATGTAATGTTCATACAAATATACTAGGAAAAGGATCACGTGTTCAAGAGTGTGTTCTGAAATGTGCGTTCAGCAAAATATGTTCGTTCATGTGTTATAGAAAGATTTATATCAGCTGCTTAACAGATTAATAAATTTAATTAATTGAAAATTTCACATTGAAGGATATTTGAGGTAAATTACGACTTAAGAAAATTAATATATGCATAAGGACTTAAGTTTTAAATGCTATAATAAGGAAGCATGGTTATTTATGATAAGAAAACTCATTTTATTTTCAAACAATGTGAAGGCACAAGATTGAATTAAATAAGCTGCTTTTATTTGGCCACAATAAATGTGGCAAAATTTTATAGTTTTGCTAAATTTTAACTTCTAAAAGACTAAAAAGTTTTAAACGTAAACTTAGAGGAAATGTTTTCTTATTTTAATTCTTCTTTTTTAATTCACCATTGACTTCCTCAATGTTTTTGTTATGTTAACTATTTCCTGTCTAAAAATATTTTGAAAATCTAATAGCCACACTTAGTATATTAGATTCTTTGCCACGATTGTTTTGTTAGTTTCCTGTAAAATTTCCACGAAGTTTTAAAAAATTCCTTCCCTTAACACACCTATATTTTTTTTTAAATTGCAAGCTCTCTTAATACCCATTTTCAAATGCCTTTCAAAGCACTCCAAAGAATAAACATAAAAAGCAAACTTTTAATTATTTGGAAATAAAAACGAAAAAAATCTTAAAAAATAGAAAGCAAACAGGAAATTTATTTGCACATTGCATGTGCTTGTCATTAGAACAATAGAGTGAAAGAGTCTTTTGTATGGCAAATTTAAATAAAACATAGAATACATGTGTTGTTTCTTTGAATTAATTTACAAGGAAATTCTAAAAAACTTATTAATTAGGAAATGAAGCTGCAGACAATGCAGCAAAAAATACTAGTATTCAACCAACACACCTTCACATTCCCCAGACAGAAAGTTATATCTCAAGATCCATTCTCCATTCTCCAAAAATGGAGCAGATATAGTCATCTTTATCAAACAATAAACCCTAATAGAATACCAGTCATCCTTCCAAATTCGACAAACTGCCATAAAAATAAATGATTTACAAGGCTTCGCCTAACACACATCAGACTCACACACCAACGCTTGATGACAAAAGATCCACAACCTGTTTGCAATTTTTGCAACAACGGTACATTAACAATAAGTCATCTTCTGTTAGAATGTCAGGCACTTTACGACACCCGTTTAAGAATATGTAACTCCCACAGTATTATAAATATACTCAAATGTCCTTCAGAGGATAATATAAATAAAACATATGATTTTCTACAAAATCTTCAATTACAAACCAAAATTTAACGCTCGCATAAATACTTTATACTTACTAACCCTTTCCTTATATATAATCTCTTTTGTATATATAACACAAGCCGATAGCCTTAGTCGTTAGTGCTTTAGCTTTAAGATTTATTGTAATTTTAATTATAATAAATATCTAAATAAACAAATAAATAAAAACTAAATTTAAGTTTATACTTTATTTTTAATGCAAATCGCAAAATTGTTCCACACTTGTAACGATTTGCTGAATTTTCTTTACCGCTTGAGGAAGAGCTAAGCTTAAGAAATATTCCTACTGAAGTGTTTTTAGCAAAACTGCTAAACTGCTATTCAATTTAAAAACACAGTGTACCTTAAAATCGGTTTTGTGAGGTTTTCTACATCGGAGGGTCATCATTCAAAAAAATTTACAAAAATGTAAATGTTAACCTGCAATAATTGGAAGTTTCTCATTAAAATTATCATATCGAAAGCTAAATTAAAAAATGTTAACTCAAATGTTATCAAAAATTTGGTTTTAGTAGCAAATAGTAAACTAAAGTTTTACTCGCATCATCTAAAAACTTCAGCGCAAATTTGGCGTGTTTTTTAAATAAATATTTGTATTTATGTCATCTCAAAGTGTTCATTTTTAGTTAATAAAATAAATGCTAACTCCCAAAAAAAATATAATTTAACAATTTATATTCACACAAAGTTTCGTTGAATAGAGAATGCTAAAAATAAAAGTCTTTTAAAAATTGAATTTTGGAACATAAAAACATATTACAGTAAAGCAACAACAAAACTTAGTCCAAATAGATAGCAGTAATGTAATTAATAGTAATCAATATCGATTTTTCTCCTTGAATATTTATAAGGCATTTCAAGGCGCATTAGCTTTTCTTAGTTTCCTGAAATTTTTTTTTTTGTTGAGAATACGTATATGTTGTCCTATGTTATTCACTTGTAGGGTAATTTATGTATCGGCTAAAGGTCATGTAAATTTGTTTAAAACACACGTATTTAGTGTATTCATTTTTGTAAATAATTTATTTTCTTTTCCGATATTTCGGTGAACTTTGGTGACCATCATCAGGGATGTAATAAAACCAATAACAAAATCAATACCAATTAACACTGTAACAATTTAATATATAATTTATTATAATTACATTATATTTCATAAATTATTTTATTGTCATATAACACTTAATTTTTAACAGAACTCGTTAACTCGTTGGTTTGTCCTCTACTAATTATTCTTCTGTTTTGTTTTCTGTATTTGTCTACTGTGTGTCTATATAATTGAGCACATTTCTCTGTATCGTTTTTGTAATTTAGCCGTTTATTTGGCGGTACGTTAATTATCTGGAGCATTTCAAAAAAATATCTTTTTTTTATAGTTGCTCTCTTCTTGTAATATTTTTGTTTTATCAAATGAAGGTGTATGCCCCTACAATTGTTATTTCTTCACTATCTTCAGAAATTTTGTTGATATACGCAACTTACCAGCGATCCTCTTTAGCATATGAAAATAAAAAACAAAACAACACTGTTTGGAAATCATCCTATTTTATTTCAAAGAATAAACTCCTTTATATAACCGCCTACAATGTACAAAAAAAAAACCTAGCACACTTGTACACACCAAACAGCAGGCTTTAAGCACAAGTACCATAAAACATTAGATGTATTCAAATGAGCATAAAAGGCATAAAGGAAAAAGCCCACAGTCATACATATATTAAACTACAAGAACACAGAAAAATTCACACGAATGCAAGCAAACACAAAAACTTAAATTATACAATAAAGAAGAAATAAAGTGCTTAAAAAACAAACCAAAGAAAAAAAATTTAAATCAGATTCAGATGAAATTTTTTAAATTGTATTATAACGTAAACCACAGACTTTTTACGCCCACTGCAACAAGCATACATACACACACACACACGCAAACAAACGAATTAAATACAAAACTTTTAACAAATAAAAGCACTTTTTGCAATTTGTGTGTTTGTGTACAGCAAAAAAATTGGTCTTGCTTTCTATTTTTTTATTGCCAGCAACATGCAAATTTTGATTCTAAAAAACAAACTTAAAGACCTTACAAATTTAATTGCACAAATGGTTTCAATTGTGTTTGCTGTACATTTTAGTTGTGAACATAAAAATTATGGCTGTTTGTTGGGTTTAATAGTCAGTCGCCAGACCGTTCGCTCTTCTCACTCCCATTAGTATTCTAATCAGTATTGCAATCATCATTATTGCGGAAACTGAACCAATGTTAAGCTCAAAAGGAAGTTTCAATGTCAGTAGCGGTTGTGGTTTTTATTGTCCATTTAAAGCACTTGTACACATTCATAAATTATGTGTTATGATGCAAAATTGTTTTCATAGAAAACTTCTTTGGTATTTGAAGAACTTTAGCTACAAGACGTTCAAGCAACAATATTAAAATTGCAAGAAAAATACTTTCAGTTTAACTCTATCCAATAAGTTGAAGAACTTATAATAAACATACAGCAATGCATTTTAGTGCACCCCTCGTATGTAAGCAACTCGATGATGGTGGAAATAATTATATTTCACATAAAGGCGTTATTGCTTGTCTTCAAATAAAAATCAATGGCTCATTGGGAATTAATTGTATATTATATCCTATAATTTCAGAGTTATTAGAATTTATTTAAATAAAAGTATGATTAATATGCTCAATTCTTGAAAATTGCGCATACGCGCAGGAAGCCTTTTCAAAAGATGTGAATGTTTTAATTACAATAAATAATTGGATGGCATCCGTGTTAATATTTTTACTTACTTTTAGTTTTTTTTTGATAAGAATATCTTATTGGTTCCTCAAAAATTCGAGATCAAATGAAAACTCGATTTACGAATATCGGGGTGAAATCAGTAACTGAGCAACCATGCAGGCAGTGGAGTAAAGGAAAATTTTCTTTCGATTATTTGATCGAATGCTAAAAATTGAAAACTCTAATTAACGAATAATCGGATAACTTATGATAAATTATCGATAATCGATTAAAATGTTACTACTATTTAATTATCCATTATTATTTATTTAAATTTTTTGCAGATATAAAACTGATTTATTTTTTTGAAATTAAAGCTTTATTTAAAATATTTTTGGTATTTAAAATTTTTGTATTTTTAGTTTTCCTATTTTTATAAGTCAAAACCTAACGTTTTTTTTAAGGATGAAACAAGGAAAGTTTTGCCAAGGAACAATATTTTGCGTCATCTGGATATGTCATATCAATAAATCAACTAACGTTCAGTAATATTAATTTTTTTAGAACGATTATTCCTTTTTAAACAACAATTTAAGAAAATGCGAAAAATTGATTTTACTTAGAAGACAAATTAAAGTACTAAGCCTGCTTGCACTTTATCTTAATTGATCAAGATTCGCCAATAGAGATAATATTTTAGGAATTAGATCAAAAGTTGAAACAAAAGGGGTTTCAAAAAAATCGTGTAATTGGTTTTACCTCGAATATATAGTTCAATTGAAATAAATATTATGTATTAAAAAAACACACAAAAAATCCCTTCATCATTGATAAAATTATAAAGTGTACAATGTCACGTATACAGAAAGTAAATATGTAATATTTTTCATCAGCTTCTACTAATACATACACATTAAGTTGCCATTATAATATTAATCTATGAGTATGAAATGGGGAGTGCCTCGCCTCAGCAAAATAACATATTTGTTCCCACAACTTCCACTATCCTCTTTCTTATGATAATTCGTATAGATTCGATATTTGTATTGACGTAGCCACCTATATTTTCATCTCCGGTCAAACTCCAGGCAAAACTTTCATATACATTTAGTTATCGTTGCAATACAACAATATGGTCAAAAAATTGTTACGCGTCACGCCCATTATCCTTTTACTACTTTTTCTTTACCGATTCCTAATAAACCATGCACACACATTTTGCCATTTCGTAATTAGTTTTTTAACAAGTTTATTTTGAATTTGTCCGTAATTGAGTTGTTTATTGAAAGCAAATGAAAAATTTATAGTTTATTTATCACAGTCTAACTATATGGCAGAGATGGAAGATTTGTGAACAACAGTTTATAGGCTCCAAGTTCATTTCCCGGAATTGTTTAAAATCGTTTTTGAAACAAACTCTACACTCATTTCATACCATTAATTAAAAAGTTGTTTACTTAAACGAAAAATTTTGAAGAAAACAAGTTATATTATATTCATGATATTTCCGTAAAAACTCTTTGGTTATAATATTTTATATTTTGTAGTACAAATTAAATAAAACGAATACAATTTGGAATAGAAGCATTTATGTGACATATTTAATTAAATAGAGAAAACAGGAAGACCTAGAAAATCCTTTTAAATATATTCAATATATTCGCTATCCTATCAGCATCTTTACATGAAACAAAAATTCCGTTTAAATAATATTTTTTATATACTTTTTAAAGGGTCATTATTACAATTTGCCGTTAGTTAGCTTGTCAGACCTAAAAATGGCTTTGCTTTACAAAACCTTCATTTATTTTTTTTTTATCCATTATATATTATTATGAATATAATAATAATAACAATAAAAAACTTAAGCTGTAATAATGCAAAGCTATTTATAGGCCATGCAAAATCCTACCTTTAACTAACGTCAAGTTGTATTAATGGCCCTAAAAGTTATAATTAAAATGTCGGCAATACTATTATCTTTTTAGACGTATGTTCATATATTATTTTTTAAGAACGTTAACGACTAATCGAGCAATAATAAACTCCGAAATCGATTAATCGCCTACAGAAATTAAAAGAAAAGCCCAACTTAATTACTTTAGTGGGTTTTTATATTAGAACCAAATTATAGTTGAATGAAATCCAATGCAAAAATATCATGACATCTATAAAAAAAAACTAGTCTATTTTTAATAAGTTATTGAGTGAACAACTTGTATGAAAACCACTCAGCTATTCAGTAAGTTGTGTTACATATTTTCTATTGAAATCGATTACTTGGATTCTATGAGTCTAAAAAAAATTATTTTATATCCACATTGGGTGAACGAATTTATTTGATTTTTATTTTATAATTTTATAATAATAAATAATTTTTTAAGCAATTTTATTTTAACTGAATTATTTTTTTTTTGTTTTTTATTTTGGAACACAACAAGAACCATACAGATTTGTTATACTAATATTAAATATTTACATAAATACATACAATAATATACAAAAATATAAAACATTCTAAATAAACAACTTAAAACTCTGTCTCATTTTTATGCAAATGAAAATTGGCCAACCACACATATGTTTTTCAAGTTAAAGCTGATACATGCATGTGTAATAAGTGTACATGTGTGAGTAGCAACTTTAAAAGCTTATAGCTTCTTAAATATCAAACTGATTTAAAAAAAATTAAGATTGTGCACATCTATGTAAAAACTCGTTTAAAAACATATAAGTCTTTCCAAAATCGGTTGTGTGTTATGGCCGTAAAAGAGATTTCAAAAAACGTGTTCACCTATTAATAATATATATCGCTGTTTTGTCTGATTTTACAAAAGCTTCGCTTTCATAATAAATACGAATAATTTTGTCTAAGAAGAAAATTTTTAAAAGTGATGTGCCTTTTTTGGATTACCTTATCGACAAATTACTTATATTGTTTATAAATAGCAAAACTAATTAAAAAAATTATTAATTATGCCACATTTGAGCTAATTGTGGGGAGCCACAAATGTAATTAAAAAACAAAAAAAAAGTGCTCTCAATGTCAGCATTGCTACTAATTGGGATCTCCTTCAAGCTTCAAAAAGAATAAGAACTTGTGTAACATACGCACAGATACAGGATTAAATGTATGTGTGTGTGTGTGCGTGTGTATCTACAAAAACTTGTGTTCAATCATGCCCATAAGTAAATTGTTGGCTCCTAGACAATGTTTGATTGCCGGCAATTGCATTCAGACATTTTCGCCGGAAACCAATTGTTATAGAGTATTTGCTTGGTTTTACTGATTTCCAGTATATTTTTTTCATTCCTGCTTGTTTTTTGCAAAAACTTTTGCTCGCCTTACAACCTTCAGTACTAATGATAGACATCATCAGTATTGCCATACGCATTCAAGAGACAGATATGCATTACAATGAAATAAGAAAACCACACAATAACTTTTTTGGCAAGATATCTGATAAGTATTCTTTGTGTTCAATTTTTATGATGGTGTTTGTTTCCTTCTATTGGCTATTATGAGCTACTATTAACTAAGTTAATTAAGTGTTAAAATAAGACATTTATATAAACTAAGTTAAGCATAAAGTTCCAGTAGTTGCAAAAGGTAGATTGACAAATGTGAAGGGAGTGAATTAGTAATAAATTTCTGATTGTTATTTGAACAAACCAAATAAATAAAGGAATGCTGCAGATAAAAATGAAATGTTATTGTTAAATTTAACGTTCAATAATTTAAAAGAATTTCTAAATGCTCTTAACGAGATAAAAGCCAATATAGCATAAAGTTGCTTATCCATAGAATCTTTTTCATACATTTACAGTCATTGCTTTCAACTAACTTGTCTTTTAAAACTAACTGAAAAAATCCATACTTAAATTTCGCAAAAAAAAATGTGTGCAAAAAAATGATTGAAAAGGAAATAAAAAACTCAAAGGCAACCCACAAATGCAAAGTGGAGACACCTTCATTGTGCGGTTGAAGGTTTGTGTTTTAAGGTCAAAAAATGTATGCATTTATTCTTTACCACTTTCCTTTATAAACTCGTGCATATATTTCTTTATAATTTATTCTTTAAATTTCTCCTTGACTCGTAGAGAGTTTTTCTTCTTTATACTGCATTTAATTTCACAGCGCGAAGTTCTTTTTCTTTGATGTCCAAAGTGTTTATTGTGAAGTTTCTTTTTGATTTTTTTTCATTCCTTTATCTTAGCATTTGGTGGTCGTTTGCATGGTCTACTGTTGGGAAATCAAAGAGAAAGAAAAAATTGCAAACTAAAAAAAATCTCTAGATGGTATAAAGACGATAATAATAATGGTGTTATTTTTGGTTTCATTTTACGTACTTCCGTTTCTTTGCCCACTAAATTTTCTTTGAAAGGGAAGTTCGCAACTAAAATAGAAATAGATTGAATTGAAAAGTTTTAATGTTTAGTGAGTTTTAGTTCCATGCCAATCAATTCAAGGTAAAATTGAGAGCAAACTCATCCCAGAGTTAAGGAAAAAGAGAGCTTATACATATATATGCGAATCTGTTAGAATTTTCCTCTAGTTTAGATAAAGTGTCCGTAGTAATTTGAAAAAATAACTTAAGACTTAATTATAAATTAATTTATTTGTAACACTATCCGATACTTGAAGCTGATATAGTGATACGAAACTTCAACTTTACTGAGTAAAACTGCGTTTTCATTTTTTTATCTGGTGTTCCGGTTTCAGCTTTTAATGACTTTAAAATTTACACATTTTTTGTTTTTTAGATTCTATATTTTATCCAAACTAAAGTCTCAGCTAAAGTTCTTGATAAAAGGCCATAGATTCGCCACTGGCTACTTTTTAAAAATTAGTAAGCGAATTATTATTTCATGGCCTACCAAAAGAAGCAACACACAAGAATACTGATGATGGGACTGTAGCGGCTCCCGAAAAATAACCTTGTTTCTGTTTCTGTCGTGTAAGTTGAAATTTAATTGATATGGTTTTTTTCTTGTTCCTTTGGAATATTGTCTCATATACAATTATTTCTGATTAAAAATTTTTTTACGAACTTTACACAAAGTAATAATCACTTCGAATTACAACCAATTTATTCCGAAAAGTAATCACATTAAATGAAATTAAGTATCATTTCTTAAATTAAAGCTTCATAAGATTTAAAAAAAAAATATCATTACTTATGGAACACGATTTGACTCATCCTAGTTATCCTTTTAAGATCTTGTTGGCGCTTTTTTTGCTGCCGTCCCACAAATATTAACCTTAAGAGTGTGGATCATTTCTAGATTATTCGCAAAGCATCCCTCTTTAACACCACTCCATAAGATCAAGTCTAAATGGTCAAAACGCATCTACGAAGATTTGACATCGGCAAGACAGCTAATAGCACGTTCTTTCGATGATTTGCAACTCACATTCTGGTAATAAGTATGGTCCGCTAAATTACAATACTGGCTGATAGTAAATATTTTGGCCAGAAAAAAATTTGCCGGTGTTAAAATATGTATTATGTGATTTAACTAGATAGTTCTCTTTGGAACACCCCTAACGATGAAAATATACTTATATAATTTTTCACATACCTCCAAATGATTTCAGCCTTAAAAAAACTCATTTAACACGATATATGACAAGGCTGATAATATTTTTACCAAGCTCAGACAGCTTTTCTAAAATTTCACTTTGTTATTTAATATTTTCTGATGATTTTTTAAAATTCTGTAGTATAAATATTATTTATTAAATTGAAGGCACCCGCACGTTACATGTTGACTTTGTAGAGTTAGTTAAATACAAAGAACAAAAATCCGCTTCAAAAGAGAAAAACCAAGTCTATTATATAAATAACCAATGACAATTTTTGGGTCCCTTTTTCTCCTTTGTTTGCCAACCGATTTTCTTTATTCTTTTACTAAATGGTAGACATTATTCAGCTTTAGTGACCCGACTATATATGATTTAAATGGGTTCAGCATTAAAAATAATAAAGGCTCCTAAACTTGACACCACTACAAATGCTAAAACTACACACGTACGTTCACCTACGCAAGTATTGGTTCAAGTAAAACCAAGAGCAAAATAATGAGAATGTTTAAGTGCACACATACGCATGCATATGAGTAATAAGATTTTTTCTCTTCAATTGAGTGAAGTTGACAAAGAAAAAGAGATCAGAATTGAAAGAAATGAGAATTAAATATGGATGTACATGTTCATTACGTATGGATGTGTTAACTTCAAGCAAAAACTTAACAATTTTATTTTGTTTATTTTTTTTCATGTGGAAGGGAATGAGTAATTAGGTAGTTTTTTTCTCTTTAAATAAATGAAAGTAAAATAAGTATGCTGCTGGCAGCGTTACCATATTTTTTTTTTCAAAAACTTGCCATTCCAGAAAAAAATTTTTTTTTCTTTAACAAAGTCAAAATAATAAACGAAAAATTAGATTTCATTTTTATTAAAAATATTTTATAAAAAATACATGATTTTTCTAACTAAAGGAAAACATAACATAAAAATCAATACATACATAATACGTATGTATATTCAACTTTATATAAATAATAATAAAACATAAAATTAAATTCATTTTTGGAAATCTAATTTGTCGTTTAGAAGAAATTTGAAATATTTAATATTGTGTAATAATATCACCTACATACATGTATTTATTTTTTTATTTGCACATTATTTTATTAAACATCAAAGCCATTTTTTAGATTGCTTAAAGTTTGTACAATCACTGTTATTTTTTTTTCAAAAAGTCTTTTGCTCTCAAAATACCGCATAAAGTGAAAATTTCTGATTTGTTTCTAATATTATTTTTGTTTATATTAATTTAAAAAAAAATTCGTTCTACGTTTGATTTAAATATAGGCAACGACAAAATTGAATAAACTACTCGTTTTTAGATAAGGATTTTGTTGAACAACTTGGGATCTCGTCTACGCCTGCCACACATCGGCTATGGTGGTTTCCTTGCATCCTGTGCACGAGGTTCCTAAAATCAATAATTTTTTACAAATAATTGTAAATAGTACAATAATCTTACCGTTTTTCATTAAGTATTTATCCATGTTACTTAAAAAAAACTTCAGTTTAATTTTCTACACAACGAATAAGTTGCAAACTTTCAATTTATAATAATAAATCAACATTGTTGTATAAAAAGGGAGTAAAAAATATAAAGTCGTTTCATTGTATAATGTGCATTATATCGTCAAGCATATATTCATAAAATATATTCCAAACTTAATTAAAAAAAAAAACTTGAAAAACTGCATATATTTAAAAAAAAACTTGTTTTTTTCAGCCAGTTAATAAAAAACTTTTTTGTATCTCAAAAAACTTGCAAAAAAGGTAAAACTTGGCAAATGGCAAAGCTGGCTGCTGGTAAAATTTCGACTCTAGCAAACATAAACCGCAGAGAGTAATAATACATATTATCAAAGATGGGAGTTTTGTTATAATCTAAATTGATTTGATTTGTTAAAATAAATAGCTATAAGAAATTTTCGTATTTTAATTTATAGAGACCATTGTATTCAGCGGTCGACTCAATCGACCGCAATCTTATTATTAATATTAAATATTTACATAGATCTATACGATAAAATACAAAAACAAAAAACATTCTAAATAAACAACTTAAAACTCTGTCTTATTTCTACACAAACGAAAATTGAACAAACAGACATGCATACTTTTTTTATTTTTCAAGTTAAAGCTGATAAATACATGCATGTGTAATAAGTGTGCATATGTTATCGAACCAATTTTTATAAAATTAAAATTGTGCACATGTATGTAAAACCCAATTTCAAAACATATAAATCTTTCCAAGATCGGTTCAGTATTACAGCCGTAAAATGGATCTCAAAAAATCTGTTTGCCTGTTAATAATATATATAATTCTGGTAAATGCTTGATATTCCTTTTATTAGAATCCAACATGATAAGCGAAATTGTACAATGAACGCTGGTCAATGATTTAGAGACCTCGAAGTCATGCATGTTTAAAATGTTTCAATATTAATTTCATGAAAATAACTTGAATTTATCTAAAATTCGTAATGAAAAGATAAATTTTTAAATTCATGTTTTGCACTCGAGCAAAAAACCCATAGTTTCCGACTTATACCTAAATAGTTCAAGAAAATTACTTACAAATATTAATTAATAAAATATGATTTTTTAACTTTCAACTTTATTTAATTTAGAAAAGCTTTTATAAATTAAATGTACATAAATTAAAATTAATTATAATTTTACTTTAATTTCTTTTTAGATATATGTATTTCATTTTAAGCAGGAAATCAAGTAAGTGAAAATTGTTCTTACATCTACAGACATTTATGTACACATCGTTTCGGCTTACAAAACATTATTGACACATGTTTCTTCTCCAACGCATTTTTTCAAAAATAGTTTAAGGCAATAAAAAAATTTACTAATTCACATAAATTTTATTAATACCCTTCCATTCGAATCCATTAAATTCAAAACTTATTTCACACTTTAGAGTTACTTCCCAGAAATCTATGTCTTTCTTGTGTTTGTGGTTCCTTTGCTTGGACAGTTTAGTTGATTTTTATGTTGTTCTCTTTTTTTTTGTCCGGACTAAAGCAATTGCTTTCAATGTTGGTTTTACAAACGCCTCTGGCTGTGTTATTACTATGTTGAAATAACAGACACGAACAAATTTTCGAATTCCGGAAGAGTAGTTCACCCCGTTTTTTTTTTTTTTGTAAATATTTCTCTTCCTGCTGGTTTTTATTTTCACATCTCTTAAAAGTGGTTGGCCACCGAATTGCATGCTGCTATCTTAGTTTTTATGTTGGCGTGTTATTTTTCTACATTTTAAAAATAAAATTGTTTTTATTGTTTGTTTCTAGTTTCATTTTTTTCTTTGCGAAAAATGCATTTTCATTTTTTTTCATAATAAAAAACCAAAGAAAAAGAGTTTTTTTAAAAGGGGGTGTTTTGGTTAGTGGTGTTGGCCATAAATTATTCATCATATCCGTATTACAAATAAACTGCAATAACAAATAAAAAATACTATTGCAACATTTTTAAATAAAAATAATAATATATAAAATATAATAAAATGAAAGAAGTGCTATATGTTTGTAGAGAAGAGGGTGTGAGAATTGTTTTCACATTTTTTTTATTAAATTTTTTTATTATATTTTTGGCTGTTAGTTAGTTTGTGCAAATACTGGTATAAGAGAAAATCTTACTTTATTACTCCGTACTCTAACACATATACTGTAATACATGGAGTTTTTACTAGCACACCCATGTACTTACTTATATTACGTTAAAATTACTCTGCAACAGCTTGAATAAAAATATAAAAAAAACCAAACCCAAGTAATAAACGCTAAAAATGGGTTGTTAAAACATTTTAATGGAGGGCAAAATAAGTATAATATATATTATATGTAACTAGTATATATTGCTTCCAAAGTGCACTTATTTTGTTCATTTTGTCGGATGAAGTAGTTTAAATCGTGGAATATTTATTTTGTTTTCTACATTTAATATTCGGTGAGATTAAGGGTAGATGAAATATTTTAAAGAAGTTGGTATTTGTTGTGATAACTTGTTCACTCTGAACATACTTGAAAATAAAACTATTGATTTTGGGTCAGTAAAAATTAAATGCAGTTTATGGAATTTGAGAGGAGACTCAAAAACATATTTTCTGTGGAATTTATTACTTATAAAATAAATTATTAAATTTATTATTAGAGACAGGTCTCGATATCTTTTTTCAAAGCAGTTCAAACAAAACCTGAAATTCTTTATAAAATAAAGCTATTTCAATGTTTTAGACTTATTTCATGGAAAGTTATTCCATAGACGACAATGTTTGACTTGTTTGATTTAAAACAAATAGATTTTCGTTTAACACATTTGTCTAGATAGACCATGGAAGTATTTTGTTGACCACATATTTATTGAAATTTCAGGACGTGAATTTATAGCGTTTTCTTTTCTAAAAAAAATGCAACATATTTTGCCTTTGTTATTTAAAATTTTAAATATAATGATTTTTGCAATAGTGAGTTTATTAGAAATTATTCTATCATCAAAATTTCCCTCTTAAGAAAATTTTAAGTAACATTTTTTTAATAAAAAGTAATAAAACTGTTACATATTTTTTAGAAAAGAAAACGAGATAGCCTCGCATATAATTTAGTAAGAATATAGAATTTCAAGGCCTTAAACTACTTCATAGGTCATCTAGTGGCCGCTTTTAATATATAAAAATTTAGAAAGTTTTCATAAATAAGCAGAGATCAAACATAAATTCACTTTGTTTAATTTTAATTATTTCAATTAAATATTCTGGAATCTGTTGCTGACAAAAAACTGTTTCGGAAGGATTTTGCTTTTTTCAATAAATCTCAGATAAATATTTTACTTAAGATCCATCACCCATTGCATCAAGATTATTTGGCTGCTCTTTAGCTTTCTTTTTTAGTCGTTCTATTGTAGTTGGGCATAACAAAGTTAATCTTAAACAAGCCATGATTTATTTAAATACCACAGAATTATAAATTTCGTTTATATTCCTTATAATACCAACTTAATACCAAAAATAAAATACAACAGATTGAAAAACAGCTGTCAACAACTTTTGTTTGACAAGAAGCGACAAAAAAAAATGGCAAGCAATAACTACAATGAGACCATGTTTAAATATTCATGCAACAGCTAAAAAACATCAAGTCAATTGTTTTGTATTTGTTTCAAATGTTGGTTTTTTTATATTTCGCCACTATTTGTTCCTGTTTTTGTTTTGTTTCTTTTGTTTTCGTTATCCTTAAAAAGTTATTTTAATTTTAATGTATTAAAAACTTTTCAAACATTTTCTTAGTTTTGCTTTGGCTGGGATATGGCCAAGAAATATACAAAAGCCAAAATAAAATCTGCATTAGCAGCAGCTACAAGGACAACAACTACGAACCAACAGTTAAGGAAGACAGCAAAAAAAAGTGTATTAAGCATGCAAAAAGCATTTCTTCCAGTAGTGGCATTTACATCAACAAACAGTTGTTAGTGAGTGATACTGCAAATCCTTTGGATCTAATTTATTGTTGTAGCAATTGTTGTGATGTCGGGGGTGTTGATGAATGTTGTCTGTTTCTTGTTGGTATTTATTATTGAAGTGCTGAGTAATTTGAAAGTAGCTTAAATTGTTTTTGTTTTACAAAGAAAACATGGATATTAAACTAAACTAATGCCAGTCGTATAAAATGTCTTAAACACTTGCAAAAAGTTTGCTGTCGTTTTTGTTTTGGTATAACTGTTTGTGTATTTTAACTTAAGCATACCATCTAATAAAAAAAAACTAAAATAAATTTATATTTTATTGGTGCTTAGACGACTAGAAACAAACTTAAAGTCGGAATACATTTTTTGTTATCTTAGGAAAGGTTTTTGCAGTTTAAATGGCTTAAGTACACTTGTCAGGTTCATTTATATAGATTCTGATGAAGTTTTTGCAGCTAAGATGCTTTTGAATGCAAGAGCAGAATATTTAATACCTCATCAAGTTTATTAAAAAACTAGACCATATCGCTTGACAAGGATTATCTATACATTAAAATTACATTCTTAATAAAACCTGATTTGACTCATAAGAATCTTAACCCTGAATAAAACAAATAACTTGGAACTAAAACCATTTCATTCATATGTTTGTATATGTATGAACATATAATGTTTAAAAACTTGCACAATATATTAATAATTATGCATAATTTGTGAGGTTTATATTGAAATGATTTGTTTGGCTTGAGCTTTAAAACAGAGTTTTCACATTTCTTCTTGATGTAAGAAATTGTTTAGATGAAGACGTTATTTTATTAAGAGAGTACTTTTTTGGAACAATTCATTGAAATCAGTACTGATTTGTTCTGCTAGTCTGCTCCAAAAAGCACTCTCTTAATAATATAAAGAATTCATTCAAGCAATTTCTTAAATTAAGAAAAACAATTCATTTCACTAATTAAGAATTTTAAAACTAAAAATGTAATTTTAACTTTTTTATACAATAAAATTAATTGAAAAGAAATGTAGAGAAAAAATTTTAAGCATTTTGGTTAAATTTTGAAGGCCTCATTAGTTTTTATTTTTCGTTGCTGTTTTGTGCTGTTATTTTCTATAGACAATATTTCTAACTTACTTGTTCAGTGTCTGAACTTTCGGATGTGGATGATGTTGTTATAGAAATGAAATTTATAAATATGTAAAAAATATTTTTTATTTGAAAAAATATATGAATCTTTGAAATTTCCTAATTTAAATAAAACTTGTTGACTTTTAATACAAAATTTTTAATTTTTCACACTGCAAGAATCTAATACATACAAACTTTTGACTGTCACTTATCGTTGAATATTATTTTCTACAGAATATTCCATAACAGAACAAAACGTAAAAACTAATTATGCCTTTAGTCTTTTTGTTTCTAAGTAAACTTGTATTAAATTGCAATTAAAATCCTACTTTCAAATTCTACACAATTCGTACTTTATTTGCCCCTTTTTTTGGTAAAAATATTAAATTTCTTCTTTTATTTTACTTTAACCATAATCCCTTCATTTCATGAAGGAGAATAATGAGCAAAATACAATTTTTTACTACTCTCATCCAGACTTCTAGTTTTACGCTACGAGAGCCAAAATATAATAAAAACTGTAAAAAAAAATTAGTTTTTCCAGAAAAAAAGGAAAAGAGAATTTAACTCTGAGTAATATAAAACATAGAAATTTTTTATCTTAATCCTGTTTAGAAAAACAAGTTGTTTCTGCTTTTATTTTTATTTTACCCAACTAAAACTTTGCAAAGTTTTTTTATTTTCATATGAGAAAATTTGTCTTGTGCTTGTTTGGTGTTCGATTTTAATTGTTTTACTAATTTGTAAGGATTGTAAGCTATTTTTAGTATTCTTCTTAATATATTTTTTTTAGTCTTACATTTTTTTAGTTATAATATATTATATTATATTTTTCTGATAGAAAAATAATAGGTAAAGTTAGTTACTTAAATAAAATTGTGTAATAAGTTTTGAGATGTATGTTTTTATATAAAACAATTTATTGTCATAAAAAGAAAGTTATATATTTAACAAAGATATTAACATAATTTCCAGCACAGCCTTCACGCTTTGGTTTGTTGCGACACAAAAGAAAGGAGAAAAAATGCAAACTCATCAGTGCTTGCAATCACTGCCAACATTGTCTGAACATGGCAATCTTAAAAGTCAACCATCAAAAAGACCATAAATTAACAAAGCTGACTTTATAATTAAACATTAAATTAAAATCACCACAAATCATCAGATTTCGCACGCAAACACAAAAACAAACATAAAAGTGAATAATAAAAATGAGCAAGATCTCGCCAACAGCACAAAAAGTTCTTAATGCTGTGATTGACAAATGAACATTCATTAAATGCAAAACTAACAACCAGTGTTGCCAAGTGCTGAAGCAAAAAAAGCTCAATTTGTGTTTTAAAAATTCGAAATCGTTGTAAAAAAATAAAAAAGAACTGTTATTAAATAATTTCTGCAAGCTTAAAGCAACAATATAAATATATTTTATTTAATTTGTCCAAGTTTCTTAAGGGATACATTTATATATGTAAATTAAATTAATAATAATACCAATTGTTGTTTTAACAAAACAATAAAAAACTTATTCTAATTTTTTTTTTTTAAATAAAAATTGTCAAAATTGGAAAATACATCACACAAAAACACAATATGACTTAAACCAATTATAACATAATAAAACTTATTCAATTTCCTGTTCTATTTTTATAAAATTAAACTTCTATAATTTTGAGCTACATTTTCTGTATCCATTTGAAAGTTCATTCTTTGTCCGATTGGTGTATTAATAATTTGTAACATTTCCAGCATGAAACGGTGTGTAGTTACGAGTAGTTTCTGTGTTCAAAACTGTTGTGTTTTTAAAATCTGCTGTATGGCGAAACATTGCACAATGTGATGTTAATGCAGTTTTCTTAGTTGATCTGTATTTGTATTTCTGATCGGATTTATGTCCGGCTAATCTCGAGTTTTTAGTTTATTTTTAGTGGTAACTATACATATACACTTTCTTACACCCTCCATTATTATTTCCCTTGCATGGTATTCTTTAAACTACATAACATTGTCTAATATTTCCGTCTTATCCTCCATTTTACTGAAAAAACTTCCTAATGTATTATACATATGTATGTCTTATGAACTATCCTACGAGTATAATTATTAAAATCATTAATTTGGGAATTCTCCAATGTTTCAGAAATTATCGGTGCATTAGTAAAATAATTATAAATTTTAGGTTCATTTGCAATGGTCGTAATGTTTATCCTCTGTCTTTTATATTGTCTAATCAGTTTATTAGTCATTTGATTAAGGAAGTTATTATCCTCTAATATATTTATAATTCTCCTCCCATTCTTCGTATAAAATTCAATATCACTAATAATCAGTATTTAATCTATGAGATTTTTTGATGTATTAATAAAAAAAACTCTAACAGGGTTTTATTAACAATAGTTCTTTCATCGTTGTACAATTTTTCTATCAGAAAAGAATTTTCATTGATATTTTCGTTTTCTTTTCAAACCTGCATATTGCCAAAGTGCGGTCTCTACAATCTAGTTGGTTGTTTTAAGTAAAAATTACACACAGAAAAAACCCAATGTAAAATCAATATGAAGAAATATTGATATCAAGTCATTGATAATGTGTAGAAAAAATCCAATTAAATTTACTTTTAACATTGTGTTAAGTTAAATCAATGGTTAAAATTGTTAATTTAGTATTAAAATATGTTGATTTAAAATTAACAACATTCTATATTTTAAATTTTACCTTTTACAGAGTTAAAATAACATCAATCAATGTTTGATTTTGTATATTCCGCTGTCGAAGTAATAATTACACTTTTTCATGTAAAATTAACATTGAAACAAGATTAACTATTTAAAAATCAACATTACTATGAACATTAAAATTACACTGGAACAGTTTGAAGTTTTTAAATATTAACAAACGTTGGTTTGTGTTGAATCAACCATGTTAAAGAAATTAAATCAATCTTTAAAAAACATGAAACATGTTGAGACAACGTTAAACATATTGAAATGAAATTAATTCATGATGAAAGAGAAAAAATTCAGAAAGTGTTGATACTTTACAGCATTAAAGAAACAGCAAGTTTCAATCTTTCGCAGCTTTACTATGTATCAGAAGTGCAGTGTTATAAATTTTAAGTGAATTAAATTCTTTATTATGTCTGCAGTTAACAATGATAATATGAATTTAAGAGCAACTGGAGGAGCAAATATTAGTCTTGTTAGTGACGAAATATTATAGTAAACAATCCAGTTGCTCGAAATACGACACAAGGTTCCCAAACCCACCTTTACATGTTTTTACAATTATTAAGCGTAAAATATATTTAAGAAACAAATATTTTTAAAGCTAAAGGTATTTATTGTATGTACTCGTATGTGTTTTTAAATCAATAAAGATAAAATAAAATAATTAACTGCTTTTTACTAACTGCCTGTCCCATTGTAAGTCAACATTGCGTAAATTTTATTTCAATATAGGAACCATGTTAAATTAACATGAAATTTCCTGTAATTTTAACATCTTTTCATGTTATTTCAATATGGCTGTAACATTAATTCTAAATGGCTTAATAGTTGATTCGACATTAACTTTATTTTGATTCAACATGAAATTCGTGTTGTAATAAATTTTCGTAATATTATTTCAATATGGATCTTAACGTTATTGTAACATGACAATCTCTTTGATTCAATTGGCGTACAATGTCAATTCAACATGATTTCTAGTTGTTTTAAAGTGGATAACTATAACTCTTTCCTTTAATATCATGTTAAATTAACATGAAACAGTTATGAAGCAAAATTGTTAACAAAACTAGTTGAATGAACCTTGTTTTAGTTGATTTTACAATGGTTTTTTTCTGTATGTAAGTGTATGAAAATTACTCAGAAAACTAACTACCTTTCCTTAAAATTTTATGCCCAAATCAACCATCTGAATGGAGGTCACACTTAAATCTACAAAATTTGTCCTTTCTGTTCAGTGTTATAACAACGTTTTTCAAACTCTTCAGATTTGCAAATTTGTACTCATAAATTAGATTTGTGCTCAAAAACTGTTGTCATTTATGCAAATTTAATAGTTAGATATTCAATGAAGCATAAGTAACATAAAACTTTCATAAGTAACCAACTAAATTTTCAATATCGCTGCAAGACATGCAATGCAGTTAACTTAAACATTTCCTGACTTTAAAATTCAGTTCCAAAAGAATTTGGCGGAAATTTTTAAACTGAGTGCTTATTCAAAAAAATATGTAGCTTTTTGGGAATAAATCAAAAATGAAAAAAATTGTAAAAATATCTCACGAATTTGAAACATAAACTTCGAGACTAAAAACAAAATATTATCCTCTTACCAGGAAAAGGCTACTCTGGCAACACTGTCAGAAAAATAAAAATGCCGCGAGTGATAAAATGTTGTAACTACAGGCTCTCAGGCATTCCTATAGAGTTTATAGTCGGCTATTATAAAGGACACTTTTGCAATCAACCACTATTCTACATTGTGGTTTCATTAAACATGCAAAATTTCCTGTAAGCAAACCATTTACACGCAATTGCACCAACCCACAATCAGTCAATAAATGCCAGCGCCTTTTAGTAAGAAACATTTGAAGACCATAAAACGAACGAATAAAGCAAAGGAATCAATTAAAACAATTTTTTATACGTTAAAAGGACGTTCTGAAGTATGGTCAAGGTACAGATACAATTTACTTGGTAGACAGCCAGTGTTGTCATTAGTGCAAAGTAAAATTACACATACGCAAATACAAATTAATATTAACACTGCGCATCATAACAATAGCCACACCTTTAATATAACTAATTCATAAGCTTTATATGATGACATGCCTTTTAACTAACTTAATTAGTTCTATTACAAAAATAACTCATTTATTTAAAGTAGAGTTGCTTTAACATTTGATTTCAAAACATGGGAGTGTTGTATTACCGCTCCAGTGAAAAAAAAATTAGAGGTAATTTTTAAGGAATGACATATGCACTACTTACTTTAGTACATGTAAATATTTGTCTTTTTTAGAAGTTATATTAACAGAATCGAGATAAGTAATGAGCATGTTATTCTGCTTTCGCAAATCTCGATACCACAAATACATGAATGTTCTTTCTCAGAGTACATAATTGAATTCATGAATAGGCACAGCCCAAGTGGTTAGCGCGAGTCATGCGTGATCAAGTATGATCGTGATTAGATTTTGTGATTTAAGCACGTGAGCGTGAGCGAGCACATATGGATAGATTTTTGTCATAATTGTTTCATGATTTAAGCATTTCGTGAGCATGCATTTTCGTATCACTAGATTTCTGTTCACTCACGTTAGTGAACATGAGCGTGAGCTAAAATTATAAGTATCTGAATGAGCATGCATGAGTAAATTCATTGAGATCGCTAATGAACGTGAGCATTAAAATTCACTCACGATCTCATCTCTTGTGTTAAGTTTTTGATTTTGTCTTTTTAGCTGTTGATGTGGCCGATGTGATTAACGCATAAAATCAATAACAATGAACGAATTACTAATTATAATACTATCAGGCATGTTCTACAAAATTAGTGAAATTGAAATTTGAAAAGTAAACTTTTAATTTTTGGTGTTCTGGAAAAGTAAAGCATTTGTATTGAACAAAAAAATTAAACTAAAGTGATTTAAATTGAATTCCACTTTAAATTTGAATGTAGAACATAGCGGTATTATAGATTTTTGAAATTCTAAACTCAAATTAATTTAATTGAATTTTACAAAATAATATTATTTTTATTTCTCTACTAAGAGAAGCCAAGGTGTATATAATATACTGATCGTCATGCTGCTGTTAAAGTGCATGTGCGACTACATTCCTTCAAGTCTGCATATTTAATAGATTTCAATACCCTTAAAGTGTTTAAAGCTAAATAGATCGAAAATCAACAATACTTTGTTCTCCAATGAAGCTATTTTAATTAAAACTTAATGGTATTTAATATAATTGTTCCCTAAATATGGTCTCCGCACCACTGGGCATCAAATGCAGATTTACAACGCAGAAAAAACATGAGACCTTTGCTATTGAAATCCGTGAAAGGAAATGGAAAAGGATAGGTCATGTGCTACGTAAGCCAGCCAAGAGTTCTGAAGGAAAGCAACGAAAAAGCAGACCACGAGGTAGCGGGAGACGCAGTCCTTAAGAAGAGATAAGCCTACATCCAGAGAATATATCATGGAATAGAATAAATCACTTAATTTCAATTAGATATGACTGGAATAGTTTTCTATTGGCACTATGCGCCTCCGATTTGGCTTAACAGTAAGAAATCTATATTAATAATAGTCAAACACGTTTTTCGTATCCCTTTAACAGTCGTCATACTGATCCCATTTTAGAAAGATTTATGTTTTTTTAAACGCGTTTTTTAAATCGGTTTGACATTTAGTGAGCTATGTATGAGTGTATACAGTTGCTACTAACACATGCACAGCTATTACACATGCATGTATGTTTGTCCAATTTGTTTTGAATAGAAACGAGACAGAGTTTTAAGTTTTGTATGTATTTAATATTAATAATTAGAATGCGGTCGATTGAGTCGACCGCTGGATACACTTGTAATAATAATTATAATAAACTGGCAGTATATTTTATTATTTTATTTTATTTAATAACAAAATTATTAAAGAATGGGAAGTCAGAATGGTTTCATTTATTCAACGTAATAATATGTCATGTCTTAATTATGAATATCTTTAGTAACATCCCTACGGGAAATGTTGTACCCATTGTCCTGAACATACCTGTCCTACGACTGGTGAAAATATGAATGGTACAAAAAGTTCCTGAGTCGTAACTGGTGAAAAGGGTACGTTTCACAAAACTAGAACAAAAGTGCCTACAAAATTACCTCACGCAAAAAAACATTATGTATTTTTTTCTAGTTTCTTTTATTATTTATGGTGATTAATATAATCTACATTAATTAAGGATATTATAATCTGCTTAAAATTATAATGCATTTGTTGATTTGGACCAAAAAATTTTTAGAAAATTATATTAATCAAGCTCGAAGTTATACCCATTGAAAAGCTAATAGGACACATATAGGTTACATTCTGCTCTACGATACTTCTATTGCCGATTTTTAAGAATCCGTAACAAGTACTAAGGATACTACGACAGGACAAGTACGTAAAGGTTAGGTCTAGAACCTGTCACCGAATATCTTAATTATGCCAATTGACCCCCTCCAATGACAACGTCATGCAAAAGTTACCGGTACCTCTCCTATAAAGTTCCGGAACTCGAACCAGATGCTAGTCCCTAGGAACCCGTCACGTGACGTACCCTGTGACAGGTTCTTTTCCCTCTAGGGATACTAGTGATTGAAATAGAAATTTGATTAAAAAATATTTGTACATTCAGAAAAAAGGTCTCTAATTTAAAATCAAACAATTGCAAAAAAGGCGTGTACAAGCTGATTGCGTACGATCGAAATTAAAGATAATGGTTGATAAATCAAACTTTTTTGCACTATTTTCAAATGTCCGAAAAATCATAGAATTTGTTCAAAATATATTTTTTTTTAACTTGTGGAAAACGAAAATTGTTTCTAGGAGAAATACTAATTGGTACAGGACATAATGCAGGACAAACGCATAGACAGGAGAAACGCAGAGACAACCTTTAAATAATAAAGTGAAGAAATTAATTAACAGCAGTATTATCAACTTAATCTTAACAACAAATATTCAATTTTTTTCAATTATTTATTGAATATTTGTTGTACACTATTATAATAATAGCTCTACTAGAAAACTAATAAATCCTACTTTTCTCTATATAATAATTTAAGGGAAATTTTCTGAGCTATTCAAATTTTTTCTATTTTAATACTTTTCTCACGTAATTACACGTTACAAAGTGTAGCAAGCCCCAGAGTCCGCCTGTCAGTAGAAGAATTTTAACATTTTCAATTCTTTATGAATATAAGTTTGTATTTGTTCTTTTAATTATATGACTTCATTTGTATTCAATCGTAGTAAATATTCCATTTGCGTATTGGTAAGTATTTGAAGGTTTATGTTGGTGTTAATAATCGAACGTGAGCTGTCACTTAAATAAATCGTTGGTACAATATACTTAATGAAAAATATGGAATGCGAAATATTTAACAGTAAAAGTGATGGCTAAAAATTAAAAAGAAATATTATAAATTTATTTATAGCACTTTACGTAAAAATTTTGTTATAACGATTTCCTAAGCAATATCTAATCCATTTAAATTCAGCGCCTGTTTAAGTGATATCGCAATAATAGAAAAATTATATATTTTTAAATTTTCCTTCAAAAACGTTGAGAATTTTTCTTTATTCTCTTGAGTCTAACTGGAATTCGCACATTTTCATTTCCTACACTGTCAGCAGTTTGGACATGAGTTTGCGTGTGAACAGATGATTCAGCTGAGTCAATCCATATACAACAACCGCATACAACTCAACAACTAAACAAACAGTCCACCCACACAACCAACCAACCAACGACTATACAAACGACCGCATAACCCAATGGCCAAACCTTGATGTAACCCAAGCATGAATACGATTTATCAAGAAAAGAAAAGAAAAAAAAAATGCAGAAAAAGAAAAGGAAAATAGACTAAAATACAACTACATATTGGCACTGTCGACACTTGCTTGTATTTCAAGTGCTAGTGAGAGTCACAAAACGTAGGTGATAAGAAAATTTTGAATTTGAAAATAAAATAGAAATTATCAAAAAGAACTTTAAAGCATCTTATGTGTGTTTTCACTTGACTATTATTTACTTTGAGTATATGTATTTACATTGTTTTCTTAAAATATAAAAAATGTTGGGACTACACGTGATGCCAAAGGAAATCACTATTTATTTTAAAATAAATTGTAGTGTATATTTGCGATTGTGGTGTTGACATGTAGAAATTAAATAAAATGAATTAATGTGTTTATTATATCTCATAGATATTTTCCAAGATATTCTTCAAAGATTTTTGGTCCTTTTGAGATGTTTTAAGCGAGATAAATTCAAGAAAGAATATATTTTTAAAATATACATGAAGCTGTCATATGGGAAAATCGTGCGTGAAGAACGCTATTTTCGAAAGTGTTTTTACATTAACATATCAAAATATGTTGGTATTTCAAAAAAGGTACCTTCAACTTATGCACGGTGTTTAGTAGGATACAAGTGTACTTTAAAATGGCATAAAAAATAATTTTTTAGCAGATATTTCTTGCGAAATAATTGATCACAAAGTTTTGTGATACACGCTACAAAAAACGGAAAATCATATTTAAAGTTGAAGTGTGTTTTTGTAATTTTTATCGAATTTTGCATAATAAAGCACACAATATCTAGTTCCTAAAAGAATGATGAATATAAGAGAAATCTAATATAACTTATTTGCAAAAAATTTTGTCGTTTTTTATCAAAAGACGTGAATGCTTTGTGACGCACGCTACGTGTCGCAGGTTTAATTTTTTCTATTCTGAATTTTCATAACTAAACTCTATGTTTCCAAACTACTCGTAGTAAGCACATGTGATTACTCTGCAAAAAGAATTATGCTTGAGAACCCAGAAAAATGTGCAAGCTTTTCATCTTTTAATCTCTTACCGCATTTAAGGGAGAAAGATATTTAAAATAATGCAAGCGATTTGATATTTGTTCAATTCACAAGCTCAGTCGTATGGCTTATCGTTTAAAAAAGATGATATTTGTTTATGCGCTTGTGAATAGACTAATTTGTTGTATCGTCATTTTGTCGAATTTTAAGTGTCAATTCAATGTAGTCACTTCATTGTGAGTAAATAATTTATGTCGAACAACAAATTTATTTTTATCAAACAAAAAAAAACATGAGAATGAAACTGAAAAAATAATTAAATTTATGCCTTATGCAACCAATATAATTTCGATATGTTAATGATTGATTCAAGTAAGTGCATCTTTATTTAACTTTTTTCTGTTATAAGAATGATTTCTTTGATACCATGAAATTAAACCAGATATGGGAATTTTAATTTTATGCGAAATGGTTCATAACTTTTTCGCGACAAACAATTTTGATTAAAATGGTTTGCAAATTAAATTTAAATTTATTTATTTATCATTAAGAAGAATATATTTTCTGGGTTTACTTATCACATATTTAAAAGATTTTTACAAATTAATTTAACAAGTAGAATTTTTCCATACCTGTTCTCAAAACAACCATTTATAAAACATATAAAATTCAAACGTATAATTATAACACTTTTTTGTATAAAAATTACTAACAACAAAAATACAATCCTGTATAATTAGACAATTATACAACACATACGGCGTTAATACGAGATTGTGAATTGAACAATTATTTTGTTTAAAGGTTTCTTGTAAAATACATTGAAGTTTAATGATGAGTTTTGGTGACCTAAACGAGTTAAAGTTTTGTGTCAAAAAAGGAAGTCCTAAGTGGGCCATCGCGAACAAAAATCATGCTTTCTGGAGGAGTATTTCGAAGCAGGAAGCTTAAGAAAAAACAACAACTCTTACTTACAAGCCTTATAAAGGTAAAGCTGTGGTTTTTGCTGCCAAACTTGTGGCTCTGTGAAGCCTTTCTACAACTTCAATTAAAAGAGGCAACACTCTGAATTAATGTTGGTGTAATCTATAAAAAGCAATCATAATTTGATGATTGCTTTTGTGCAGCAAACTGCCAAATGAAACAATTCATTTCACATCCCCTTATTAAAAAAAGATAAAATTACAGTATGACCTCGGTTACTGCAACCCTCGATGAGCGCAACTCCTGGATTATTGCAACATCTAAAATATTTACATTATAGACTCAGTGTATGCAACTTGGCAAAAATTTGTGACTCAGTAAACACAACTTGTAAATTTTGCCGTTAGGTTGTTTGTTTTTTTCTTAACTATTTTTTACCGTTTTTTTCTCAGAATATACAAATACATACTATATATATGTATATATATGTATGTTATTTGCACGTGCATTTCTAAATTGTAAATTGAAATTGAAATCATTGTCCAGGATTTGCCTAAAATAAAGTCCAAGGATGCCATTAATTCATTAAACATTTGTATTCAATGGGCTGAAGAAAACAAAATCGGCTTAAAAGAAGTTTTGCTTGTTCAAGATCTTCTCGAAACTGCAGTGCAGAAACATATTTCTAGTACCAAAAAAAATTCTAAAATTTCTGACTTCTTTTAAAACTAGAACAAATGACCCATTACTCATATTTTGTACATAAGAATGTGTATTTTTTATTTATGTATTTATTTATTTTTTGTAATGTTTTGTGTCTTATATTATTATTAATAAAATGAATTAAATTTTCTTGAAAAATTATCATTTTAGAAGTAAATTAATAACACTAAAGTTGTTTTATTTTAAAAAATATATTAATTATGCACAAAATTATCTTTAGGACAGTATAAACTAGATATTGTTTGTATATAAATAGTTAAAGCAGTGTTTATATATGTGTTACTCGGTCAATGCAACAACCGCGGTTCTTGCAACTGCCTTGGTTTTTATTAGTTGCAGTAACCGAGGTCATACTGTATATGATTACATACGATCTCATAAAACTCACATAAAATCCTTTGCATGTCAATAATCAGTTTTTCACAAACAAAGTAAAAGTTTGCAATCGCTAAAGGAA
The DNA here is from genome assembly GCA_956483585.1 of Gymnocheta viridis. NCBI lineage: Eukaryota > Metazoa > Arthropoda > Insecta > Diptera > Tachinidae > Gymnocheta > Gymnocheta viridis. The sequence goes on along the minus strand of OY101440.1, from coordinate 27,688,898 downwards.
ACACAAAAACAAAAGACAAACGCAAAAATAAAACTAACGTAGTGTAACAAACTCTTGTGTAGTTGTTAAAAACACATCAGTGTAATTCTTCCTTCATCATGTTGTTTTAATTGTGAATTACAAATGACAACACAATCAACAAAAGCAAACAACAACACCGCCTTTCACTCGTTTCTGTAACACACATGCATAAATACAACTGTTATTTATATGTGGTTACGTGTGTATGTATATTCTCGTATGTATTAGTTGGTTCGTTGTTTGGTTGTTCATGGCACCGCTATTTTCTGTAATGGTATTTGTTTATTTGCTTATGAATAATGTGTGTGTGTTTGTGTGTGTGTGTGTATGTGTGACTTTATAGGTGTTAATTATTGGTCAAAGTCTGAACAATTAATATGTTGGCATTTTCAATTAGTGAGAGTTCTTGCTGTACTGACAAAAAGTTTTCTTTTTTAAATTATGTAAACGTTTCGTAATATTATTTAGTATGTTTGTATATTCTTTCATAAATGACAGTAGGTGATTTTCCATCGTTTCCGTTAGTGTTTAGCTTTGATTGCTTTGGGCAATGATTTTGTGGTTTATTTGAAGAAGTTTTTGTGAGGTTTTCTCATCAATTATGTTTGAGTAATTAATGTTTAATTTGTTTATTTATAACTCTTTCAAATACTTATATTTATAGCCATTAAGTTTTGATTTATGAGAAACTTTATAAATGTTATGATTTTTTGTTTGTTTTAAGAATGTAAGGGACTATGGTGGAAGAAAGGTATGCTTGCTGTTTTATTGTGGATTATATATATTTCATAGGAAGTAATTCATTATTAAATCTTAGTTTATTAAATTTATGCGATTGTTTGTTTTAAGAAAATATAATAAAATAAAAACCTCTCTTGCAGGATGTATAAGGATAAGTTACATTAATTTATTTTAGATGATCAAACAACAACAAATAATTTTTATCTCTTTTATTAGACAAAGAAATAAGGGTTTTATAGTTAAAATTGTTTTTCGAAAGGGGAACCATGAACCAAATCATGCCTAGTAATACGCAAAAAAGAGCAAAATATACAATTTAAATTTATTAAAAATCAAAATAGGTAAAAATATTTATATTCCCGTCTAAAAATTTGTTTGAAATCAGACTGTAAATAATGTACTTAAAATCCTTAGATGTTCTTTCTATATATTCTATATATTTTGTCTTATTTTTAATTAAGAGAATTAAGGAATTCAATTTAAACTTGCATAATAATAAATTGCAGTTTCCACAATGAAGACGGTAGAATTTTTAAAAAAATATGTTTAGAAATATCTCAAAAAATCAAGTGCTTTTAAAATTAATTGCATGCTTTCAATTAAATATTTTATTTTGTAATTTCAGATATAAAAATAACCACAAAAATAATAACTAAAAGAAAGAATGTTGTTCTATAAGACTTTCTATATTGGTGAGAAATTCTAAACAATAAGAGTATTTCGACAAGCCAACCACCCAGTGAAAATATGAAATTCTAAAGACCGTTGAACTTGATGCTATAAGAATAGAAAGCACCATGAGGTAAGTTAAGAAATCAGCAGTAATAATAATGTAGAGAAATCATAAATATATCTTCTCATGCCATTTATTTATTTCAGGGCGAACATACTTGATTGTTTTATTTAATGTGATAATTTTTCAAACTAAATTGGTTGTTAGTGGTTGTAATCAAAACTGATTATTATTTGGATAAAGTTCCTAATGTTTTTCCTTTAGTCAGAAAGATTTGGATATGAGACAATATTCTAAAAGAAATTGCAGTTGAAATTTCTCAAATAAATCAAAAACTAAATTAGTTATCAAAAAACAAATATCAAACGTTTTTAAGTGTTCATTAAACCAAAAAAGTTGGTCTTAAGTAAAAACAAAAAATTAGAAAGGAAAATAGTACATGGGATTAAACTAACTTCTAACAGTGGTTAATATAACGTTAATAAGAGACGGTAAAATTTTAAATATGGAAGTTAAGATTTTCTTACCAGATGTGATCCGTTGTGCTAGTCTGATAAATAAATTGTTTCAAACAAAAGTACTCTCTCAATAAAATAATGAATTTATCGAAAAACAATTTCTTAAAAATTAAGAAGAAATGGGTAAACTCAGATTTGAACTCAAGCCAAAAATTTTCATTTCAATCAAATATTATTGTTATCAAAATAATGTTCGACTCCAGTTGCAACATAATTTTAGGCTGAGTTCGCAGGTTTCAGAGTGTTAGCACTGCTGACACTGTTGCTAACTTGTATCGTGGTGAAGTTTTGTTGATTTTAACAGCAATTTGTGGGTCATTATTTGCATAAATAAAGATTTGAAATAACCAGATTTGAAAGCATATTCAAACCCAGCCACCTAAGCAGTGTCGGGTAGATGGAAACACACATGAACACTGATGATGGGGGTGTAGTGGATCCCGAAAAATAACGTTTATTCTGTTCTGCCGTATAAGTTGAAATTAATTGATGTAAATTTGTCTCTTGTTTCATATCCAATCCTTTCTGACTAAAAAAAACTTTAGCTAAATAAAAATCACTTTGGATTACAACCATTAACTTTATCTTTTTTTTTTAAAGCCCTAATTTAATTTTTGCGTATAAATCAAATATATCAAAAAGAAATAATCATACCATAAAAATTCTTCTGGCTTAAATATTTACTTTAAGTTTTCCTAATTCACAGAAATTTAAATGAATTCGAAGTAATTAATATTTATACGTTGTTATTGTACTTGTTTAAGTTTTAAGTTGAAAGGTAATATTGAAGTTTGACTTTACTAATTTCATTTTATATTAAGAAATTTTTCATAAAATTTTAAATTTTTTTATTAAAAAACTAACACGAAAGATTTGTTATATCAGCAGTCTATGATGGTCGGAAAATTGAGATAGTAATAATAATATGGGAATATTAATCATTTAAGTTGCTAATTGATATAACATGTAGACATTTACAGAAGTAGTTTTCGTATTCTAATATGGTAAATAATACAATTAAATAATTGATATTCGGGACTAGAAATATACATCGTGATAAGTGGTTAAACGAACAAAGAACATGTTTCAATATCACTTTCACATTAAAAATTATTTCAAGTTATCAAAAATTTCTTAAATTAAAAATAAATTCGTAAAGTCATTTTTAAACTTGAGACAAACAACACCTTTTCAACTTAAATTCGAAATAATGTTATCCATGGCAAAAACGTTTTTACAATTTCTTCCTTTTTAATTTTTCAAACTTTATGCCAGAAAATATCAAAATATTCAACTTATTCCAAGAACACATAAAAAAACAAGACCTACAAAAAAGTTTTCATTTTATTATTATTATGCTAAATAAAAAATAAAAAATAGAAAAAAATTACCTGTAACAAAAACAAAATTGTTTACAAAGAAAAGTATAAAAACATTGTAATTTAAAACTCTATACCTCAGGGACTCTTTTCGTTGAAATTTATTATTTTTTCTTTGCAAAAGTTAATTTAAATAAAACGGTATGAATTTAATTTTGTGAGATATTCAACTACGATAAATTGTCAAGCCGAAATGCATAAATGTTTGTATATATTTACTTAAAGTAAAACAAAAAAATTTAAATAACTTCTGATTTCATGTAGATATTTATGTTAGAAATATCCTTGCTTAAAGGTTGCTTTTTTACAGGCGAAATAATTCAGGGAAAGAAGTTGAAAAATTTAACAGAACAGAAAAGCAGAAGAACAGTTAGAGACAATATAAAATTGTTTTAAAAATATAGTTATTCATTATATCGCTGCGTACTATGGAATATATGTATAAAGTAAAACTTGTTGTGTAATAAAATGCGTTCGTAAACGTTTTAATTGCAGTTAACCACTTATGCACTGAAACTAGTGCCTGCTTTAAATGAAAGACAATTCACTTGCCATATTCCATTATAACATTTAATTTTGTTTAAAAAAAATCATAAAAAAGTCAATAAACATTTGCTAAATACCATAAATTAAAAAGGTTATTTTCAAAATATCTGTTACAGTAATAATTATTTTATTTGTGATTTTTTCTACCAAAAGTAAGTAATTTTTTTCGAATTTCTAAAGTACTCAATACTATTTAAAGAAAAACATACTTTGTTTGCTTAGCAATTTACCATAAGCTTTATTAACAATAAGAAAACTAAAACCTTTAAAACTATTAAAGTAAAACGAACATATGTTCTGAAGGCAAAGTGCAAAAAGTTTCAACAATAATCTAACAATTGAAGTACTTAAGAGGATAAAAGCTGAAATGAAAAAAGAACGAGCTCCTTTGTATTCACAAGAACAAAAATTCTTACAAAATATTGCAGATTTGATAAACACAAATAGTTGCAACAATAGACGTGGATGATTGTGGTATTGTGTTCTACGAGCGCAGACTGAACATTTCTTTCAATATTACAAACAAATATTTTAAGTCTAAAACTTTTTGTTGGCAAACAAAAGCTTTAACACCACGAGAAAAGATGACATTTTCATTTGTTATCATATTTTATATTTATTTCATTTCACAATTTTACTTATTTCCTAGCTTAAAGCATGGTACTCTGTTCATCATTTCGTGCGAACTGCTGTCAAAAGTCCATATAAAAAAAATTCATGCGAAATAATTGCAAAATAGTATGGCCGAAGTTGTACTCTGTTCATCTTGTGAAAACATACGAAATGTTTCTGGCAGCATTATTTTTTTAAGCACAAAATGTTTCTAGCAACATATTTTTTAACTGCGAAATAATGTAAGCACCACTTATTTCGTGCGGAATTGCAAACAATAGCTGATCAGATTTTGCTCCGCGTCTTGGTTTTAATTTTAAGTTCGTTTCCCAGAAATAATTGAAGTAATTGAAAATATAAATATAATGTAAAATGCAGGTGAGTGCTTTTTGCAGAATGTGTGTCTTCAATGAGCTCCTCCGCAGTAGCTGCGATTTGCATTAATTGATACATTGAAGTACAAACTCCTAAAATTATTTTGTTGTCCATTTGTTTTAAATTTTTTTTTTATATAAAAACATTTTTTGTTTTTATAAGAAAAACAATGTTGCTCATTTCAAGGCAACAAAACCGATAAATTTTTTATAAATCGTGGTCTTGTCGCCACTGATCAGTTGTCAAAATTTTCAAATGAAATAATCAATGTTGCTCAACATTTTTCGCAAATTTGAACAGAGTACTAAGCTTAAAGGCCCAACCATTATATGCATAAGCTAGCTTAATTAAGCCAGTTTAAGCAACTGTGCGATTACATATAAAATGTATGGGACAAACTATAATGTACTTAAGGAAACTTTTCGTTTGGTTTTACAAACTGTCATTTGCTTAGGCAAAGTACGAAACTGAACGCATATTCCGCACGGAATCAGCTGTTTTATAATTTGTGTGTGTATGTATGTACATAAAAACTATTCATGTATAACAAATGGAGTCCGCGGCCGCTTATATTTAATATAATAGAAAATGTTGAATTAATTTTTTGTCCATTTTTAATTAAAAATCATCAGAATTAAAAAAATTTTAATGTTTCTATTTCTTAGTTTGTAGTGTTTGCTTACAAACAGTGCTGCCAAAAAAGAAAAATTGCAGAATTCTATGTGCGTAAAATATTTATGCTAAAATGTTCTATAAAAGAAAAAATTAAAGTTCAATTAAATATGAAATACTTTAAGTCAATCCCCAAAGTATCCTATTTGTACTATTGCGTAAAATTTTATGACTGTCTTAAAAATGATGTTAATTTATTTGATATATAAATATTATATAATAATCCAATTTGTTGCCTATGGTTTTTCATTTTTTGCCTACGAATTCGAGGAAAATTTTATTTTCAATATTATATTATTTTAAAAAATTCGTATAATTCTGATAAAAAAAGTATTTAAGAAGTTGTCTTTAAGAAAGAAATAATGTAGTTCGTGTCTGCATTAAAAATTTATAACAAAGTTTTTGGCTGTTTTGCTGGACATTGTTTTCCTTTAATAATAGTTTCTATATTTTCTCTATATTTTATTTTTAAGTTTCACATGAGAGAAAGTTGTTTGTAAAATTATGAAATTGATGATCTAATTTGCCAGCATGTTTCCTTACAAATTTCTTTCAGTGTCGAATTTTACCTGAAGTACATATGTATATTATGTATGAAAACATTGAAATATAATTCTCTGAAATTGTTTTAAAGAAACTGGTTTTTGAGGTTTTAAATTTAAAAATATGCATTTTATCTACTTGTTTTCTTAATCTTGAAAATTATAAGTCCATGTTTAATGAGACTTACAAAAAAGTGAACATATTATTACATCCAAGACTATTAAATTTGGTTTTCAAACAAACTATTCTAGCACAGGATATTTTCTAAAAATGTTAATGCATCAAGTCCAGGCTTAATCCTAAAATGGTAACGCTGTTCAAAATTCAAAAATCAACACGGCTGCAATTTTTGGTCTTTTCAATATGAATTACTCACAAGAAATTACAAATAATGCTTAAATTCGCAACAATGGGTAAATTTTTCTTAAGTTCACTTAAGTACATTATGGCTACCTAAAAGCCTGTTTGAATTTGCTTAAGCATTTTACAGACTTTTCGTTAAACTTTGACAGTCGCTCAGCTTCTTTTCAGTCTGCTCTCATACTTAACGAAATAGAAAAAGATGCAAACTATTGTTGTATGCAATCTACTTACACTCAGTCTTTGTATTCATCGCACTTTAATTGTGATTGTTATAGTTTTTCGTAATCTTGCAACAAAAACAACAAAAACAACAAAATCATGCAAATATAACAAAAAGACGTTTAAAATGAAAAACAAGCTCTGGGGACAAGTTTACATATTTGACACAAGTATGTGACTTGTGTGTCCTCGTACTTAAAAACAACTATTTCAGTACTTTTTTTATAAAAAAGAAATAAGTCTCAGAGCCCACTTCGTTCTAAAAAGTATATTTTATTTACATTTTGTACTTGTGTAACTTTACCATATTGTTAGTTTTTCTGTTGGCTTTAATAGACAGACACATAAATTTATTTCAGTTCTTTTAGTAAAGAAATATTTGTTGACATTGATTCCTTCGGGAGTCCGTAGCTCAGAAAAGCAGGAAAATATGAATAATAGCGAGAGAAATAAAATATAAAGTAGTTGTCATAGGTAAAGTCATCGTTGGGAGATAAAAAATCTTTGAATACAAAACAAAATAATTTGATAAAAAAAAAACGCGAACACTTAAGGGACTATTTTGTTATCAGTATTCCTACTTTTTTTGATAGAAAGAAAAAAAAAATGTTTGATTTTTTTTTAATTTCAATGAAGCTGTCACAATTTGAAAAAATTATCTAGTATGTCAAATAAAACTTGGCTGTCCAGCTAAAATTAATTACAGATAAATAAAAGTGTTACTTAAATATATATTTTTGATCATAGCAAACTGCATGAATATAAATTATTTCATACGAATTTAGTTTTTTAAGTATTCGCAAATATTCGCAAACATGAATATTCAATTTGAAATTTAGCGCCACATATCTATGGATCAATTTCCTGGTCTATAAAATAAAAAATTTGATATTTAAATTCTGATAACAATAAACACTCTTCGTATCATTCACAGTCAATAACAATTTCAATTGTTTTTGGAGATTTAAATAAAAGTTATCACAATCATGGTGAAATATACAGGTGGCATATGATAATATTTTGAAGTGTTGTGTTTTTAATGGCCGAAAATTGTTAAGTTGTCAAATTAGTGATGGAATAAGTGTGTTAAATTAATCAGTGATGGAAAATGAAATTTAGCTTCGGTACGAAAAAAAAACTATTTTAATTAGTACTTTTCTGACCCGTTTTACCTCTCCGGTTCATCTAGTACTTTCAATCTAATTTGACTTTTACGTGTGTAGCAATCGCTTTCCAGTATAACTCAATATATACAATATAATGAATGTATTTTAAAAGAGTACAACGTCTTAAGCTTGTCTTTAAAAATTCTTTTACAGGTCTCGCTACATATACAGGTAATAAACAATTTCTATCTGAAATTAAGAACGATTTGCAATAACAGCTCGCAAATTAAATAATTTCCAACTAAAATAAAAAAAGAGCCAACGGGAAGAAATGAAATAACAACTAAAGTCCAAAATGAAATAATTTGTAAATTGAATGATTCCTAATAAAAAAATTCCAAAAGAAATTAAATATCTCCCAATGAAATGAAATAAGTCCCAAGCAAAAATTAATTGACTGTCTATTCCAATATTTCACTAATTTCAAAAGCCTCGCAAATAGTAAATAAACTCCCATAACAGACATGAATATGTGACAACCCCGAACTATATTTCTTTGGGGTATTTTATTATTTGATAATAATTTGAACGTAACTTCTGAAAAATAGGATTGTCCACAAATAATAGTTTATTCTTCATACTTTTAAATAATAAATCTTTGGATTAATTAATTACGATACTCTAAGGACGACCTAAAATAATGGGTACTTCAAGTACAAGCCTCTTTTTGATTGATATGTTACTTTAACACTCATAGGTTTTTCTGTCCGAAATATTTCGGTCAGTATCACAAAAACAAACACCAAAATTAGTCGCTTTACGCATGAACAACGTTTTGAAATAATTTAAATTTATTTGCGCACAAACAATAAAGTTTTACTTTTTAGTTTGAGAAACAATATAATTTAGGAAAATACACTTTTTTCAATACTCGCAGTCTTGAAGAATATCAATGTACTTTAACAGTAAAGTCGGCATTTTACTCTCAAATGTCCGACTCGACACCAAACAATTCCTCTTAACTGAGCGGCAATTTGATTTTAAATGTTAATCTCAAACCTTTATCGTGGTGTGAAAAGGGATTAAGAATAACGTTTGGTATCAGAGAAAACCATGTCTATTGTGATAATATAAAATAAACGCAAGAACAAATACAATTCATTATATGTATTGAGTTAATAAAGAAAAAATTACAAAGATTTCAATTTAGTAGTGTTGGGTTAAAAAAGTACTATTTAAAATATTTTTTTGTACCTAACAAAAATTTAATTTTCCATCACTAACATATAAAATACAATTTTCTTCAGCTGTTTTTGACATTTCTGCGATTGCATACGCAAACAAAATACCTGTTATTTTTTTATTGTTTTATTATTGTAATTGTAAACAGACCTGTATTATTAGATCATGCTCTAGCATTGTTTTTCCAATCTTATGTCAGTTTTGTTTAGAAATGGGCACCACGCACGTGATTAGCGTCAACCATTAATTTTTTTTCAATTACGTGAGCGTGCATAAGTATATTTTTGGCGTGATTGGTTTGTGATTTTTTTCTATATTGTTATTTTTTGTATAGTTTTTTAATTAATGTTTGTAGGCAATTAGTTGAATTGTGTTTGGTTTATATTGCAATAAATTATTTGGCCTAAGCTCAAATCTGACTTTACTCATCTCTTTATTTGTTTTAAAAATTTTTTTAATAAAAAATATACATATTTTTTGTAATGAAATATTATTGTAACAATTTATTTATCAGATTTTTTTAAATATTTTAAAAGTTTTTTCGTGAAAACTTCGTTAGCGTGAGTTTTCGTGATTGTAACTTTTTTCCACTCACATGAGTGTTCATGAACGTGAGCCAAAAATATAAGGTCGTGCATTAGTAAAATTTATTATCGTGAGTGTGTATGAGGGCTGACTGAAAAGTCACTCATGATCCCATCTCTAGTTTATATTTACAAAATATACAAATTTTTGTTTGTTCAATTTATGTTTATTTTATATTTTTATTTAAATATTCAACAAGTTCTTTTAAAATGCCTATAATTCTTTGATGCCGTGTGACATCAGAAGTAAGATCTAATTCAATATCACCATATTTTGTTTAGTTTCAATTGAAGTTTCACCGTTGTGTGCAGCGCTTCAATTAAATTTTTGTTTACAATAATTTTTGACACTTTGTTCAACTTTACACAAACAAAAATTCCCTTCTTGGTTGTAATGTTGCAGTTGTAGCCCTAGTAATGCCACCCGTTTATTTCACCATGATCACTTTGTCATTTACATTAGTCAAACCAAACACTTTTTACAATTAAATAAAGATCCGCTGATTTCGCTGAAAAATACTCTTTTTTTTAAATCAAAATGATACCTTTTAATGACCCTATTAATAGCTACTTACTTAACCAAATCAACTTTCACACCCTTTCACCCAAAACTCAAATGTTGACTCAATATTAGTCCTTTTCTAACTTAAAAACTTTCGCTATTGGATATCAATCAATGTAATTTTGTCTTCAGTGTACCTACGTTTGTACATTGGAATAATTTTTTCATGTTTCAAGATAATTTCATGAATTCAGTAGAAAAAAAATTTGCCGTTTAGAGGCCAAATTTAAAATAAAAGAAGGCTTGAAAAAAACCACGAAGCTAACACGTAAATTTCGAGGCTAAACGACAAGAAAAAACGATAAATCTACCCTCGATTATCACTGCTGGCCACCTCTGTTCTATAGCATATTTAATATGAAAAGCATAATAATACTCATACGTCACAGTGTCTTGATAATTGATATTAAACATCTGCAGCGAGTAAGTTTTTTCTTCACGCGTGAAACTCGCTGTCGAATGTAATATATATTTGTACTTTTAATCAGAGCACAAGTAAGGAAGTGAAGATATTGTTTGCTTATTAAATACCAAAAAATATGTAGCCGAAGCTAAAAAAGTACCGAAAAAGAGAACATATGAAATGTGAACTACAAAAAAATGTACCTTAAAAATCATGTTCTCTGCATGTGGTACTGCAAGTATTTTTGTGTATTATATAGTAGTGGTGAAAGTAATGCATTAATTTAATTGGCAGCGTTTATATTCGCTTATATTGTGTATGGACTTTCGGCTATTATGAGGCAGTCGGACCATGCGTTTAAGAAACAAGGCGGTTTTTCTGATATAAAATCAATACAGTTTGAAATATTTTACTTTGAATAAATGCAAATATTTTCATCGCTTTGATTTTATTAGAGTAGACAAAGAAAAAAATGTTTTTGCTTCGATAATAAATTTATTAATTTTTGCCGGCATTAAAAAGCTATAAATAAATTCAAAACATTGAAATTTAGTTTAAATATCGTTGAGTGTATTATTATTTTGTGCTCAGAATTTTTTTATTAATAATCTCATGCATTAGAAATAAAAGAAGCTAAATTTCATTAAAATTATCAGGTAAGTACATATTTTATTCTCAATTAAGTAAAAACAAAAAAGCAAAAATTTATTTGTTGTTCAACATAAAATAATTTTTCAGGTATGTTTGTTAAAAGAAAGTCTTCACTTAAAAAATAAGGTATATAGTAGCGCATGTTCTTATTAACTTTTTACGACTTGAACTTGAGACACTAATATTAATCAATTATTTTATCTACTTCATCACATACGAGTAAATTCGTTTTAGTCATATTGTAATGTAAAAACATTATTTTGTTGACAATACAGATTTCAGAATATTTTTCTATAATTTTAATAAATAACAAATAAATAACTATATGAATAAATAACTAAATTATAAATTTGCCTCATTTATTTTAATTTTTTATGAAGAACACTGAACTGTTAACAAAATATTAAATTGAAATTTTATTTGCCACACTTCACCTAGTAATTCAAGTACTTCATGAATTTTGGTTGTCGTTTGATACTCGATATTTTCTCTTCATGTATGTTGAGAGCAGTGATGTTAACTTTTTTATTTCGATTTCCGTACAACCCTAAAAAATTTTCGTTTTTTCGGTGAAATTACCGTTTCCAAAGTCTTGTTCAAAAATAATAATATTTTGTTATTACAACAGGCTTATATTTGTAATTTAATATATTTATTTAAGAAACAAATAGTAATAATAAAATAAAGTAATTCAAGTTTGTACTTTCATAATAATCAATGTATACATTTTTTACTCCTCAAAGCTTAATTATTCATAAATTTGGATTGGTTTTATAATTTTGAGAAAGCAAACCACAATGCTTGTTACTGCCTATATAAAATTTAAAACTTAATTTGATTGCAATAATTTTTTATGATCAAATGCATTTTTATTAAAATATAGAAAATGATTGTCATTGAATTTGATATTTAAAACGTCATTAGCATTGACAAAAGATTTTGCGTGTAGAATTCCTTCAAGAGTATCAGTATTTAACATGTTTCTTATTTGTTTTGTTAAGATTTATTATTATTAAAAAATTCGTTCCACAGTAGCCGAACTATGTGACAAAGAATATATATATAAATCAAACATTTTTGTAAAAACTGGAAACATTATGGGGTCGTCCCCTTCCTTTATATTGCAGGCGTTTTTATAAAACTGCAGAATGCCATTTTTATCAACATCTTTTATTTGATTTATAAACCTAAATTACTAGTCTATTTCGTAAAATTCATCAATATGAACAGCTTCTGGAAAATGCAAGACTAAAGGAATTATGAAGTTAATGGTATTGAATAATTCGGGATTTATTATAATAATTTTTTAAGACTGAATTTGTTTTGATTCAAAAGGAAATTTTTTTAATTTCTTGAGCGCTTCGTATATAAAACATCTTGCAATCAATTTTAAATTCAGCTAATTTGTGTGTAGGTAGGTGATTAACATCATCCTCAAAATTAAAATCTTGGTACAAAGTGCCGTCTAAATTCTTAGAGTCAATAAAATTGCTTAGGATTGTTTTAAATGACAAAGATATTCGACTATACAAAATATTGATTTTAGTCGTTTCACTTTTCATTTCTAATTTTAAATTTGTAAATAAATGCAACACAAACTCCAAAAATGCCAAGTACAATTTGTTTGACGGATCATCAAACTATTTAACTATTTTTACAGAAATATATTAAATATTTTACAAAAGTTTCGCAATAGACAGAGCTGTTTTTTCATACATTTTTGACAGAAACTTATAGAATTTAACTACAATTGCGCGTTATTTCACATATTTGTAATGAAACCGTACTTTTTATGATTTGTTAAGAAATATGTACATATATCACGTATAGACACATTGTGAAAAAAAACCTTTGGGTCTATTACTTAAAACTTTTTAAAATTACCGTGCAAATATAGAAATTGCCTGCCTAACGTTCGAGGGTCTAAATTACCGGACAATACGGTATTTACCGTACGGTTAACATCACTGGCTGAGAGTGCTAGCATAACACGATCCTGTACTTAACTAGTAAACTTAAAGCCAAGTAAGAACGAATACATATTCGGTAATTTTGTGTTTCTCAAATATATGAAATACTTCTTAACAACAAATCCATTTATGCAGAGGTCTAATTTATATTCAATATAAAACAATAACAAGATAAAAAAAAATTGAAAAATTCGCGTTATAAAAAATAGTGCGATTTAAAACAACCACAAAAAAATTTTTTTCATCTGGAAATACATTGGAATCTAAGAGCTGCGGATACGGTTAAATATTGCGGTTTTTTCGGTTTTCGTTTGGGATGTTGATTTCTATTTTTGACTCTCAAGATTATTCTTATTCTGGTTAAAAACATTTATATCTTTGAAATAAGCAAGAAATTATGCAAAAAATTATCTTTTAATTTTCATCTCAACATAAACGGGCAAATGAGTTAATTTATGTATGTACAAAGTTCGAAACAAACAAAAAAGAATATCGAAAAGAAGGCAAGAGAAGTTGAGATGAAAAAGAACGTTAATCACTTTTCAACTAAATATAACTGTCAAGCACAATGTCTTTTTATATTAGTTTTTTTCCCAAGCTTCAATTCTTCTGCTTCCACAACGTATAAAGAAAAATAAACTTGACATTTTTATCTTCATGTCCTTTTTATTTTTTCCTTTTGCACCAATTTCCTTTTTTTTTTAATTTTTTTCTTATATTATGAAACAACTTAAATTGTTTATATACGCTATTAAATAATTTTATGTAGATACTACTACTTTTTTGTTTTAGTTTGCTAACGATTTTAATTTTTCAAACGGCTTTGAAAAATCTAATTAAGTAGTCTCAGACGTTAGACAAGATAAAATTAAGTGTGAGCAAGAGATAATAGTGGTACGACTTTTATTGTCAATGAGGATGAAAATAAAGCAAGGAATAGTGATCAGTGCGTAATAGGAGTAAAAGAGGGATAGTGAGTGAAGGGGGGTAATACAGAAAAATATTGTGGGAGATAAAAAAAGAAACTTCAGGAATTTTATTTAATAAAGCAAATGCAAATTTTAATTGTTCACCCAAAAAGTCATAAAATGTAGAATCAAACAGCAACTTTCTATACATTAAAGACTTTCTTTTAATCACTTTCTGTTAAAAAGGTAACTAATTTTTACATATGAGTAAATTTTCAATAAATAAGTTACTTTTTACACCAAAATTATTTTGTTACACAAATAGAAAAATTTTCGTTTTGAAATACCTGGTAGCATAAAAAACACATCTCAAAAGCAAACAATTATATATTAAACAAGAAAGGAAATTTTACAAAAACATAGAAGAATCACACATTTCCGAGTATATATTTATAAAAAAAATTCACTAGAAAAACAAAAAAATTTTGTCTTAAAATACTCAAAGAAAATAAAAAACTGCGTTATCTCATATTTTATTTTTACAAAATAAAACTGTTTTAAGTCCTTCACGTAATCGGCTTTGAGCATTTGTTTAAACAATTATTTCCGGGTAAATAATTAACGAAAGAATATTCAACAAGATGACTAATGAAATAGAGAACAAGTTTGAAAGAACTACTTGGCCAGAAGTAAATCCTTTTTTTTATGTTACTTTCTGTTTAGTACTTTGCTGTTAAGAAAACAAGCAAATCATATTTGTTTAGATTGTTTCTTTGTTTTTCTCATTTTCCTTTCGTGCTATTTTTTTTTTGCTTATTTTTGTTTTTAATTTTAGTTTAAGTCATGTCGAAAATTTAATTATTACCGATTGCAATAACAAATTGCTTAAAAGGAAGAAAGGACAAGCATCAGCAAGCATTTCTGCTAGCAAAACTACAACACGCAACAGAAAATAATTGAAGTTGCGACTGCTTTAACCAGTAAAGTCCGTCAGACAAGCCAGCCAGTCAGCTCCAACAAATAATCCTCTTCATCAACTTATATTGAGTGGTCATTCTGGGCGCCCCTCAACGTTGCTGTTGAGTTGTAGTGCAAAGATGTTAAGCTGATTAGAGAAGCTGCTTTGAAGATTTTGTTTCCCTTTCTTCGAATATTTTTTTCTACACTTTTTACAAACCGTTTGCTGCTGTTTCCTATTTGTAATATATTTTGTTCTCGTTAATGATGATGGCTGATAACGTTGATTACTCAAATTATCGTTGGTAGCATAATTAAACTGAGCGTACGATGATTTTGTTTGTTTTTATTTATCATAGTATTTTCCATTTATTTTAATGTTTGCTGATGACTTTGTCAGTTCTTGTTGAAAAAAGGGTTTTTTGTGGATTAACATAAAGGCACAAAATCACTAAAGATATCTAGGAAAAGTATAATAATTTAGTAGAATTAGAAAATGCTTTTTTTCTTATCGAAATGTATTACGGGTCATACCAGAGCTTTTTAATTTGAAGTTTGGGGAAAAAAGATTTTCGGCTTATATAAAATAACCTAATTAGCTTAACACTTTGCAGACTTTTTCTAGCCGCTGATTTCTTTTTTATTTAATTAAATTTTTTATTGTAATAAGTTAAAATAAAAAATTTCATAGCACAGGGAAAAGTCCATATGATTTAAAAAAAATTTTAAAATGTTGTGATTATAATTGGTGCTTTTTATCGAAATTGCTAAAATTTTTAAATGTGAAATTGTTTGTGATTGGGATCATGTCAAGGTAATCGTACGGTTAATTCAAAATACTATATAAAACTCTACTGCACTGCCGAATCGCCAACTCTAGATTTCATTGAATCATATTACATCTTCTTAAATTGTTGAGATTAGGAATATTGCGGACAAAGCCATTACTAAATGCGAGCAGGGACAAATTAAGAACCGAAAATCTTGCTTTGATTACTTCTGACCACGTTGGAAGCCATCATTTGCTTTCAAAGAAAGAACATGTTTTTTCTTTTATTTTTTATAGGCTTAAATCAAACAAATTTCAAATGGACTAGAAATCTCTTATTTGGTGTCATATTTTCCGAAATTATTCTTTTTCACAAATTAATAGACTTAGAAAAGAAATATTTATAAAATTATTAAATGCCTAAAAGTCATGTCTAACTGTCTATATATATTTTGCTATCAAATACCAATTTCCATAGAAGTATTATTTGAACAGAAATGATTTACAAGTGTGATAGACTTCTTTTCACCCTCTGTTATATTATGTTGTCCTACCTGTCTAATAAACTTCAATCTGTTGCCAATAATGGCTGCATTTCACAACTTCTATTAGTCTCAAGGGGCGTTACATAGGGTTCCCTTCTTGGTCCACTGCTGTAGTCTTTATATGCAATCGATATTCCAATTTAGATAAACTTTTCGAAAATTCAAATGTATGCTGATGATGTTCAGTTACTCTAAGGATGACATTGCTTCTAAAGTTCAAGTACTGAACTATGACTTAGCAAAATATTCACTTGTGCTTCGGCAAATGGTTTAAGACTCAATCCGAAGAAATCTAAGTGCATAATTATTACGAAAAAGTCTATGATAATAGAGAATTATAGAAGTATATATCTTGAGAGTGCAAAAATTCATATAGTTGATACAATAAAAAACATCGAAGTAACGTTTAACAGAAATCGAACCTGGTCAAATCATAGTAACCAATCTTGCACGAGAATATATAATATTTCACTCTGCCAAGAGTAAAATTATTCTAGCAAAAACTTATCTATTATCGACTCTATTCTAAGAATCTGAGGTTTTTACTGGATATAATACGAAGGATAACAGTAAACTCTGCACGACTTTCAATAACATTGAAAATCTCCTTTTAAAACTACCTTAAGTTCAAAAACGTTATTTTTTTTAAAAGATTATTATGACGCAGAAACCTAATTATCTTTTCGAACGTCTACTGTTTGCTAAATTATCTAGAGGATATTAAAATATACAAATCTGTTCACGTTACCATACTTCTGAGTGTACATTTTTTATTATTATCACACGTCTCTGGAACCGATGCACAAGCAATGCCATAGATTTTAGGAAATTATAGTTTAAACATTTTTCGTAATTTTTATTTTAATTAATTATTAAGCTTGCTTTCTGCAGACCGGAATTGATCAGAATCTTAATTCAATTATTATTTTTTTATTATTAATATTGTTAAAACATTTTAAGGTCCTACAATTAGTAAAATAATTTTAAATGTAATTAAGCTATAAATATCCAATATTCTGTTTAACTTGTGTGATTCTAACACTGTAACTTAAGAAATATTGTATCTTGTTGTATTAGAAATTCAAATTAATAAATACAAATACAAATATGCCTACAATCATATGACTTTTTTATAATTTTCATGACCAAACTGATAAAAAACAATGATTCATTAAAGAAACAATAAACAAAAAACTGTAAAAATACTTTTACGCGCAGCCAATTTATTGTTCATACATTGAAAAAACTTTTACAACATGATATTTATCATAAAAAAGGAAACACACCAGCAAAAGGTAAATGGTTTTTCAAACTGTGAAAACATGAATGACCGAGATTTACAAAAAAATACCTCAAAACCAAAATGTACTGTGAAAATTTTACACATGTGAATTAAAAAAAAAATGCAAAAGAAAAAAATATTAAAGTTTAATTTTAAACAACGCTGTATGTAGCTGGTTGACATCGGGTCAGATCTGTTTATTTTGTAGCATTTGGTCCCCTTCAACCAGCTGTAGCAGTGCTTGATATCAACCTTAATTACTTTGAGTGAATTTTTATAAAAGTTAAAAAAAAATACAATAATATCATTTTACATGTCAAAAATCGTTGTTGAAAATATTAAAAAAATAAAATAAAAAGTATGTAAGCAATTGTAACTTTATAGATTATAACGATTTTACGCGCAACATTTAAGATTATTAGTCTACCAACTTTGTGATATCGTGTCAATGTTGTGCTAAATTAATCAAAAATTAAAATTTATGATGTATAGATTTACACGAAACTATGAAACTGCAACAGAATAGCAGCATGGAAAATTAATTCTATTTTGTTTGTGCATATTATAAATTTAACTATTCTTGCTTAATAAAATAAATAAAAAAGCAAATTGACGTCTGAGCAACATAAATTCATTTTTTTATAATTAATTAATTCCGATAATGAAAAACTCAACAACTATTAGAACTTTTACTACTGGCGATATCCCAGCAAGCATGCAGGTTTAATAATATATGAAAATAATAAAAATTTAGGAAAAATTTATTTTGAGCTGTTTTTAGAAATAAAATAAAAACTTGCGGTTGGGAGGTGGGCGCGCTGAAAACAAAAATTAAATTTTGATATGTTTTAACTGGTGCTGCAATATAAACTGCCGAACCAAAAATTTTGTTTTATTTTCAAAAACAGGCATATATATGCTGACTGCCATTTGATTAAAATTAGCAGCTAATTCCTATGTCAGCATATTTCATATGTTAGACGTTTATAATTTCTTTGATGTCAGCATATGACAGCAAATGAAATGTCAACATAAGAGTTAGCATACGATTTTTGTGTTTATACCATATGTTAAATTTTATGTGGTGCGGAGTCGTATAAACATTTGTTTGTGAAATTATTGAGTTTGACAACAATTTTTAATTATTATTCAGCTTATGTACTTATACGTATAATTTTTGTAATAAAATTTATTAATGTAAATAAAAAATAAAAATAAACATAAATGATGTCATCGGAGGAAATAATACTAGCTATTGTCTTCGTGGCAGCACTTCAGTTGCGCTAATTTTTTCAGTTGCATCTATTTCTATAATCTACATAGTATAAAGAATATGTTCTATATTTTATTCTCAAAAACAGCAAACACTAATAAATCATAAGAGATTGCAAAACTTACCAAGTACAAAATCGAGATAAATCAAGCTATAGCACATTCACGACAGCAGGCTACACGGCTATAAATGTCGCTGGCTTTTTAAAAAATAACTTTTAGCGGAATGTGGATTACTTTTTCTATTTTTTATTGTTTCATCGACTTTTAAATGGTATTAAACATATTAATTTTCCCAATGATTGGGTTTAGGCATGTGGCGTATATGCATACAAATTTTGCATATTCTGAAAAGCTTGCATACGCTTTTCAACTAATAACATATCTGTCGGCATACGAAGGATATTTGTTAAGCACTAATAATATGCTGTTTACACAATATGCTAAAATTACCAACATACGTTTGTTGTTATTGTTAAGAAAGAGTGTTGTTAAACATACGTATGCTGAAAAAATTTTGCAATTACACGATATGCAAGCACTTGTAACAACTTTTTCAGCATAAACATACTGATTCAACATATCGTCTAAACTTAGTTTTATGGTGAAAATTTTTTCATTTGAGATTTAAGAAAAACGCCAGAAACCGAATGTAGCATTAATTTTAGATATGACAGCAATTTGAGAATAACATTTAATTCCGAATTGAAAATAAGCTGTCAAACATTTATTCCCAAATAGACATCAAGTTTGAATTCAAATACTTTCAATCTTAATCATCCGGGTATGTTTACAAAGTAATTGCGAATAACGTTTCATATCAAATGATAAAACCATCATTGATATCATTTCCACTTTATAGGCAAATGAAACGAGGGGAAAACAAAGAAGTACTGTCATTACCTTTTGTTCCTCTCATTCGTAATTTTAAGCCTGAAAGTATTTGCAACTAAATGTCGTCAAACATGACATGACTTGTGTGAACATCAATAAAAGTTCAAAGAAGATATAATAAAAATCTTGTCAATAAGACATGACTCTTCTCAACGCAGACTTACAGACATTAGAACTGGTATTAAAGCAGCAGCCTCCTTGAAATTAACGTTTATACCTGAGTCCTCTCATTATTATTCATATAAAACCTTGAATTGAAACTGTTCTTCAACACTTAAGAACTGTTGTCGGGCATATTTCGTTTAACAAAACAAAAATCGCTTTTTTGAGTTCTACTTTGGTAATTTTTCACTTCATCCTCACACGCGTATTTAAAAAAGCATTTCCAGGAATTCCTACTAATCCTGTCATAAATATTTTAAATACAAGTAATTTGTCAATTAAAAATTAAATCAAAATTCATTATTTTATTACAACAAATATAAAAAAATGAAAATTTATTGCCGTTTTCTTTTCTAAAAAAAATTTAACATTTCTTTTACTTTTTATCAATAAAATAGCAATTAAAAGTATTCTTAAGACAAAAATTTTGCCTTGTAAATGAGAATACAATAATTTCTAACATACTCACTATTTCAAAAAATTATTATACTGCAAATTTTCAATAAAAAGGGCAAAAATTTGTGCACTTTTTTCTAGCAAAGAAAACGCCATAAGTGAATTAAAGCAAATGGAGTATCAATCTTTCAGGAAAGAGTAACTGTCACAAAATTAGCCACGTTACCGGTTTGCAAGAGGTACACATCGTTGTCTTGAGGTGGTAAATTGACATAATTAAGATACTCGGTGACAAGCCCAAGCTGTAACCTTAATGAGATTGATTGTTGAAAGTTTCTAGTACTGTCACGGAAATAACCCATATACGAGTATTTTACTTTCTAGACGTTTCAGGTATAACTATTTCCCTGCCAACGTTTTCTATCGCGGAAGTGACTCAGAAGTGACACTAAGAAGTTGAAACTCATCGTCCAAATCGCACATGTCATTTTCTGCTGGTGTTGTAAACAGCAAACTATCTTCCAAACGTCGTCTGGATGATTAAAAGACGACTGAAATGTAAATTTTTATTGCGAAATTCAAACTATCTTCCAATTAACGTCTGGAAGTGAGTAAGACGTACGCCTTTGACGATGGACGATGAAAGAAACTTCCAAATGTTGGAAGGGTTTTGGCATGAAAAAACTGAATCAATGTGTGTAAGCTTTTTGACTGTGTTGGTGTTTGTTTTAAACATGCGAAATTGCCACACGCCAGCTAGCCTTTTCAATCGTAGAAGAATCATCCGCGATGTCGTATTCCGATCGCGCAAGTTCAGTATAACGGGAGAAACTGTATCAAGCCGGCGACTCTTCCAAATGAGTTTTCTACAATGCGCGGAAAAGGATCGTATAAGACTTTAAAATAAAAAGTATTTTTTTGTGTTTATACTTTTTAATAATAAAAACAAATATGTATTTTAACTCAAAAAATACTTAAATTTAAGAAAACCCTATAATCAAATGAACACTTTTTATTATCACTCTTCACGCCTAACTATCGCCAGAATACGTAATAAGCGATTTTAAAGTAACATAAACAACAAAAAGAACAACAAAAAGACTCGCAAGAACATCTTTACAAAAGTAATAAACGATTAAGGTGAAATAACAATCGTTCAATAATCGTAAGAATACTTAAACGATGATTGTGGATTAATATAAAAAAACACTTATCTAACAATCATCAAATTCATCTTTGAAATGCATAACGACTATTAACTCGTCTAACAATCATCATTTTACTCTAGCAATCGTGTGGACGATTAAAAAAAGAGCCGCGAAGTGATCGCGCTCGTCATATAATCTTCCAAATGCTATCTGGTACTTTGTTAAAAGCTAGAATGATCTTATATAAAATAATTATTTGTATGGATATCGACGTTTGCATTGTGATGTGAAAAAAGACGAAATTAATATTTTCATTCTGTTCAAAAAGTTACTGTATGCAGTTTTTGCATCAAACTTTTGTTCGCCTGTTAAAAGACGGGCATATTCAGGACAATTGAATCAACATTTTCTTCACTGAAGTTATCATATCATAAGCGAACGTATAGAGAGGATAATTGAACACTATTTTAGCAAACATTTATCTTAAATACTAAATTTATAGACCAACAAATCATTTAACAAGCTATTTATGTTTCTGTTGTATATTATTGTTGGCAAGTTTGAAGGGATGGAAAATATATTTCACTTCTTATCTTTAATGATGAATTATAAGATTGCCCAAGTTCTATTGATTCCGCTTTTGCATTTTTATTTTAAAATTGCTCACATTAGATGTTAATAATAACATCTATTATTATTTTTTTTATCAATTTGACTACTCAAAGTCTCTACATTATTTTAAATAGACCTTGAAGCTTCCACTAAACTTTCCAGACGCACTTTAACCATACTACAGAATTACACATTGATCTGATATCGTCAATATTTCTATCTTTTAATCTCAATCAAATTCTTATTTCATGTTTTTCTGGGAACAAGCAATTTAAGGAGATTTTCTTCAATGTTTAGTGCGTTTCGCATTGCAACTTCTTGCAAGTGCAAATATTTTGTCATTGATAGTGAGCGCAACTTTTAAGCTACATTGCAAAGTTTACTTTCGCAAACTCTTTTAAATTTTCCTTTTAACTTTGTTTCGCTTCTACAGACTCAAAGTTTACTTTAAAAAATTTTGTGCTCGTTTGTTGGATGAACATGCAAACCAAACACACACATGCAACCAAATACAAGTATGTGCAAACGAGGAATGAAGCTAATAGCAAAGAGCGTATTCACCCCTGTTCTTCTTTTCCTTATCACCATTAAACACAATACTAAAGTAATCTTTGACCGTGGAAAAGCAGTCATAGCTTCACAATTTTCGACCATTAAAAAAACACAACACTACAAAAAAGTAGCTGGATTATGAAGCAGACCTCTATTATTATTGAATCATGTTCACCATCAACAAATACAAATTTGCTTAAATTCACTGTGCGGTCTTCCAAATATTTTAAAATTAAAGATATTTCCTTTGTGGTCAACTCTTTATTTGATTTTTCTCTTTTTGTTTGTTTTACTGCATCAGCCGATTCCATGACTTTTAAATTTTTTTAGTAAATAAATTTTTGTTCCTTACAAATGACAGCTTTAAAAGAGAGAAAAGCTATACCATTTTCAGTGTTGCTAAATTGCAATAACGTGGAAAATGCAAATTATAATATTTCGTTGTTGGATTGCAAAGAAGAGCTACGATATTTTGCATTTGTACTTATGGGAGGCCAATCGCACCAAATACTGAATACCGCTAATGTTCCTTGTAAAGGGTGTTTTTTAAGCCCGATAGAACTTGAAATTGTAAAAAATAACACAAAAAATTAAATTGTAATCAAAATTTTTTTTTATTCGAAAGATCAATACGTGACATTAACATTTGAAAATGATTTCGGGCATATGGGCACCGCGGCTGTTCTTGACGAAGCGCATTCTGGACGTCCAATTTTGGGCCACTTTTTCGAGCACTGCTGGCCGTATGTCACGAATAACACGAACAATGCTGGCCTACAAGGCGTCAATTGTTGCTGGTTTATCAGCATAAACCAGTGACTTCACGTAGCCCCACAGGAAATAATCGAGAGGTGTCAAATCGCACGACCTTGGAGGCCAATTGACAGGTCCATTTCTCGAAATCAACTTATCGCCAAATTTTGATTTCAATAAGTCGATGGTTGCGTTCGCCGTATGGCACGTAGCACCATCCTGTTGAAACCACATCTCCTCCGGATCAATGTCATCCATATTTTCAAACAAAAAATCATTGATCATGGTGCGGTAACGATCTCCATTGACCGTAACGCGAGCTCCGGCTTCATTTTTGAAGAAATAAGGTCCGATGATGCCACCAGCGTGAAAACCGCACCAAACGGTGCATTTTTCTGCATGTAATGGAGTCTGTAGGGTCTCTTGTGGATTGGTCTCACTCCATATGCGGCAATTTTGCTTATTAACAAACCCGTTAAGCCAAAAATGCGCCTCATCGCTGAACACAATTTTGCGATAAAACAACGGGTCAGTTGCCGACTGATTTTCAAAGTAAATTTGGATAATTTCGTAGCGTTGTTCAAGCGTGAGTCTATTCATGATGATTTGTCAGAGTATACTGAAACAAATAAAAAAAATGTTTCATCAAAATTTAATTTTTTGTGTTACTTTTTACAATTTAAAGTTCTATCTAGCTTTTTTTTTTTTTTTTTTTTTTTTTTTATCTTGGACCAGCACTCAGGGGATGACCCCTACACATGCAATGCATTGTGCTGGAACTAGCGGAAAGGAATAGTGATAGATATGAAAGGAGGTGAAGCTTCATTCGTTCTTTACAACTCTGCTTTTTTTTTTTTTTTTTTTGCACGTTTATTCGTAGAGCAGTGTTGCAGCGCCTCTGGTGGCGAGGAGGACATTACGAGGTTTGAAGCTGTGTTTAGTTTAGTAGCCACTTCTTTTTATTAATTTTATTTTACTTCGCCGTTGATTGTGCTACTCAGTACCAACGAAGGAGGGCGCTCTGATGTTACATTGGGATTAGTATCAGCTGAAGTTGGTACTGTTCAGTGACCAGTGACCATGCCTTCGCCACTGAAATCTTCCGCCAACAACTGACACAAAGGCACACCAATGCACATCAGAGAAATGCGTGGTGTTTTTATTTCATGACTCTGTCTGACACTGGGTTTGAACCCAGATCCTTCGGTTTGTAGTCAACGTGCTTACTACCTGAGCCAACGTCACCCACCCTTTACTAGCAAATTCGCTTTTTCAATGTCTTAAACAAATATTGGAAACTCTATCGTTTCCAATTTATTTTATATAAATCAAAAACAATTTCACTGTCGCATATCTTTTACACTCTCTGTAAAGTCTGCTAAAACTCTATTTAATTTTAAATTAATTTCTATAAGAAAAATGTAAAATAAAGTCCCATATATTTATGTTATATTGTATACTTCTAATTTCCAACACTTTTAAGGCAAAACAAGTGTATTTTCACCGTGATTTCCACTTTTCAAACTCTCGTTAAGACGGTCTTGAATTAAATAGTATAACATAACAAACATACTCTAATCATAATAAAAAATATTCTTATATTACAGAAGTCTATCAAGGGACCATTTAAATTCAATTGAGTTAGGCAATTATTTAATAAATATTTGATGAATGCTAAACTTAACATCATTTGCAACAATTTGTAAACTGCATTAAAAACACATACAACTTTTTAAATTTTTAATGCTTATGCATGCATTCACTCAAGTGAAATATTTACTAAGCTTTTATTATTTACTTTTTTTCATTTTATTCTTTATGTATGTATCTTACACATTCGCCTGTTGAATAATAACTAAATATAAAATTCTTTTTAACAAGTGCATATTTTACTAGTCAGTGTATTCATACGTACATTCATTGTTTCATTTGTTTGGAGCGGAAATTCCCGGGATTCGGGCAAATTTAAACTTGTTTCTCGATTTCCCGGAATATAAAAAAAATGTAATTATCAGATATGTACATGTGCGTAGCTTTTTATTTAACTGTCATTGCAATCACAATTTAGTATTGTAAACATGTAATTACATTAAACACAATTCAATTCATGCACATGTTTTAAAAGTTAAACACTTCTATCATTTACTCCGATGCTAGAGAAATAATTTATAATGTTTAAATTGTTTTTTATAAAAACAGAAAAATTCATAATTATGTATTTCTCTAGATACGTATTTTGCATAAATACCTATTATTTATCAGGCGCAGAGTTTGGTTAAAAATCGATAAGCACTAAATTTTACTCTGCAAAAGTCCTTAAATATCAAAAGAGAAATGTTTGTATTGTTTTAGTACACAGAAAGAAAAACGCCGTACTCAATTCAAGTATTTTCTAGTTACTTTCAGCACGAGTCATACTCAACATTTTGAGTACAACTAGCAATAAAATGTACTTTAATCAAGCCGAAAACGGGATTCCTTTAGATAACCAATCCTGAAGATTCTTAAAATGAACACAAAATTTCTTTAATCAATTTAAAAAAATAAATTGAACACTAATGGTCCGTACTTAAATCAATTTTTCTGTACTTCATTTTAGTAAATCTGGGATTATCGTACTTTTAACACGGCTTGCGGTAGATTTAAGTACAGATGGATTGATTTTACTTTTGAGTGTAATATTTAAAATGAAAATAAAAGACTTTCTCAGAAACAGCGTTCAGTGTGCTAGGATTTTGATCTGGAATAAAAAAAATATGTATAAGTTATTAGCCCAGTATTGTTCATTACAAATAAGTTATATTCCTAACGCCCATAGCACATCAGCACAAGTGAACGACAAAGGTATACAATTTTCAATACATACCACATATCGATATTCAAAAGTGTAGGATTATTAAAATGTTGGGGTACAAACAAATACTTTCACTGAAACCTATGACTACCACGGGGTTTCATTATAAATAAATACGCTTATCAATAGGCGTAGCATAACTAAATAAAAAATGCTTTTTGTATTGCTAGGAATACGTACAAATATATATACAGATGTAGAGTATCCATATATATAACTATCAGATACAATGTTGTAGCGCTTGAAAAAAATTTTTTGTAGAACTATAATAAAAACAAGCAATTTATTTTCAACTTATATTTGTTTTAGCAATGAAACAATAAATCATATCGCGATACTGTTATTACCCAAAGAGCGTCTAATTGTATAAAGGTTGTAAAGAAAATAAAATAAATTCATATTGAATAATATAATTTGTAATTAATGTTTATAAGTAATTAGTCGAACTTTTTTATTAATATTTATATATTGAAACGATTAATTTTGGCTCAAGTTCAAACCCGAATTTACCCATTTATTTATTCTAATTTATTTTTAATTTTTATTTTAGAAAATTTTTTGGATAAATTCATATTTTTTTTTTTTATTAAGAGAGTACTATATATATAGAACAATTTTTAAAATAAATAAATGGGTAAATTCGGGTTTGAACTTGAGCCAAAATTAATCGTTTCAATATATAAATATTAATAAAAAAGTTCGACTAATTACTTATAAACATTAATTATAAATAACGATGGCACGCGTCAAAAAAATCTGCATGTTTACGTGGTCATAGTTGGTTGAATACTAAAAAAGAAATTCAACTACAAATGACAGACACCTAACAACATGATTAAGTACCGTTTATTCTCAGTAGCCAATGGCGCTGAATAAGCAAGAGAGACTAAAATATATAGAGTAGTTATTCATCATAGATGGGATTTCGTACTAACCGAAATTGATTTGACATGTGAAAATGAATAAGTTTGTACTTTTCGTATCCTAATTTGTTAAATAATACGGTTAAATAGTTGATATTCCTGATCACTAGTATCCACCGTCAAAAGTGGTAAAATTGAACAAAGAACGCTGATGAGATGGTGTAGCGACCTCGAAATCAGTACTGATCCGTTCTGCTAATATGATGAATAATAAAAATTGTTCTATATATAGTACTCTCTTAATAAAAAAAAAATAATGAATTTATCCAAAAAAATTTCTAAAATAAAAATTAAAAATAAATTAGAATAAATAAATGGGTAAATTCGGGTTTGAACTTGAGCCAAAATTAATCTTTTCAATATATAAATAATAATATAATTTGTTTATTGGGATTTTTGAATAAGTTCCAAAGCCTACAATGCTTATTTATGCTTTTGTAATTTTTGAAATTCTCATTGGTTTTTTTAAAGTTTTCGTATGAGATAAGAGGATTGAAACTTTTCAAAAATATGGCTTATGATTTGGCTTTAGCACCAATGAAATTCAATTCAATTTGAAAATCTTTTAATATTTAGTTTATTTATATGCATTTGGTACTAACGATAAATCATCAGTAGACCTTAAACCATATTTTTGAAAAGTTTCAATCCTCTTATCTCATACG